>CAADRB010000006.1:3174370-3228229 GCA_900708905.1 Hymenolepis diminuta
GGTCCGAATAACTTGTTCTACCTCTGAATTCTTCCCTCATTCAAAGACCTCCTTAATTTTCACTGTGTATTGATGTTTTTCCGTGTCTAAAATTGATTTCTTTGGTTTGCAATGGGCAATAACATTACATACTAAAACTGTTAAGACAAATCTGAACTATTCTGAAAATAGAAGTTACTTAACTTATTCCTATAATGTGGGGCTTACGTATTATCTCAAGTTATTATGTTGAATTCGGTTGAATCTTGCATAAAAGTGTTTGATTGTAATGGATGCTTATTAACCAGGAAATAAGGAAGATCTCATCTTTTAATAATCCACTATCCATATTGCATACCACTTCAAAAAATCATAATAATTTAGGACCAACAGATCACCAAATTCTGTTCTCATATGCATAATAATCTTTTAAATATTTAGGATAAAACTTACTGACAAACAGGAATTTCCCTAGCAGATAGGAGTTGATTATTCGGATCCACATCAAACGTTTTGTAATCATCAATATACGCCTCAGTGGTGAGACACCTGGGGAAAGCCAGGAGGCAGACCAGCCTTTTTGCCTGTTGTAGACATCGTCTACGAACACTGTCCGATGGTGAATCTTTTGGCACCAGGTCATCCCACTTTAGAAATGCCGAATTCAGGATTTCATGAATACTATCAGCTCTAAGTAATCGAGTTGTAGAGACTGTATAGACACTGTCTACCGGTTTTTCCACTTCCAGGAAATCAGAACATGGGGAGATGATTTGAAAGGGTTGACAAGCTGACCTACAAAAGACCGAAAAAAATCAGTCAGAAAGATCAGAAAAAGGTTTTAATTTCACCTTGTAATATATTCTACTCACCGGTCGGTCAGTAGATTCAAACCAGCTTTTTCCTTAGAGCCTAAAAAAAGAGCGAGAATAAATGGTGATGGTGTGTGGTGATGATTAAGGTGTGGGATGAGGGGGTTAAAAACAACGTGTCTCACACGATCTCAATACGGACCGTGGAATCTGATACCCTTCGGGAAAAGTGATGGAAGGTCTCTCTCTCTTTATGTGTGTGTTCCACCACCAAATCAAAATTAATTCAGTCATCCCTCCGTTTCTCTCAAATGGTGATCAGAATAAAATGGAGGGGAAGGGACGATGAACAGGGTCCCTGAGGTAGGTAAAAGTAGACCCCCCACACACCAGCCTTCTCCCTTGTCTAAATAAACTGAACCAACCTCCCCCCCCCCCCTCTGTCCCCCATTAGTGATGCTATTCTAACACGTTCTACCCTCACGTGGGTAGGTTTCAAGACCTTATGTCTGATTTCACAGACGAAAATGCATGGGATTTTAGATACTCTCTCATATCCGCTTTTAATCAATAAAGAAATTTCTGAGCGTGTTCTTAAATTAATTCTCAATTATGGCAATTTGGTGTTAAAATGTCAATTAAAAGCATTGGATAAATCAATTTCCCAGATAATTAATCAGAATTTACCTTTATAAATCTGTTTCTCGGAAATTTGGGTTTTCTCCTTTGCATTGCTAATCAAAAAGAGAATTTTTAGCATATTTTAAAAGCATGCTTAATTATCGAAATTTTGTGTTGGAAGTGATATGATAAATCTTAGGTATTGTATGTAATTTTCCCAGGTAAGTTATTATGATCCAAGTTTAAATGATTAACTCTAAGCATAGAAAAGGATACCAAAGGTGGTTTCATTTCTATGATTATTTTACCCAGCTCTCTAACAGAAGCTTATCTATTACTGCCTAGAGTACATGAAGGGACACAGCAAAATGCAAAAAGCATAATGTGGAGAAATTTTGGATAATGATAACTTTAGCAGTTAAATCCAATCAGAAAACAAGCCAAATCAATGAGTCTAGAACTTCAGCTACTGCAAGTTTCAAGTACATGAAAAGAAAACCTGATAGTTCTCGCTTTTGACTAACGAAAATCCGGTGTAATTTTTTTGCATTAAATTTAAAAACCAATGAAAATAAGACAATTAGGTCTCCTCTAAGCCCCTGGCTACAGAAGGAGTGATATTCTGGAGCCCTTATGATAAGGAAATCACATTGAGCTGCCTTCCTCTTGCATTGAGTTTACTACCGACTTTATCACAAACCATATCAAATCAATGTGAGACCATGAAACATTCAGACATAACTATACAAAAGGGGAATCAATTGTGTAACTAATATGGAACTTGAAAAAAACCAACAGATATTTGTCTCTTAGTGCTGAGTACCCAAAAGAGATAAATCTCATTTTTTTAACGGATGTACAACGGCTAAGGGAGTGGAAATTTGAGAAAAAGTGGTGCCTCATTTAATAATTATCTCAAATGAGGTAAAAAATTTTTTAATCGTTTTATTGGATTGAAATTCAGATCATTTGAGGGGAGACTTTTCTTAAAAATTAATTTTTTTTTTTCCTTTTTGATGTATGTGACGGCTTACACTTTCTACCTTGATGAGTCGGAAAAAATGGATTAACCGTTTTTTCAAAGCATTGATTGGTTATAAGTTAATCCTTTCAATTTTACGATGGCTGATTAGGATGATCGAACCAAATGTAGTTTATCCAGTGAGTCATAACCCAGGGATTAGTATATGAAATACTGAAAATTTTCATCGAAGCAATTCTGCTCATAAAGTTTTAGCATTGCTCCTTTCGTTCACTTTACATTCATATTACTTCAGCAGGGATTAAATTTAATGTTATCTCCGAGTTTCAGTCTTCAAAAAAGGAATATTTAGATCTTCTTAAAAGTGTTATATCTATTTCAGAGTTTACGTTTGAAATAAGCATATCAAAACACTTATGAAATCACAATTTCCTTGCTGAGCTTCAAAATGCTGCATTATTACCTTTTCCTAAAGATGTCTCAGCAAAATAACCATTAAAAAAAATTTTTTATATTATGAAACCATTTTGTGAACGGAATAGCCAGTCGTATAAATAATTAATATTGAAGAGATAAGATGGCAGGTTTTCCATCAGAGAAGCTTTCAGGTGCAAATTCTGAGTTCAAGATGAGCATTTCTTTTCTTCAGCTTGTTATTACCAAATCAATACGGATCACATGACAAGTTTGTCCAAAAGTGTATCAGCAATTGCAGTGGTGGGGCCCAGAAACAAAAAAGAGACAAATTAAGGCCTCCAGTGAATGTGAAAAGGTAAAATGAACATTTTTCAATAAGGTAAAATGAAAATAATTTTGATATTCAAGATCATTGACTCTTTGTAAATGAAAGTAAGAAAGAAAATGGCAGATTGATCACCTACGGTCAACTTACTGATAGATCACCTTATCTGGCAAATGTCTACTATCAAAGTATATGTAAAAATTTCTTCTAACGTAAAAAAACTATATGGAATCATGCCTTCCAGACTTAAAATCTATTTAAAATATGGAGAGAGTTAAAATGAAAGAGAAAACGATCGAAAATGCTAAAACTACAGACAAAATAGAGTTCTCCTGACTGTCTGACATTTCTTCCATGTTCTCACTAGTCCCAAACCGCCTTAACAATTTAAATCCTTCATGTGCCATTTTTCACGTGAAAGATCTAATAATTTTTATGAGTGATAAAAGTAATAATCCATCCCCTAGAAAGTTTTCGTCTATCAAAATGCCGTTCTCAGGCCTAACATTATTGAGGCTGAGGCAGTTTTTGAGGTGAACAGACCCTATTTTAAAGGAAGCTGATTGATCGTTTTTGCGATTTTCCAAAACCAGCAAGACACGTTCCTCGATTTTAGCTGAGTGATAAGCAAGAGAAAATTCCAAACCCTCGTGGAATGAATTTCCCATCTTTCTCTCGTAAACCTAAAATCTGCGCATTTACTTGTCCTATTAGCATTATATAGCGGATAATCATTAATATTTTAAACATGAAGAGAAAATTATACAATTCCATGATTTGAAAAGGGGACTCACACGGAAGAACAGTAATATACGCGGAAGCATTCTCTTCTGCGTAAGAATTGAAGGCCCTGCATTCAATTAAAGTATCGTTGAGGATTTGAATATGCCTCAGCGGCCAAAGCTAAGACAGAAAAAGGGAGAGTGTTAAAAAAGTTGGAATGAAAACAAGCAATTTATACGTAGATACCAGGTGTTAGAAATCCCAAATATGGACGGCTATTGAGGCATAATAGGAAAGTTGTATTTCAGCGAAGTAATACAAATGAACCAAAGTTAGATTCTGCACTTTACTATCTACAGGAAGAATTCTTCTTTTAGCAATCAACCGTATAACAATGAAATATGACCCCGGATATGAGCCACACAAGGTTGTCGAAATACTCATCTCGGGATTTAAGGACAAAGGGGTGCCAATCTCGATTTGAGATCAAATGGACTTTCAGAATCGAAGTTTTCAGGTTTCATTCTCCCCTTCTCCCACCAAATTTAATGACGAAAGCTAGATATCTCCCTGTTTAACTCCTACTAGGTACAGGAACTTTAGCTGGTCATTGCCTGCGCTCAATGTGGGAGATAATTTAGTCATCGAACGGTGCAATATGTAGTTTGTTAAAATCTTCGTTAAGCGATGAAAGTTATTATATTTGAAAATTCATCGAAGAGCTCTATTTAGGTCTGTGAAGCTAAAAACACCTTAGCTACACTCAGCTATCTAATCTCTTGACTATTAAAAGAAAAAACGAACCAAAATGGAATTACCACTCAAATTAATCTATCGGTAAATAGAATCTGAAAATCGCGAGCATTAATTATGAACTTTAGAACAAAATGACATAGCACAGTTAATTACAAATATTGACCAAGAAGCTGGACAAGATAATAAACCAAAATTCTAATGAAGCAAGCATCCTTTGATGTCTTGATTTTTTCCTCCACTTCTGCCTTGATCTCCAATATCTCTCATTGAACTTTTTTTCAGATACTTTCCTAGAATTAAAAATTGCTCAATTTTTTTCCCTCGGTCAAGAATAACAATGATCCTTATGGTCAGTATTTAGATTTAGTGAAAACTAGAATCATATACGAATACCCATATGTTTGCAATCCCATATATGGACTATCTTTATTCATATTATGAAAGGAATCTTAAAAACGACAACTAAACCGATAATATTAGACCCTTATTACAAAAACAGAAAATTCCATTTCGGCAAACAACATTGAAATCAGTCAATTCAAATGAATACTTATATATATATATATATATATATATATATATATGCGAACGAAAAATCTTCAATGCAACATTTTTCATAACAAAAATTACAATCAAAAACCACGTTTGCAAAAGACATGAATTTCTACTCACAATCCTGAAGGTAGGGTTTTCAAACGGTCACCGAATTATACCCATTTCATGAATGCAGACGACGCGATTATTCTAGAGTTCAGATGATATAAAACATTTTCGATCCCCTGAAGTTTCTCAGCATTTTACATCTAAATGTTCCTCTTTCATCATGATTAAAATTTCAAATGCTTTCCGTATCTTATTAGCAAAAACAACTAAACAGCAATAAAACACCCAGAGTAATCTTGATGAGAAATGGCCTAATCGCAGACTCAAACAAATCCCTAATGATAAACTACAGGGAGTTAAAAAGTGATATATGACACCAGTTAGAAGCAGAATCCTAAAAGCGTAACTATACCATACTAGTAAGGAAGGCTCGTCATGATACAAATTGGCTGCTCCTTAACCATAAAAGGATGGATGGCAAAAAATCCCTTCCAATTAGAGGACTTTTCTAATCACGACCCATCTTCCCCAATGTTTATATCTAAGCATCTCATTTCGAAAATGGATTTTGGAATGCTATGAGCATTAATCTAACACTAGGTTACAGATATCACTACGTCTAATTTCATTGCAATAAAGTATAAGAGAAGGAGTGAGATAAACAAGTTAGGGTATTAAATATGTTCGAAAATAGGATATATATTAGATTTTCCGAAACAAAACTCACTCCACCATTAACTCTGATTTCAAGAGTAGACTTTACTCCTCCAGCTTTACAATTAATTCCATACTCTTCACCCCAAGATACAGTTGTGTTTTGCAGTTCATGTTCTAGAAAAGCTGGCACTAAAACAACACGATAAAACTATAAAAATATCGAACTTTAAAGACAGTAAAAAAGAGTAGGCAACGAGGACATACTAATAGGTGAGATAACATAAGGCTGCAGTTCTCCAAGAACTCTCGTTCCATTCGAAAGAATCGCTAATCCCTGACATCCGTAGAGGTGGTTGACATCGGCAATGCTAGCAATTACACTGAGTGAACCATTAGATTCATGAAGTTTCAATTCATCGGATGTAAATGAAGTGATCATTTCATTGTCTCGATACCAATCTCGACGAGAATGTACAGCATTCTCGACTTGGGGAATAGGACATGGATCAAGGGTAACTGTTTCATTAATTTTGGCACGAATAACTATTCTGGAAGACCCGGAGGAATCAAAAAGGACAATATAAAAGAGAACAGCAATCTACAGAAAAAAGAGCCAGCGTAGGAAAATACTCAGAAATACTGTAGAACTGCAAAAAAATATGGTAACACTTACTTTGAATTCCATACTCAAGAAAAGCATATAAATTGTTAAACACGATAATAACATACACAGATTAAATTTGTTTCCAAAAATTGTTAAAAAATAAAATGCGTAAGAAGTATATTAGAATGATGAAATGATAAGTCCGAATTGAGTTTAACAGATGTCCTTGCAAAAGGGGAGCAGGCACTAACACGTCCTTGAAGGCCTTACGCGACCAAGTGAATGGTTGATCGAGAGTCGCGGTTATGACAAACAATGATTTCAAGTGATAAAGAGAAACAAAAATATCTGACATCTATTCAATAAAAAGCGCATGATGACATCGTTTATATTTTCTGAAACGAGCATAATGCAAATTTTTTAAAAAGCAAATTTAATTGACATAAATATACATATTTCAGTGATGATCGGTGCTTAAATTAAAGGGATTCGTAAAAGCATTCCCACTAGAAAACCTTCATTTTAAATTTGTAAAACAGTACAAATGGAAAACTTAGCGTTGTCTTATTTTTGCTGATTAATCTAACCCAATAATATAGGTTTATTTTTTGACAAAGATTCCTTTGCGCAGAAATAAACATCCACATCAGACCAAAATTCTGATGTAAATCAAGCGTAATTCTGTGATTTAATTTAAAAATGCATCACAATTATTTATGTTATGATAATCTTAATGCATAATAACTCAGCTCATACAACCCATACTTCGCTACATTTGCGTTAACAGTAGGATTTTTTAGTTGATCGCGAAATCTTCGCTCGTGATGCCTTTCACCATATAATTGTGGTTTATTTTTATAACCACAAAGGGTACCCAAAAATGTTGTGTCGCATATTAAAGGTCGGCAAACGCTAGCTTCACAACGGCAGTGTGGTGCAAGACAGGTCGAGCGTTGAGATAAGCTTGGTATAAACAGTAAAAACTACTTCTACGATAGATAGGATACTGACGGGAAGGAAGCATAATGATAATTTTATGTTTGTTGCTGTCTATATAAAAGATATGGATGAACACGTAGCTCAGATCACGGAGACAGAGATTGTGGAAAGCGGGAGGGACGTCGAAAGGCATCCGCACGCAAGCTCCTGGCATGGGTGTTGATCCTTCAAGCCTTCTTATCTTCGTCGAAGTCTGGCATTCCTATCAATGGTTGTTCCTCGGTCACCGTCATTGTCTCCATTCGTGTCCTAGCTTGTGATTGGTGTATAAAGGAAAAAAGGTAAACACGATTGGTTATTTTGCATTCAGTTTCGTTTTCGCCGCCATTAATGGCGGCACTCTATATTGTGAATTCTGTAGTAGTGCTGCACATCTTTTGAGGCTTTTATTGTTTTCAAAGTATAGAAATTAGATTAGCGCACTATTTAAGTAATTTTTATTTTGAGTTTATAATATTTTTCTTATTACTTCGTTAATCTGTTATCAATTTATTTTTAGTCTTCGAGATGTCTCTCATTTTCGTCAATGCTACAGTAGAAGAACTCAAGAAGGCCGTCGTTAAAGAAATTCATTCAGTTCTTCTTAAAACAACGACAGAAAAACGGAATATTTCTATCGGACTCTCAGGTATTCTTGATGTTTTAAATGACTTACCTGATGTGTATTTCTTGTGCAGGTGGTTCAATGCCGATGCAGATTTCTCCCGGTATCTTGACATTAAAAGATGTTGATTGGTCTCGCGTACACTTTTTCTTCTGTGATGAGAGATTAGTTCCTTATGATAACCCAGAATCAACCTTTGGTGTCTATCAAAATCTGCTCTTCTCAAAACTGAATCCACCACCTGTTGTTCATAAAGTCAATATTGGGGCTGGTTCAACAGAAGAGGTGGCTAAGGACTACCAGGCTGACGTGGTGGAATATTTTGGTGCTGAAAATGGTTATCCTGCTTTTGATCTGCTTCTATTAGGAATGGGTCCTGATGGACATACATGCTCTTTATTCCCTCACCATGAACTTTTAAGAGTAAGTTACCTATCATTATTAATTTTATTTTCGCTTTTTTTTTGTTGTCAGTACTTTATGTTTCTTGGGAAAAAAATCTAGCTGGACTTCAGAGTATCGACTTAAATCAGTAAATGTATCTTAAGGATATATTCATATCCTCCATATTCATAATCTTCTGAATGGTTTGTCTTTTTCCTCCCTAACGCCTAATTCGATTGAAATTTTTAAGTTTGATTCTACTGTCCTGCGTCTGTCAAATTCGACGAGTCAGATACGGCCTGGAAGAACTGTTGTACTTGTTTCTTCGGGTGACTTTTTTAGCATTCGTTTTCCTCTATTTTTATTTAATTATATGCGCATGCAGCTTTCGGAGATAAATAGTTCAGAGTACTGGCAGTGATTTTGGACCGATGTAGATATTTTGTAGTTTACTTCAGGTTTAATTTTAGTTAATTGTTCGTCTTTTCGAAGCTTTAAACTTTTATTTACAGCTTCAAAGGCGATCGTACGTTTCAGCAGCCTTGTTATTGTACTTTGAAAAAAGACGTAAAGGAGCATCAGATAAGCGAAAGTCGCATTTGAATGCGGCTATAACGCCTAAGATTTCATTAATGTGATCGTGCGGCAGACGAGAAATCGACGGAATGGGGAGGATCGACTAGGAAGAAAGTCGTTCCGAACACCTTTAATTAACTGAAACGCATTCAGGCGAGCAAAACCGAAAATCGATAAAACACGCTTCCAGACAGTGGTAAGTCATTGAAGACTTAGCATCTCTACACTTATTTCATTTGTGTCTTTTCCTGAGTAATCTATGAATGTACCTTAAAAACACGTAATTCGGCAGCATGCTTATTGTTTTAAAATTGTTTTCGTTTCTTTAGGTAGAGGACCTAGTGGTTGCACCAATCACAGATAGCCCGAAGCCACCACCCAATCGCGTAACTTTATCTCTGCCCGTAATCAATAAGGCCAGCAAGGTTATATTCATTGTTACTGGAGCTAATAAAGCGGAAGTTATGAAGGTAAGTTGGTTCTGCACTAGATTGTCAACCAAGGCAGCTCGAGGGATTGATCACTTATTCTTGAGTACTCGTTTTTTTAAGAAAATTTTTGAAGATGATCATCCATCAGAAATGTATCCAGCAAGTATGGTTCAACCACTGGCTGGCAAACCTTTGTGGTACCTTGATGGAAGTGCTGCAAGATTGTTGTTTTCTGCGAACTGATCTGGTGGTCTCGATTGCATTCCGTCCGATTACTCCAATAGTTATATTATTTTATGCATGTGATTATTTTCAATAAATTATGCGAATTTTCTTAAGATATTTCTATCGTAAATGTAGTGTTGGAAATTGTTGATATGTTATAGATACGTAGTAATTTAATATACATAGTTATTGGACAATATTCATGTATTTTATTTTAAAAAATCTAATTTTAGATCAGTTTTGTATGAAATAGGAGAAAGAGAACCTGAAATGTATTAGAATCTGTCCACCACTACATACATCGCTCGGAACTCTTTTACAGGACTTGAGAGTTTTGGCGGCTTGTGTTGTTGCCGCCATTCACTGGCCGACTTGCTCAATGTCTCCACTACATATGATTGGTATATGAGTCATATATCGATTTTTCTCCTCTGTTTATTGAACTTAACTCTTCCGCCTTCATATTGTTCCATCCTAAAAAAATGTCACCGACGCTGTCTTGCATTCTTGTGGTAGTGAACTTCGTACAGCTGAAAAGGAATGGAGCTTAACTCGTTTTCTCCATCCCGCATTGGTTTCTTTTCTTAGCTGTAGTTTCAAACGAAGGAAATATTGAAGAGATAATAGTAATGTTTGAAAAACTTAAAACTCAATTTAATCAAACCGTAAATACGAAAGTGNNNGGGGGGGGAGGAGCAAAGAATAGTTGTCGGAAGATACGGTGAAAGATAGGCAGACATATAAACATACAAGATTTATTTTAATAAATCATTCAAGTGGGGGTTAACTTATGCGACCTTTTCCCAACCATTTCCTTCCTCCCTATCACTCGAAATGTCTTCTTTCTCCTCTAAAGCCAGACTCACAGTCTGCGAACGTGAAAGGACAAGGGACTCCGACCAGGGGTCTTGGAAGCAACGTTCTTCCAGCGGGGAACAGTGACTACCCTGAGCCTCCACAAAGTATTTACTAGCCTATAAGTTGAAAAATCGAATGTTAGAAACCACCTACTTAAATCCAATATAAGTAGTGCGTGATCAACGTACAAGATAGATCAGAAGGGAGCGTTTCATCGCGTCACTGATGTCTTTTTCACCCAGATGAGAGGGGAATGGAACAGAGCGGCGAACTTCCAAGGAGACACCTCCGTAGTCATCGTCATCATCGCAAGCGAAGTTCAACATCTCTTTACGGAATTCACGTTGTAGGATAGGTAGCATTGTCTCACCAACTATCCCATTGTGTTCGCGATAGGATTCTATGCAAATTTTCATAAAAAGTTAGCACAACGTAGTTAGGTTATCTATGTGAAAAAAGAATGTGTTTAATCTTTTAGTAGCAGGTCATTATATGAATGATTCAACTCTTTTACAAATCTATACGAGTATCCCTAAGATTGTAGAACAACACAAAAAGATGTCCCCCATTGAATTATTTATGAATATTCGGACTAGCTCATATTACTAAGCCTCTTAAATAATTTAAATAAATTTAATTTATGATTATTATTAAAATACATGCTCGTGGTCATTCTACTTGGCCCAGTGATATTCCTGAAAACTGTTAAGGAACCATCAACATAAATTCGCTAAGTCCATGTTATATTGAATGATAAGTAGTACACGCAGGATGGTCTCCGTAAAATTAAGATGAGTGCATGCCGGCTCGAGTGCCTGAACAGCTAGTCCAGACAAATCCCCTTCCCCATCGGAACAGTCATTAATTATGTTCTATAAATTTTCATGTTAAAAAGTTAATAAAGCAACATTGGAGTAATGGTACATCTGTCTTGCCTCCTTCTCTTTCTGAGTCTGAGTAAACTGTGACCTAACGTATTTAGTGGGCAGATATCACAGCAGCAGGATTAGACCTCCAAGCAGTATCACAGCATAGAAGAGTCATACTTGAAAAAAGTGGGTGAGCAGTAACAAATGTTATAAATATTAACAAACAAATAATTTCATAATATGTATATCCTAATCATTTTTATCATTAACAATTATTTATATATACTAAACTATGTTTATTTTATCAATCTATGGATTCGGCTGTGTGCGATAACCGATGAAGACGTTCTCACCGATCTCGTCTTTTCCTGAAGCATGGATCGGTTTTTAGATAATATAAAATAGTATAAGCCATACATCGAACGCTGAAATGAAAATAACATGAGATAATTTTCCTAATTGAAACTAATAATAAAAATAATCTAACAAATTTTACGTAAGTCAGATAGCTTACTCTGTTGAGATCTGCTCATTGTCAAATACGACCATAGTAATGGTTCCGTGTCAGGATTAAACAGATGCGGAAATCTAATTGATTAAAAATAAAAAAAACAGTAAATTAATTTAATTTGAAAGTGGAAATTATGATTCCCTTTTGATTAGAGATGAATTCCTACCTGTATCTTAACAAACCCAAAGCAAGGAAATTCCCACGGTTTGAATTGGACGGATTATCGGGACTAAATGAACAAAAAAAGCAAAATCAAAGAAAGTAAAATAAAAGCAAAAGCTTCGTGCTGTAGGAGATTCAATTAGAAACAAGGCTAAAGATGAAGAAAAACACGAAATAGAGAATTCTTGAAACTCGTCTCCATGCAACCAATAGAAGAGAAGCGAATACTTCCAATGCCCTGAAAAGAAGTCATAATTGTTTTAAATTTAATCATGAGAAAATTGCACTAGACAATGAAATTACAGATTTTTGCAATTACTCAATACGATATCTCTCAAAATAATACTTAATGAAGAGAAAATTAGCAGTAAAGATTTCAGTCTTGAAATCCAAGATTTACATACATAAATCGACTAGTATCCCTGTCTTCATTGCTTGAGATGTTTGAGAGCGTTTTTCCGGTAATAGTTTGTGCAAACCGCCGAGCACGTTGGAAGCAGACTACCTGCATATACTCAGTCTAACAAGGATTCAGCGTGCACCAATGAGGAAAGCCGAGCATGGGAGGTGTCCATTTACTAGATCAGGATACATACTCAACATCATGCCGCTCTCTCAAGGTGGAAGATTGTGGTCAAGATGACCGTTTCTTAGTCCATATTTCCGTCTTTCATTCATCTTATAGACTTCTTGCCATTCCATATTAATTGCCCTCCCTGCACGATATTTCCTAATGAAGGTCTATTTAGACCACGCTTCCTACACTTGATTTATAGGCAATTGAGTACTAGATGTCGGTTTTAAGGTACCAAAGTACGCGTTCGCTCTGTTTATTTCCGTGAAGTCGCATTTGATAAACTAACAGAATAAAAGCCTATACCAGAAATGTACAAATGTTAAAAGGTAGTGACGTCACTTCTTTACAGTTAAACAGCTGATAATTTGTATAAGGGAGCTAAATTTTTGGTTATCACATCTCTGCTATATAAAAATCGAGTAATTTGCTTGGTAGAATGTAATGATCATCGAGATTTCACAACATTGGAAGAAAAGAAATTTTTTGAAGTAGCCAGACCAGCCATCATAATTAAACTATTCAACAAGCACTGGATATTCATGACAAAAATTTGTCCAGTAACCTGGGGAACAATTAAGGAAGTTTGAATTTTCGAACTTTGGGTTATTTTTACGACTTCCAAGCCGGTATCCCGGCAAGAAGAAGAAAAAGCATAAGTTCTCGCTGTTATAAGGAAAACTTACCACGATTCAAATCGAACTATAGAAACTATATCGTAATTCTCAATAATTTACGTAAACAATTCGAGGAATTACCGTTATTTTCAATAAAAGTGGGGCGAAAACAAAAAATAAAATATTAATTTCGTCAAGAGAAAATATTTAATTATCATAATTATATTTCCATCTTGACAATTACAACAATAAATAATAGAATACATATTAGAGTAAAAACATGAAGAATACGTAATAATTTCAAACTCTGAGCAATTATCAAGGGATATCAGGATGTGGTTTTCTATATAACATATTCTTTTAATGGGGTTTTTTGAATCAGAACGACAACATTTACTATGGGGTTAGACATTATTACGTTGCGAAATGAAGATCTAACAGACAAATCTAAATTCATATCATCATACAGAAAATGTTAAAGTGAGAGGGAGAGCATACCTGAAGGCTCCCCAAATTGAGAATTCACTGTATAAAAGGAGAAATTGTGGTAATTCTACTCACTTCAAAAATGTGTAGTGGTTCCATACTCCTGCTAAGACCTTAATGAATATATAATTTCAGCATATGCTTCAAAAACACATCTAAAACTACATGACTCAAACACCTACGTAAATTTTCCCTCCACGGAGGTACATTGATGCGTTTATAAACCCTGTTCACCGCTATTTTGCTCTCTCCCTATTTCAATTTGTGGTGAAGATCGTAATAAGCTAGCAGGATTTTAATTTAGCCGGTATCTGATATTCAAACTCTAAGATACCTTAATCGCCCCATTTCCTTCAAAAGAATGAAGTTACGTTGTAGTATTTACACTGTTGGAGCCTTGTAAAGCGGATCGATAGAATTGAGTGATTTAATAATCATATATTAATCTAATACTCCCATAGGCAACACACAATAAACCTAATTTCCAAATCCAACGACACAAACAGATTGTGACAAATTAGAAATAATGCTTTCTGAATCGTTTACTTAGAGGAATCTAACTGATTCTCCACAAGTCCAAATTTAGGCCAACATTAAAATATTTCTACCTACAAGAGATATATGATTTATAAAAAAAGTACTGTTTGCACTCGAAAACCATCAACGATCAACAATCAGTCAAAAAATGGTCAAATGAGAGTCGGAGATACATATATGCTCTAAAACTCATCCTTCAAGTCATTCATCCTAAATGTACTACCTCAATCAGCCAAGCTAAATCCATGGGAAGAAACATATTTTGTGGCTTCACCAATACGCAAAACTCAGCCTTAACTCAAAATTGGGACGAATACTTTCGCATGAAAGACTGTGAAAGTGCTCATTCAACAACCAACAAAAATATACTCCAACTGCCACAATGTTCTACTGCATTAAACTCTAAAATTTTATTAGCATATTTCACCCTCCATAAAAAATGACTAGCATATTTTCGAATGACAGAAATGCAGATGGAAGTTTAAATTCCAAATAACATAGACATACTCAGTTGAGATGAGTTCATCGTTACTTCGCCGAATAATTCGAATCGGTCCCGGATATCTGAAATGCGAGAAAAGGGGAAAAAGATTATTAACACAGAAAATTTAAACGAAAGAGGACAGTAATGCTTTTAATAAGTTTAATAAAATGCAGCTCGTATCAACTAGTTCCTCTTGGTTATAAGAAAAGTGGACCAACCATTTAGCTTAATAAGCTCTGAATAACGCGAACATGAATTCACCCGGGAATTTAGAGTCGAAAACTGAAATTTTCAGCTTTGAGAAACTATAACATGATACACTGAACTGTACTCAATGAATGAAAAGTAGACAATCTGTGATTTTTGAATACAATTATTTATTTCGATGTTCTACTTGACTCCCTCTCCTGTACTCCTCTCATTGAACTTTCTTATTGTCTCTCATGTTTGGACGCTTTTTATAGCTATAGATAACATTTGATAATAAAAAGTAATAACAACAACAACAATTAATAATAATGGCGTAGCATATGTAGCTGAAACACACCTGGTAATCATTTCGGCGTTGTTTAGATCAAAGTAACGCTGGACCATCGACACTGGAATCTTTTCTACAATCGTAAAAATAATGATAGAATGAGCAAATAAAAAGATCATATGCATGTTACTTTATGCATAGTGAACTACTTACCACCAAAGATTGGCACGGCGCGTCTACTCAACTCATCTAGAGTATCGAATGTCGCATCCAAAATCTGTGAGAAAGACAAATTAGATTAAATACTTTATAAATATTATTATTACCCACATTAATGCAAAAAATTGCAATTTTCCATTGTGGGAAAGCAATTGAAATAAGTTAACAAAAAGTCTAGGAGACGAGAAATAGGTGGGAATCGAAAAGATGTTGAGTTATCAGATAAAATCTACGTAATAGAAATAAGTGTCAATTTTAACGACAACTTGAACTAAAACTCGTGAAAGTTATATATTTCTATTTAGCGGTATTTTAAATTCTCTCCAAATTAAGTCACAGAACACACAGAAGAAAATACGCATTGGATATAAGAATGTTAAATAAATAATCATTTAATTCTTTTAAGTTAACGTCTTGGAGATAAGAAATGTAAAAGTTCATACACTCCATAATGAGATCTAAAAGGAGAAAAACCCATACAAATTCCTCTATTAGAAAAGACGACAGGTTTTACCAGTTAAATAACCACTTATACCCCAAATCCATAAATGTTTCACTTGATCATGCCGATAGGGAAAACGGGAATGCAAAAAAATATGCGAAACGCAAAAGTACAACATTTCCTAGCATGGTGGCGTTATGGACAAAATGTTATTTTCTCTATTTGGCGAAATTGTTACTCTCATTGGGAAATAAGTATACGTAAAAGGATAGCTATTTGACTAAAGAGGTCAGAGTACTTGAAGGAAAGCACTAGCACTGTAAGAATGAGAAAACATGCCCTTAAGCTATTACACTTTCAGCTTTACAAACTTCATTGCCACAAGATAGGAGACAGGAACAGTGGCAAAGTACTCATAGTATATACTACTTCAACTCCGTTATGTTAAGACAATGTAAACTGCTCAATATTATGCAAAATCACTCTGCTCGATCGGTTTGTGAAAAAGTGAATGGAAATAGTAAGACCGGTAATCATAATAAAAGAACCTGTCAATAAGCACTGAATATCCAGGGGACAAATAGTGAAAGTTATGTTTTGGGACACGAACTGAAGATTAAGTAAGCATTATACAATTCAAATTTAAAATCAAACAAAATTAGTCCCTTTATTACCTCGACTTCGCTCTCAACACCTTTTCGATCACCTTCCCATTACCATTTATTAGACTTTCTGTTAACCAATTTCAGTTTTTCTCACACATTAAAAAATTGCATAATATTGCTTCTTTGCTATAGATTGAAATATTATTATAAGTATATTATGAGAGGAAGAAAGACTAGTGAATCAAAAAGTGAAGAGAGGAGTAAAGCTTGGAAAAAATAATGGATTTTAGATAATATTGGAAATACCGAAAAACGACCCGCAGGTTGGGAGAAGTAACTGAGGCATAAAAGTCAGAATTACTAAGCGACGGACGTAGGTAGGAAATTAGGATACTAGAGGAAATAAAACTTTTAGTCCAATAATGAGAACAGTGAACACTCAAAAATAAATACATTCACCTCAGAGCCAAGAGGATGTAGTGGAAACTCGTGTTAATTAATTCTAAGTTTACGTTAATAAATTTGGAGTCAGAGATAGCAACGAATATATGTTAGCTTAATTGTGGGCGCATGTGAAATGAACAATAGAATAGGTATAATCCAGCTATTCAATAGGAAAATAAGGACACACGCATGATCGCGTATTTGCATGCTCACGCATAGAGAAAGTTAATCGATAAATTAGGTGAATTGCAAACAACAAATACATGTTAGTAACTATTTATCAAAACATTGTATTAGGAGCTGCTTAGTCATCCTACATGTTCTCTAGGCATCTAGGCATTAGTGGTTTACTGGATCGACACAAAACTACTTCATCTAGTTCAGATCAGACGTGTTATTGTGACTTCTGCCAATTACTGCTCTTTTCATGTCCTTAACTTTCATAACACAGGTGATTTTCTGTCCATACCTTTTCCTGTGATTCGTTCCTAACAGTTATTACGAGGGCCCAATTCACTACAGTTATTATTGGGGAGGTAAAAAATGAAATATTTACTACAACTAACAACCAATAACATCGTGTAGAAAAAAAACAAAACATCCTAATCTATTGCAAAAATTTTAGAAATTAATTAATGAAATGACATGCATATTAGCGACAGGCTGATATGCATATATTTTTGTCAATAGGCGATTTCGCAAAATAAATTTATCTATTATAGCATCATCATAGAAACTAAGAGGTAGTTAATAACACTGACTAGGAATTTAATGTTATAATATGAACGAAGAAAGATTGAAAAATGACTATCTATAAGAATCTCCAGGCGTTTAATTGTTCAAGAACGTATCAAGTAATTGGGTACGCTGAGTTAGGAAAACAGCTGTTTGAGTGCAAATATGGTGACAAATCATCACAGAACAAAATAAAATCGATGCAAAAGACCGTCAAGAACTCTCGAGAAAAACTCAAGGCCACGGGTTCTATAATGAAGTCCCAAGCAGTTCAAGAAACTACAGGCAAATGTTGGTGCATAATTCTAATTTCAGGTAAAATCTAATGTTATGTGCGTTCCTCTCATGTTACATTTTTATCAATGACGGTGATTTGACTTTCAACCACCAATTATCTGAAGGAAATTTTGTTCCTAAAAATAGCCTGCTAAATTAATAAATCTTCCCATAGGTAAGGCAATTCAACTTCCTTTCTATGATTTCTACTGATTCTGGGTCAACTGTATTTGTAGCTGTACCAGAGTAGAAGTCTCCTTGTATAAACTCTTAGTACTAATATTATGAAAAAAATGGAAAACTACCACCCTCTCGACCTTGAAGAGTTTTTACTTCTAAAAATAACGCATTCACCACCTATATTCATATTTGTAAAATCTCTTTTGTCATAGTAAGGAAAATGACAAAAGTACATGGACTTACCAATCCGCCGACACGGGGTAAATGCATAGCAGCCCATGTGGCGGTGAAACCACCGATGGACCAGCCAAAGAGACGAATATCTTCAGGCTCAAAGTGCAGATGGTGCAGAGCAAAGAGTACCACAGCCTCGATTGCATTCTTCTCTTGCTCTGGGAAGGGCATACCCTAGAGAATTAAAAGAAGATAACGCATTAATACCCCTTGTCAATAATAATTCACATTCTTAAACATAAAATATATATATTTTTAAATACGTTTCAATAAATTCTATTAGACTATGTATTAATTCATGCATCTTATCCTCTAACTGTAATATGACGAATTGTTTGGTCCACACCGTTTAACATAACATGGTATTTGTGACATATCCCAGCTTTCCTACAGGCTGCTCGGAGGATTAATCGGTAAAAACTTAAAGATGATTCAGCAACTAACGGACTACATTTTTTCGAGAATGCTTATTATAAATCATAAGTGAAAATAGGTTACGAAGTCATATGAAACCGTGTTAGCCAAATTTTCTTTTTAATGATGACAAAATATAGTTGATTATTGGAGAAAAAATTTAAAACCTAAAAATATCAATTTTTTCATAGCTCAAGTCCAGGATTCTTCGACCTACTTCTTTCACCTCTGCACCACACATTTCCTATTTGAACAATTTCAACCGCCTCTTTCCATGCAAAAAGATTTAAAATCGGCTTTTCGTATAACAATTATTATTTTAAAAACCAAGCAACAACAACAATAAAACATCAAAAAGGCTGCTGATATTTATTGGAGAGTGAATTCGATTTATTTTTTGTGAAAAATGTGCATTGTTAAAGTGACTCCGTTTAACGGAAATTTTTTAATTCCCTTATGAATTCAAAAAATGAGGATGCTGATAAAGTGGTGTTTCAAACGTAGCAAAAACAAAGATTGACATAAAAACAATTATTCATTGAAATTTAAGCAAATTATTGAACTTATTAAGAATGAAACCAATTTGAACAAACGGAGGATTAATTGGGTTAATATTGCAATAAAGTTGCCTTTAAGTTCACCAGAAAAAAAACTACATTTGGTTGATGTATTAATGATGAAGGAAAGAAAAGTCCCATAAGCCACGGATGAGATTGCTTTGAAAAACAATTTACGAATGAGCGGCGATGGGTTTCTGATGGGAAGATGAAACAGCGTTATGCTATGCGCCGGAAGTACAATATCGATGACACGTCATCGACATGCCACCTCCAAGTCATAACAATGTCAGCTCACAGAATAACGAGACCGATCAAAATTCAACGATCGGTCTACTGTGCGATTAGTCATATTATGCCATGTGGAGCATGAAATTAAATAACGATCAGTCTCCGACCAATCGCAATCCAAGGTTATAAATAAATTATAAACCAGTTCAATAAAAGTCTGGTCTAGTCTGGCTAGTAACTAATCTTTTGAATGAACAATGTTAACCAACACTGCCGGTATAACAATGGTCATCATACACGAGAGTTAATGAGAAGAATGCCTATCGGGGCACACCCAATTCTGATTAACAATTCCCATCAATAACTGGGATAGTCGAATGCCAGTATGGAATACCTTTCCTTTATTTCATTTAATCCATCAAATTTTTTTTCTGTTTTCACATACTTTACCGTGGTGAGAAATTATAAATAATTTCATTTCCGATGTGATTAATGAATAAATTAGCACGAATTTAAAAAAGAACTCAAGAAACTGTTCGTAGTTTTAATTAAAATTTAAAATTTCTACAAAAACTCCCTCAGATTCTCGTGATATAAATAATGATGAAACCTTGCAAAATATACAAATCTGACAAAAAATATTAATGTACGTATGTGCTTTTTAACGCCCAGGTCATTTCAGGTCATTGGTTTAAAAGTCCACGTTAACTTAAAATATTCTGATTTCTCTACTTTACTTAGATGCGTAAAGTTGCGTAGATCTATATATGCATTTGCCACATTGCAAAACATATAGAAATAAAAAAAACGTAAGATAAAAGTTAGGTAAGAACTATAATAATAATATGAAAGTATAATATCAATTCCATTTCACCGATATGCCACTTCCAAGTCATGCCATGGAAGAGTTAACTGCCAATCATTGACCGATGCATCGTCTGATCAATCAAAAACTACCATATCGCATATGAAGTTCAGTTAACAGTAATGACCGTTTTAAACTTCTCCGGCAAATTGCGACATGAATCGAGGTATAAATAAACTCTAAATTTTCCCTATAAACGTCATAAATTGACTACAATTATGTCTTCGCCCGCCATGGGGATCTAAGAAGTTATAACTTTATAAAAATATCACAACTGAATGATTACATATTTATCATGATGAAGATTGTACTTTTTTAAAATTTGCTGTTTAACGAACAAATTAACACGAATATAAAAATAAGAACTTGTGAAAATTCTAGTAACAAGAGTACAGAGTAATTAAAAGGAAAAGATAGTTGGATAGCATCGGTGGTTGATAAGGAGACAAAATGACTGTAATGACATAGAGGCAAATGAAAATGTGTAGCGACCTGCTGTGCTGTAAAAAGCTGTGTTGGTTGGCCAGAGCGTCCGCTAATAAACTTTGAGAGGTCGATCAAATTGTCCGCTGATTTCACGAAGCAATCATATTTAGATCAATTATTAATGGGATAATACATGAAATCATAACGCAACAACAATATCAGGTCAATTAAGGTAAAAGGAATATTTTGGTCAATGGGAAATCGATTAAATTAAAAATAGAAATAATAAATTAGTGAATTTAAGAGCTAAGTTTTAAGCTCAATCAGTCGTTCTCGTCTATAAAATTGAGCCAAGCATTTCCTCAAAAAATTCTCAGATTTACACATAATGAATTATGTAATTTTACAAAATAACGCTTACAAAAATACTACACGTACTATAAAGGCCGTTGATCTAAGATTTCGAGTTAAATGGAACCATTCTAGTTCTTTTTAAATTTAAATGCATATACGTGGATCTATATGCGCTAATATTCAGTAAATCATTTTAATGAAATGAAATAAAGC
This sequence comes from Hymenolepis diminuta, assembly GCA_900708905.1. NCBI lineage: Eukaryota > Metazoa > Platyhelminthes > Cestoda > Cyclophyllidea > Hymenolepididae > Hymenolepis > Hymenolepis diminuta. The sequence continues at coordinate 3,195,840 of CAADRB010000006.1, forward strand.
AGGAAATATGTTACATTTCAACCACAACCAATTCGTAACTCAATAACTGAGATGAATTCATACGGATTGAGTTCACAAAACTTCGTGCAGGAATTGACACTTTTGTTACCCTGTCAAATGATTCAATTGCAGCGATTACACAATAATCAAAATTGCGAAACGTCATTTAAGTGAAAAAGGCAAAATGATTGAAACTGAAGAGCATATCCCAATCATAGATGCTCTTCCAATCCTACTCACACTGAAAGAAAATCAGGATATTTTCTCTAAATTACCATTAATCTTAGTTAACACACTGAGTAATAATAAAAACTCACTTACAACAATTATTGATACGGGAATAAAGAATACACGAACTTGTTAAACAAAGATGTAACATAGATAACCATGCAGTGCATACCATAGAACTGCCAAATCCTGGATGATTCCACGCAAGAACCGAGTACCCCTCATTCAAAGGTACCGAGACGATTCCAATCTCCGAGAAACCAGCGTTTCCCTCACAGCAAATAACCTACACGAAGAAAGATAAGAATGAATCAAAATACCATCAATGGGAACAAAAGGAGTGAGTGATTTTGAGAGAGCTCACTAAAGTGTTGCCTTTTTCCGTGTCGTCTCTTCGCCGATCAGCATAGAAGGATTCCACAAACAGACCCTCTCGGGTGACTAGTCCTACTCGTTTAATGTTGCACTGGAAATATTCACAGAAAAAAAGATGATGATATCACTGCTCTAATAATACAAGATTGTCATATGTAATTAAAACTACTCAAGGATAACGAGACACAACAGCAAATGTGGCGTAATGATAGAATGCTCATTTGGTAGATCAGATGATTTAGTTATGTTTCCTATTCCACGTATTTAAATAACCATTCATATTGTTTAAAATAAAATAGATTAAAGAAACAAAAATCTGTAGTTACTACGTTCTCTCATTAACGGTAAGTCCAAGAAACAAAATTAAATCCCAGAATATACGCAGATCGAAACTTTCACCATTAGATACTTGAACAAAAGAAAAGATACCGATAACATTTACAGAATATGACGTGTGTCGGCGGCATAGCGGTCAACTTGCACTTCGTAATATCAACGGTCACAATTATCATATTCACAGTTCGATGGCCAAAAACGGTCCAAAAATGGATAGCAGAATGCGCGTTTGTCCTTGAGTGCTGCAGGATGCTACTCCTCTTTCCAAGATTAGGGCTGGAAAACTCTTCTCTCTAAAGATAAGTGACATACAGGATAAAAATGTAGCATCATCCGCAAGAGAACCAACCTTTAGAACGCTATTTATTTACAAATAATCGCATTACTTGAACTACAGACCATTATTTGAAGCGTAGGTCGAAATACCAACTAGTTTTGTATGAGAATCCGAACAAATTTACATGGCTCACTGTGTTCGATTAAGTATACGATAAGTGACTCAGAGGAATGAAAAGGACTGAAGAAAATTAACGTTTCCGAGACGCACGAAGAGAAGCAGGGAAAAATGATACTAATATATGATAAACGGCAGAACATGTATGAGAACGCCAATAACTTTTTACGATTCAATCTCAATTAAGTCAGACGCATCATTACCAAAATTGACAGAAAACTATTTGAAATCCATCAAGAGTCCAACAGATGTCATAATGTTTAAAAATTATAACACACAGCATTTGAAGAGGGAATGGGAATGGAGTCGGATACTGGGTTATTGCAATCGCTTTATAATGAAGAGAGTGAGAACCTAAAAACGAACAAGGAATAGCGAAATAAGTAGGAAATCAATATGAACAAAGGCATACTTGGATAGAATGAGAGAATAAGTTGAACAAATAACACCATTACATATAAGAACTGCTAATTACAAATAGCCAATTATAAATTAATAAAAAACTATTAACTGAACTGAACTTAGAAATTGTGAGACATTAACAATGCCATGCAAAGGTTGTGCTATACATAAATTCCAAATAAGCTCAAAGCTCTACTGCACAATCAACGGAAAGAAAAGATAATGCTTGAAAACAGAGTTTTGAATTTTAAAAACATATGAAAATAAAGTAAAAGCAAACAAAATATGACCAGAAATCACCCTATTTCGCATAACTTCCAGTGACTTCATTCTTGGTTCCACTAAAAGAAAAACATATATGTATCGGTGAATTAAAGGACTAGAAAAAATTCTAGCAGGCTAGATAAAAAGGTCAATCATTATACCAAATTTTTCAAGCTTAACCAGAGAGAGAAAAAAAAGAGCTTACTTGAGATTGAATTGAAGATATCCAAACATCCCGGGTAGACCATACGAATTCCAATTGAATTTGCAAGAAACCAACTAAAGCGAAAACAAGATCACAAAATACGAATAAGAGAACTTACAGAATTGGGGACAAAAGGGTGGATCCTTTGCATCTCGAAGGAATAGGCTTTCGCTCAAAACGCAAGTTAGGCTCCAAGTCACGGACATCAAATTGGGACGGCCAAGGATACCGAAATCCGTACATCGTTAATGCATCCTGAATTTAAGTAAGACAAAAAAATAAGGAATTGCTACTATTAGATTTTGATCTAAATTATCTTCCGCATTTAGATATGTTATCACAAATCGCTTGTAAATCGGGTTGGTCAGACGGACAAAACCTGAGAGGGAGCATTATCAGGTCAACAAATGACGAAACCTACCTCTAATAATGAAGAGAGCAAAATATACAGTATAAAAATAAATACCGAATTTGGCGTAAGAATACAGAGAACTCGGTCGGAATACTACATAGTAGAAATATTATTTTTCAAAATGAAAAGTTACAGCTTGGAAGAGTGAATGGCAGCCAAAATAAAGCAGTCAACTTGACAACTCCAATTAGAACACTTGACACTTTTATTCCATACGAAAGAATCTTCTCGATAATCTCAGGAGAATAAGGTTCGGCCTTGAAATAATTATCTCGAAAGTTGATTACCGGGGTTCTAAATCCAGTAGGATAATGAAATAAATCTGGTCCCGTGATTGCAAATATTACTTTTCTAAGAAGAAAGTGGGCTGAAGACATGCTAAAATGGAAGAGATAATGATTACACAAACGCCATGAAATCAAATCAAAATAATAAATAAGCTGTATGCGCAAAATAAGGCAATGGATTGAATAAATTATAGATATAGCTGAAAAAATTAGCATCGAACGACATCAACTGCATAAATAATATGTAACACAGACCCTATCAATGAGCACAACTATTAAATTTACGATTGGTCGCCAATGGGATATTTGAATTGCTGCCTTTGAAATTGTCCACTATACCAAAATCCATAAATATTAATAAGTAATAGATTTCATCTGTAAACAGTTAGTCTGAATTTAACTAAAATTCAAACATACTCCAATGTTTTTGCCATTTCACAAAATATGTTCACTTGACAACTTTAAGCAAATAATAAAAATGCAGTTATATCTATTTTCAATAGTTTTCATACAGATATAATCTATATATATCAAATGATACTTTAGCAGAAAGTAAATATTATTATTCACTCGAAGAATAATCAATTACCTGGCGACAAATTGCTGAATTCGTTAATCTTTTGTTACATTAACAGTTACGTTTGACAAAGTGAATCAATTAGCAAAATTCTCATCATTATTTTTTCACAATTTTGATTATATTAAACATCTCCAATATTTTTGTGTATGGTGCTGAGACCGCTATTATTTTGTGAAATATAATTAGATATTTATTTATAAATACTTCAAAGTCAATGATTTTGAATATTTGTTTTGCATTATTAGAGTGTTTACTTATTTATGTGTACTAAACATATTTATTAACTACGCCTACATTTGATTGTTGCGCAGTAACTCGATTCTACCTTTCAAAGTATGTATATAACTTATTGTCTTAAGAGAAAACGGTTGGAAAATAAAATATTAACTTTTTACGAGATACGTAGAAATTTTTATCTGTTTTACCTTTGAGGACGAAAGTATCGAAATGTCCACGAGGCTGCACGTCGACTCGATGGTTATTTCAGTAATAAGGGTCATTCTTAGTTTTCTGATATCCGTTTTAATAATGAAGTATTAACAATAAAAAACGTTAAACCAATTAGGAATGATTAACCAGAGGAAGCATCAACACTTTTTATGGGTTTGCAAGCCCCTTAGGGCAACAACATCAGATTGGGAAAGCGGATTGAATAAGAACATAGTAGAACGGACAGTAATTGAAAAGTGGAAAATGAAGAATCTTACATATGCGAATTATTTTGGGGGAAATATTATTTTCTCATATGTAAAACGCCTGTTAGTAGATTTGATCACTCATCCATCTTTGTTGTGAGATCTACCGGAAGACGAGAGAAATTGCATAGAGTCCTAGTGTTACCTAGAGGATAATATCTTGATCGTTTCTTTCGCGTCACTGCACTGCATCGAGGGATCATAGGCTGTTCGGGAGTTAGATAGCTATAGAATATAAAACACAAAAAAATTAATTGTGCCAAGATTATTTAAAGGATGATGTCTTTTACTATTCGGCAAATCAAACCCTTTTGGACTAAGTTGTTTGCGATCGCGAAATCAAGTGTCCTTTCCTGTCTCCACATCATAGATAACGCCATCATGCAGCTTGGTGATTGTGGCAGCTGTCCATTGTTGATTTAAATTATGGTTGTGGGCATACATGAGATCCCCCGCACTATATATTTTGATGGCAAAATCTCTTCACAAGCTGTCTTCAAATCTTGACCTCTAAATTCTGCTGCGGGGATGGATTGTCCTAACACGGCTAGAGATCTCCTTTGCTCAATAGTCGATCGATCAGAGCAAAATTTAGCAAAATGTATAATTAAAACGTGTACTTGGGTCCGTAACGAAAGTTTCTAGTACACCATGAGCTCATTGAGGATAGAGATATCTGATCTGCTTGCTTTCGGTGTGAGTAGAATAACATCGGACCCTTTCGAATGTGAATTTATCCTCTTAGTGCATGTCGTACATTTATTGTGTCCGCAGTGGTAAGTTAGACCAGAGTACTGAGAGAACCCGATTTTGGTGACTGAATATGAATAGAAGAATGAGAGATTTCGACAACATGTAGACACGTTGCATTCTCTTACGAGATTTTCCATATCCATAGATTCGGGTGTAGGTGTCTGGCAGGTTTCGTTTTCGTCTAGGAATTGGATAGGGTTGCGCTGATCCATCTAGTCTAGGCATAGTAGGTTAATATTTCGATCGGTAACACAGCACTCCTTGAAGATCTTCCTATCCATGAATGTAGCCTCTTATCGCATCGATACGTAAAGTCACACAGCATTAGATATTGGAGCAAGTGTTGATCTGGAGCTCAACTGGTATATCATTAGTGCTAAGGTTAACGTATTTTCTAGAATTGACATTTACCTCCATTAATGTACCATAGCTCTGACTCGTCTTAGTAAATATTCTCTTATTCGGATTTTGCCTCATTGAACTGTTCATAGAACATTCTCGACAGAAGCCTTCTTTATGGCCATTTTCGTTACAGTTCTGACAGCAACGTCTTCGGAAGGATTATCTCAATGATAATGACGTTCTCCGCAAAATTGGTATCTTGGGAGTGATTGCTTCTAGTAATCGTCGGATGATTATCAGATGGGGAATGGGTCCCCTCGTTCAATAGATCAGTCATTTTTAGGTCCTTTCAGGTTGAAAACTCGCGGTTAACCGTCCTGCAGCAGAACCAGGTCTGTCATGAGACTTCTTGACATCAGGTTCCCTGTCCAAGAGGGACAGAAGTCGGAATCCAGTCTCAGCATGGCAAGGAGATCGGAGACCAAGAATGAAAATGAGACATCTGAATTGGCTTTCTTCGAGAAAACTAAATCAGAAAACTAGTGCAAAGTTAGATAACGATCCCTACATAATGGTGAGCATTTTCATCTTCCCGTATGGTCAAGTTGAAGAGAGAGCTGTTGTCACCAACAGCCCAATCTAACTTACTAATCATCTTTTCATAAGTTAGGTCGACAGGATCCATCGACTGAAGATGGGACGAACAAAAGTAGTGGTCGCTTCTGTTAAATTCACTAAACAGCATTGTAATTTGGGTGACGTGAGGGAGATTTGCCATGCCGTTCCTATAAATATCACGATATTGAGTATACCATGTTGGAAGAGTTTCATCTGCAAGAGGATTACGATGAAACATGCCTACATTTTTCACGTAGTCTTTGGAATCCTTCGTCGACGTTGAGAAACTTATGACGTTGGGTGGAGGCACTTCTCACGATTGAAGAGATTCGGGATTCCATATCCGCGTAACATGATAACTGCTTTGCCAAATTGTTGTAATCTTCCCCTCTCTGTAGGGCACTGTTAGAAGAAATGATAATTATCCTCCCTCACTCCCAATATTTCTTCTATGAATAAAAATGTAATTTCTTTCTTTATTTCCCCACCGATAAAAGACACTTAATAATTATTGATTGAGGGGGAGTTTCGTTAATACACCCGTGTTGACTTTAACGTGTCTTCTGATCTGCCGTGGGTTATTAGCTTCTGCGTTAAGGTGCTATATTACCGAGTTTTCCAGATTGTTGGCTCTGCGAGATTACTACCAGAACTCCTAGTTGGTCAGGTTATAGCGGATACCGTAGCTGACTCTTAGGTTCCCTAAGACATTGTACTAGTTAAAAATACGACCCGACAATATTAGCCATATTCGAGTTAGTAATTTCTTAAACTGCTATCGAATAAACATCGATTTAAGAGTATTGAAAGGGACTGATTATATCACACGAAATTCGTTACATTGTCGTTAAGATTTTGAAAAGGGATGAAATTAAATAAATATTATTATAAATACAATTTAACTGGGCAGGAAAGAAAGCAATTGTTCTATATGTGTGTATATAATAGTAACTCTATGTACATTACTATTTATAATATATACATTAATATTTCATTACTTGACTTTGAATGGTATTCTTTATATTTTTCAGACTGTTATTCTGAATTATTATTTCTCAACCTATTTGAATGGCTGTAATTGATCACATATACTGATTATTGATACCCATACATGAGCACGCAGTAAATGAGTGAATATTTAATGGTTTAAACAGTTAAGTGACTTGAGGCGGCACTATTCTCTCCCTTGCATCCAGAAAAATAATCCGAGTATCACGCCACACCTATTTGCTCATTTATTATTGCATAATATAAGTCACTCCAGATTTTTTCCAGGATTTAAAACATGATTTTTTCATTCAATGATCCATTTTCACTCACCTAATTTCGTCTAAATATACATAAATATAGGTAAAAGGTCTTTCCTTTTCCGTGTAAAGGGACCCTGATTATTTTCCTATGATGACAAAATTTAACAAATCTAAATATCATTGTTAAATAAATGGCATCCGGTCCATAATGGTATGCAGGATTTAGAATCGAAGTTAATTTAATTAACAGTAAAAACATTTACAATGTTTAATAGCGAGAAAGCTTCTAAATAAGAGGACTAGCAAAGGAGTCCAATGAGTATAGAAACGGGGAGAGGGAATCAATAATAACAGTGCTACATATAAAAAAATAATGTTTTCCCCAAAATAATTCTCATATGTAAGATTCTTTATTTTCCGCTTTTCAATTCCTGTTTCTTTTAAGCTCTTCTATTCGAAGGAATGTATTTACAATACTATTGTAAGTGGCGCATAATATAAATCGACTTATCAATACGAAAATGTGCGTCTTATTTGACATGGTGGTTTGGGTGGTTTTGTACTGCGGTATTGTCGGGTAACTAGTACAGTGTCATAGGGAATTTAACAGTCGGTTACGGTAGATTTGATAAAAGCAATTGCGAGATTTAACCATATTCCTTAATGTTTTCAGTAATTTTGCTTTCTTTATGAAAACTTAGTATTTAAACTTTTAAGTGAATCAAAGGGCGCTTCCATTTTCATTACAATTGAACGGCTTTTGGTCTGCAATTGATTCTTAATTTCTATCCCAATAGTATATTTTACTTTAACCATTTCAGTAGAATGTGCATGAAAACCCAATATTTTTACAGCAAAATTCTCCAAGTCACCCCATTCTTAGTATCATCTGTTCATAGCTTAAGTGCACGCGTACTCACCTAGTGCGCTACTAATCCTCTGCCAATGGGAGCGTTGCTGGACGTCGCTAAGCTTCCCTTACTCTGCAAAGCACGCGTTTTCTCTGAACATCAGTGCTATGAGAAAAGAGAAGAACATGCGCTATGAGTAAATTTAGCCTCGAACTCATGCACTCACTCACAGTTGATCATTCCATTGTGAAAATAAAAAAACTCTAGAACTTGTCTTTAATTACTTGTCTAATAATTTTACTATCCTCGGGGGAGTTTTAATTTGTGAATAATTTTTGTCATTTAAATTGCAACAGTCTGAAAATCAATCACAAAAATTTGTTTTCCTCAATTTTGTGATAGAAAAACCGTGAACTCTTTCGAAATGGTCATATTTTGTGATTTGTGATTCATATTTGATGACAACAACGATAAAGTGAATTTTTGGAAAGAAATCAAAACTGATTAAAATTCAGATTTTCAAAAAGAAAAGTCAAATATGAGAACGGTTATAAAGAGTTAAAAGCTATGGATTGGTCGCGTATTTGCATGCAAATTACGTTAAAACCGCTTTTTTCTTAATTTCTCATCAAAATATTTCTTCGATGAATGTAAAGACCATCAAGAACTGTCATACGAAACCCAAAGCCACAGATTCCGTAATTTAATCGTTAACTATTTGAGAAAGTGCAATCGAATTAAAACAAAATAAAGATCACGTTATGTGTGTTCTTCTCGTATTTGATTAAAATATTTGATTTTGAAAATAGAGAGTTACTTCGCAGTCTTCGAACACTTACCGTGAATACACGACAACCATCAGCAGGCTAGTTGTAACAAACAAAAGCTTTCTGTCTTGAGCTATTATTAATAGATTACAATTGCATAGATATCAGCTGACTGTAAATATTATGCTATTTGAAGGCATATGTGTATAAAACTAGCCTCTCAGTACCATTCAAATGTCGTTTTAGGAATGACCAGTTAGACCTAGTTCCTCACATCTCAACTTTATCACTTCTTTAAATAGCTACTACATGAAAATCGATAGGATAGTCAAAAACTCATGGAATATAATCCTTATGATGAGATGGTAGCCACAATTAAGGTCAGTAAAAAGCGCACAAAAGATCCAACATTCTCTGGTCTTGCTTCTCTGTCTTAACCTGGCTGACGAGTTAAGAGTGAGTCATCATGAAGCGAGTTATATTATTGGTCGCGAGTGTGCCGCGTTAAATGAGACGTACACGCATATCGCATCTAGTGTGATTTTACCTTCGTCCAGTGCTTCAAGTACACATGCACCCAGGGGTGGGCAGACATAAGCACTTATTCACGTGCGCTCGCACCTACAGTGGCACGCACACTTTCGCTTGCTTTTGCGCGCAATCGTTGTTCAGTGCAACTTGAGGGAATTTAAGACTAATTCAGCCCCCTAAGTGCGGACATTTGAATCGGATTTTTGGCTCATTAAATTCCCAATAAATTATAGTTCTATTATGGTAAACAGAGCTTCATTTTAACAGGATTAGCATACCTATCGTGGCTAAATTTCTATTTTCAAATCAGGGCATTTGACTCTTGCAAATTTATTGAACAAGTTCGTTAAGTACGATAGAATGAAATTTCTTACTACCTGATTTGGTCGGCTGATTTTTAGTGCAATTGTCCCTCAGGCATAGTGATTATAATCTTAGTACTAACTTGTCAAATTAGGTGAAACGATAAACATATTTTGAAGTGAAATAAAGGGAAGTGCCACTAGAGAGACATTCGCACCGAGCTAACTTACTGGCTCCAAAAAACGAACTAGAGATTTTGTAATCGGCCCATTAATAACTGCGATATGTGAAACATCTTGGCCACCTGGAAATAAACACCCGTATGGCTTTTTCCTCTTTCTTCAGTGTAACGTGAATTTATACTAACTTGATTAGTATGAGCTAGATTATTAATGTTCTATCTTTTATGAATTTGTTCGCTTTAACAACATATCAATCAATTAAGAGAAGCGAATTGTAACCGCTCACACTGCAACAGGTTTCGAAACGGTTAGCTTTTCCTTTGATTAAATTTGATTGTCTATTGTTGATTCTCAACCCTTAGTCGGAAGCACTTAGTTATTGAGGTGCTTTTGACTTTGACCTTTTATTATCTGGTATATATAGGTACTGCTAGGACAAAGAAATGATTGATTCTAATTCGAACTTTCAAAACGAGAGGGGATTTTGCAATTTGTAGAGATGCATTTTTCTTTGACTTCGAATCGATAATATAAATAATGCACTCCATATTTCATTAGGACTGTAAAAAAGGTAGAAATTCATGTCCTAATCAATTCATTTAACAGTCTTATAAACACATCTTAGATAATTAAATATATCAGGTTAAAACAAAAAAAGATCTTAACTTGGGATCCTAAATTACAAAAACATCAATCACAGTTGTGCTTGTGCTACTGATTTTTACGGTTTCTCTTTCAATTGGACAATTTTTGCAGGCTTAATTTGTTTCACGTCAAAAAAATCGGTGCATAAATGGCCATGCGCTTTATGAGTAACACGAGTTCAGAAGACACATTTACTATTCATTTAACCCATAGAAATAATTAAGGTTTTTCGGCAATATTGCATAAGTATGCCTTTTGCCTTATCAAAAATTCTATTTGATAGTGGTAAAGTCGAACTTCAAAGTTAGATGGATTGCAGAAAGATACCAATTTAAATTTAGTTCTGATATGATTACCGTTAATACGGCCAGAATTCACGACTGATCAATTAAGCTAAAGCAGGTGGTTTAATTTGCGACTCTCCGTTCAATACGTTTTGGTATCGATCTATGAGTTAATCAAATTCTACTTAACGGTGTAAAATAGTAAAAAGAAACGATGCTTATTTAATAGGTATGGGTGCATATGTACCGAAAAAGAAGACTAGCTACTAATTCGTATTAGCAAGGTCTCTCTCTTCCTAAGAGTGCTCTAACCTGAGTCCGTTAAACTAGTTCTTTTTCACTATCTCCTCATCTCTATCTTCGTTAAACGAAAACAGAAAAGTTAATATTACTTCCCACAACATAGCAGGGTGCGTTTGCACCTAAAAGTTGGATTAAAAATGGCAGCTGGAAAATTAATATGTGGATGCTGATGTTACTACTCGTGATTAGATTCCCAATAAACAGTAAAAGAACTGACGGATGTCCTTATTCATATTTCCTCGTAATTAGAAAACAACATTCAGTTGCGGTTCTCAGTAAAAAAGTAATATAATACAATTGGTTTTGTGACCAAATTTTCACTGAATGAATTTCAAATAATGTTGTACTATTTGTCAACTTTGGAGTAAAAGATACAAAGGACATAGATATAAATTTTGCTTGATAATATTTTAATTATATAGAAAGCTATTAGTATTACCCATGGCGAAGCACAAGAACATTTATAAGTTTCAATTATAAGGTAGCGAAATAATAAAATAATCCAGTAAGGGATAAAATAGGAGGGGGTCGAATAGTGGCATATGATGAAGTCAGTATAACAAAAGTTTTAAATGTTTATTTACGGAATCACTGAACCGTCCACTTTCTCATAAAGGAAAGGTCTAAATATTCCGAATCACATTCTTCAAGAATTGATTCTTGTGCTTCATGTCCAAGAAATTCAGAACCTGTTACTAGGTCGGTTTAATTGAGTGGTTGGCCACTCAATGCCAATTTCATTGATTTTTTTCCTTCTTCCTCCTACGGAATCATAAATAGAGTAGAATTAAAAATGTTAGAAGCGTTTTGCAGGAACTCTTAAACCTATATGGTAAAGAAAAGACCTAAATACTTTCATAAGGATAATCAGGTTACAAATAAAATATTGTGAAACATAGTTAGTGGGAAAGGCAAAGGGTATTGTACGTCGGTTTTCACCTTTAACTTTGGGCTAGTCAGAAAACAGTGAAAGTCCAGTTGAGCCCCAATCACGGACCCGGTTGAACTTAATGTTCTTAACAATTTCGAATTCTTAAAGACCTTTCTAAATGAAAATGATGCAATTGAAAGAAATCAGTCATTTTAATCAACAGACTCATTTTTCATTCTTCTTATTGGGATAACCGTGTCACTGCTTACAATGGATCAGTTAAATGTTATGACCAGCCAAAAAAGATGTTGTTCAGAAGTCGCCAAAACTCAGAGATGAAGAATCGTAAGCAGATATAAAAGTGTCGTACTAAGGGGAATGACGATGCGGGATACATGTAACCTGAGATTTTTATGCCAGAAGCTAATCAACATGGACAACAACGTTATAAGTATTAAGCCTATATTAACCTATCATTTTCAAGACTACTTTCAACAAACTAGACCCCCATGAAAGGATTATTTTTTGCAGTTATATGTCCCGATGGCCTGTTAAATAGAAGGTCACGAGGCCTAAATACATCAGTGTACATGCAGTTGTTGATTGACTAAACGGCCATGTTGGTTAATTCCGACCAGTAGGAGGAAAGCAGAATGTGAGTGTCATATCTTGGGGCTCCATGATGTTACACTTTTACGCAAAATACATTGCGCAATAGTCAGTATGCAAGTCTGTCAAGATCGATGCCAATCTATGCATATGCAATGAAGTATATACCCAATTCCACTGACTACTTCGGGTCTCTAAAAGAGAGAATGAATGATAGGATGCGAGTTCCTTATAAGAGTAGCTCCAGACTATCTTATCCCTACTCAAATTAAATGTTTCAATGGTTTGAGGAGTTTTATTCCTTTAATAGACTACAAGAGTGAATAAGAATAAGAAAAATTCAGAATAATTTTACTCATCCATTACTCTGTGTCATAACAACTAACCCGACCTGACCTTGTCTGCTGTTTTAACTCACTTCCACATGAGTGTTATGCCTCATGCCCCCATGAAATACATGTTAATTTAACCTCGCTTTTGCTATTGATCCCCTTAAATGTGTTTATTTGTTTCCAAATGGTAATACGTTAATCGTTGTTATAGTTCACCTTGAATATACTTTTTGACTTGTGATAGGTCTAAATACCTTTTACTAGATGAATACCAGAAGTTATTTTTTATTTGCAATTCTGAACTAATAAACTTCGCGTCAATACGACTGGTGTGCTTAATAAGATTAAATTAAGCTAATAATATATTGTATTTCCTTCGATTTTTTCTGTAAAAGACTGAATTTCGAGAGTCTTCTACGTCCACTTTTAACAAAGATTTTCTTTTAACTGCTCAACTGACCACTATTGTAAAGTATGCTGCTAGGAGATCTAGCTCTGCTGCTCCTAGATAGATCCGCCCACTAGATATTACTAAGCCAGTTCAATCGGACGTAGGGAAAGAAGGTAAGACAGATGTGTAGTTTCTCCGAAGTCGTGTTATTAACTTTTTAACAAGACAATTTATTGAAGAACGTAATTAATGACTGGTCTGATAAATACGGAGATTTGTCTGAACTAACTGTCCAGATACTCGAGCCAGCATGTACTTACATGGTAATTTTACAGAGACCAATATTCAACATAGCATGGACTTAGCGAATTTATGCTGACGGTTCCCTTCCTTATCAGTTTTCAGGAACATCACTAGGCCAAATGGAATGATCTGTATCACAAAGCGTGTATTTTAATAATAATAATAATTGTAACGATTGTAAATAAAACTTATTTAAATTATTTAAAAGGCTTAGCCATATGAGCTAGTTCAAATATTCACACATAATTCTTATGAAAATATCTCAAATTTAATCTTTTCACTGCTATTTGAGGCGGTAACCCATTGCCAGTTGCATACCTTCTCACAAACCTAGTGAACTGGTAACACAAAAGACGGCAAAAAACAGTGCTTTGCCTTCATCATTTCACAATTTCTACGCCAAGACCTTGAGAAAAACTGCAGTAGACTTAAGTAGGAAGTGCGTAGAAGCAATCAGCAAATAAGACAATATTTAATCAATTATCATCTATTGAAAAGAATGCAATCGTATGAGGTTAATGGTATGAAGTCGTTTACTTTATTCTGAAAGATTTAATTATCTCCAGGACTTCACAGTGTTTTTACAATCATTTTTGAGAATCTTATCAACCCTAAATGGTAATAAAATTATCCCTAAATGAGTAACAATTACATATGGGAGCTAAGCAGATGGGATTCTATTTTTGCACGATATAATTAAAGTTAGCCTTAATGTAATTTATGAAAATACCATTTTTTGTTAAAGTGAAGGCAGCTCTCTTAGGTTTTCATTATTAACTTTGGTGAGAAACCAACTAATTGATAAAGCCTACAGTAATCGTAATGAGAAAATCAGTATTTTCAAGCGCGAACAAACCGCACGGCACTGTTATCCCTAACTTCAGAATCAATTTACCAATTTCTTGGGAGGAAGGGGTAGGGAAAGGGAGGTAAGTTATTGGGGTAATGGAAGGTCGAAGCGAATGCACTTTCATTAAATTATTAGTCAAATTTTTTTATCTGATTTATTCCTCCATTAATCAAATCAGATGTTTAAATCTATTCATAATAAGTTTCTCTAGTTAAAGTAAAATTGAACCAAACTCCGGAGAAAATATTAGCTTTAAAATAATAGCAAAGACGTGAAAACAGACCATTCAAACGTTTTGGCGAATTGTTTGCCCACGGATGAAAGATTTTCAGTGAAAACTGTTGTAAAGAAGGTACACTAAAAGCAAAAATATAGGATCAAGGTTGTAACTAGCTCTCTAAAAGAGAGAAGCATTTCTACATGGGTAAGGGAATTTTCGACCACTATTTTTACATGTTTGTGCGTGGGAATGAAGTAGCCTCACTACTTTATCATTGCCCGAACAAATGGTCAATCAACATCACAACCTACAGTTCTTAATGAAACGAGAAAGAGGGGGAGAGAAAGGGAGAAAGAGGAGAATTGCAAGTTTATTCCTCCTTCTAGGTCTGAGCAGTTGTAGTAAGTAACTTAGGTTGTATAAGCAGCTGCGTAAGGTTATATCGGTGATGATACATAAATGTCCGTTTATTAATAAACATAGTATATTAAATACTATTCGAACAAGCGGATGCATAGCTGCTACAAGGTCAATGGGAATCGGGATAATTAATTCTTCCCAGTCTGAAAAACATATACTGCTGCTTTTTCAAATGATCCTTCAAAGGGCTCGCACTGAATTCGATGCCAACACTAAGGATGACAATCTGCCATGTGCCCTTTCAATCATCCTTGTGTTTTATAGGATAATATAGCTATATATTTCTACCCCTGTAAACTCGTATTCAATAATGTTTAAACAAAGATTCAGATAAATACGATTTTCCTAATCATTTTGAAGCGCTTAGTAAGCAAGCGCCAACTTTCACCGCTGAACAAAGAACATCTGATGTGACAAAGTTAAAATTATTAGGCGCAAAATTTATGTATTGATCAAATTTAGAGTAATGAAATCAAAATAAGATTTTGAATATTTCCCCTCCATTCGAATTTTTCTATTTAATTAATTACATAGGGGATTCAAGTTAATGAGACACGAGAACGGCTCGTAACTTAAATATTAATTACCGAAATAAACCTTCTCCTAATTACTTTAACGAGATGGCAAAGGAAAATTTTAATTTAAGCGAGTTGTTCACTTTAAAATCAAACCCTGATTAAATGATTTTATTTGAAAATGGGAAAAAATTTAATACAGTAACTTGAATAACAATATAAATTTATTGGAAGTACTTTATGGTAGCTAAACTATTGATTAATCAATGTTTCAATGTTAATTAGTGTTTATTTAACCCACCCATTTACCTGAATGATTATAAGTCTTTGCGGTTACACGCAATTTTTTTAAATAACCTGTTGACCTTAATTATGTTAATTCACATTAAATTAATCCAATTCATATGTTGGGGCTAGGATAACAACTGATGGCTGACAACTAACACCAGTGCTAAAGCAGAAGACCAAGAGGTGTTTTGATCAAATGCATCGATCAGGCCTCAATGAGGATTCAAGTAGGTAATAGGGAGATATAAGCCAAGAGCGATGAGAGGGCAGCGTAGGAGCAGGTGTACGACAGACATGTCTGCGCGTGGAAATGCAAAGACAGTTTATGAGAGTCGCTTGGGCAAGGATGTAAGATATGCGTACAGATGTACTTTCAAATGAAACGGGACAATTTTAGAAAAAAAGGAGAATCGAAAAACTTGTCTAGATATGACTGATAAGGGTTTGAGTCATAGGGAAATAAAGATATTACTGTGGCTTAGTGGGTGAACAATCAAAGTATTTTCATAGAGGGTGCAAATGAAGAGTGATTTTGGGAATGTAAGGGGGGGGGGTCATCCGTCACATACTACTACCCTGTTGACGTTTATCACTATGTGACATGCTTCTATTAAAAATAGTTCATTCATATTCTCCCCGTTCTACTGCAGTTAGTTTTGCCGACTGAAGTATCCAGCATATTCAACATACGGCATTTGGTGGCGCATGTATAGGAGCAAATTTGAATACGCTGAGCATTCGGAAACATACCAACCTTTTTAGACTTAAGAAGTGGCAAAACGTTTTGCTTAGAGGGGCGAAACAAGTGGTTCTCGCTCAAAATTGAATTTTGTCTAGCAGTTAGCAGGAATCCTCTCCCTAGTGAAATCAAATTTTATTCTGGGCATAGGGATTAATGATTTATAAATTTAATTCTGTTAAAATCATTAAATTCTAACTATTATCAACTTGTTTACCTCTGTTTATCAAAATAAGTTTGCAAAGTGAATTAATGAATCCCCTGTAAAAATCTCCCTATTGATAAATGTATAAAAACGCACCAGGATATCATCACACAGAGAAGATCGAAAACAATTTGCACTTGTGTAAATAAGGCGATAGAGCATTATAGAAGTACATATTCAGTTAAGTGCAAAGACGTTCGAGATTAGCATGGCCGACCTTTCAATTCCACCTACTGCTTACTAAGTCTTGAACACTGAGGACATGGAATACCACACAAATAACAGGCTACTGAATTTCGGGCTAAAGGGTTCAATTCAGGAACCTAAAGATCATTTCCTGAGGTTTAGACTTTGGAACATCAAGTCCTGATGTATAAAACTCGATCTCTCAATCCCTGAGCTTTCACATTTCCATGTTGACCACCTCCTACGCTCTCTCCATTTGAATTCTCTTGCTATTCGTTGCTTTTAGATGTTTCCGCATGAATAAAATTGGCAAAACTTCTTTACCATGAATGATAATAAAACCCTCTAATGACTTTGAAAATACGATATGGTTCATACGGGTGAAATGAGTAATCCGCTGAACTGAAGATGGTTGAAAGCGTAACGATTTAACAGAAGACATTTCTACACTTCTCAAATCTATTCTGTGGCATACAGGAAAAATTGATTTGCATTCGTCCCCATCAATTATTGGGAAACTACATTTAAATTAACCATTTTTTGTCAAGCTTCAACGAGTTATTACTATTATTGATAGCAAAACAAGTAAATAGTACAAAAAGTAGTTTGACACGGTAATTAGTAAAATAGTCCAAACATGAAGTAAGAATAGATGGTTAGTGGAATTAGCGAGTAGGATTAGGGCATTAAAAAAGTCTCAATACGTTGAAATGTTGCATTCATCAGGTTATCTGCATTTAGTACACCGAATATAGTTCACTGCGCAACGTCCCAAAGTTCAAATTTAAGGATTCGACTCCTGAGTTCTTGAATTTCCGCCTGTGAAGTTCAAAGCGTATCGACCAGTTCACTGAATTAACTGGTTTGTCACGCAATCTCGATGCATTCTTCTCTTATTATAATCAAAAGCAGCGGGTTAACAGTTGATATTTTCAATCATTGTATTCGTAACTTAATAACAAATGGTAAAATACCACTGGTTGGGATGTCGTCCCTAAAATTTCTTCCATCATTTACTTCAAACATGTCTATGCACATTTAATGACGTGCTCCACATCAAATCATACATATATGAGCTAATTAAATACAGATTTATGGATTTTTGATCAATCAAATTACCATCAATACCACCATGTGCTGTGTGGTGAGAGTTAATAGTCAACGTTTTAAGGATGTCGCCATAGTGATTTCGTGCCACGTCTCTGATAGAGAAATAGGGAAAGAGAGATGGCAATAGTGGTAGATTATAAAATTGGAGGGTCTAAATCGAGTTAAGATCTCCAACCCCCTCTAATTTAGTAAAATGGTGCCACTTTGCAAAAAATCACACAATTTCGTGTGAAGCTAAACAATTATAAAGAGAAAAAATCGCTCTTCTTGACAGATAAGTTAAAGAGTTAAAGTGTGGGCATGTGTTTACGCGATGAGAGAGCCAGAGGAATATTCCAGTTTAGTAAATGATTTTATTAATGTATATAATAATAAAGGACATCAGAGGGAATATGTTTACTGGTTCTTAGTATATTGCGCCACTTGTAGAAAAAAAAGAGCTACACGCGACGACGAGACGAAATCAAGTCGCTGTGTCTCAAAGTTAGTTTATCATGTCGGTGGACTTTGAGAATCTGGATAGCACTTTTACCATAATCTAATTTTGTCCATTTGATGGTTCTCTTTACCTAGATGTTTAATGTGACATGATATTCACTTTAATTTCCTCCCCTAGACACTCTCCTTGCAATCTAACCTAACCCCAATTCGACGTTAGTATTATTTTATTAATAGCTGTTAAATTACTAGTTGTTAGCGGTAAATCTGATTTAAATATCGCTTTTCATTTTCATACCTGTTCTCTCTGATACACATTTTGGTACCTAATTTCGGTTTTCTTTATCTTGTTTGGTGGTGAAAATTTTTTGAAGTTAAAGGGCTTAGTTAACAACCCAACTCATCTGTATTGATGGTTATTAAAGCATTAGCACTCTTCGATTACGGGTGTATTAGGCTGTAAAAGAAGAAATTCATAACCCACATACTCTACTTAATATTCGACCTCTTAGTATCTTTTAGAGATCAAAGCTGCTCTGCAAAGCATAAAACAAAGAGTAAATACTTCTCAATAAATAAAGACTTCTATGAATATGGCCGCTAAAATTGATCAATGAAAGTCAAAGCAGCAAAAGACCCTGAACAAAACAACAAAATGCCGAAAAAGATAGCTACCAAATTTAACAGACAACTTCATTAATTTCACCAGAGCATGAATGCATTATGCGTCCTTTTATCTATAAATTTTTATGGATTTAGTACTAATTCTTCTCCTTTTTTAAGCTCCGTAAGACGTGTTACTTGCGCCGGTTGCCAAGTGGTCAAAGATCAGGGGCTCGATACTCATTTGTGTATATAATATGAGCTGTATGACTGGCCGTTTCGATTAAAACTTTTCAAGTAAGGCATAGTAGAACGGACTTGGAGTCTTTTTTGTATGATCCATTAACAGAGTCAAAATGTATGGGGTATAATAGCGTTAATCGCCTGAGGAAGCGACGAGTACTCATCAACTAAGTAGTTCCCAACAAAAGGATAATTTTGACATCTAAGGTCAATGATGATGATGATAACGGTTATGGAGAAAACGAAAAGGAGCATAGCTAACCTATTTAGAGAGCTAGAAGTGGTCATCAGGCTCGATTTCCCTGCGATCGAAGATTTATTTCGACTTCCTCTTTCTTATTTGGCATGCATTATTTGATCTCGAAAAGTTTCTAACAAAAATAAGCTAGAACAATTTAATTAAAATGAAAATTTGATTAGGAAGGCATTGTTTATAATACTAATTTTCACAAGATCCCAATATTCATCTTGAATACAACTCAATATTACAGTCGATCCTTAGAATTAATTGATCGCACTTCTAAATTAATTTACCAGAAAATAAATACAATGAAGAATATTTAAAGCTGCCGGAGAAAATAAAGTAAAGGTAACGCTATCATCCTCGACAATGACCTTGTGAAGTGGACGTACTCTACTTTAAAGCACACCAGTGAAGTTTTGTGTGGCTGACAATGACAATTCACTTTGTGAAGCAGCCATAAAAACCTACTCATTACTAGGTTTAATTCAGTCTCTTTTCAGCTTCATTTTCATAGCGTCGGCGTGTGGTGATGTGCGAAGACATGAGAACACGCCACAAAGTAAATTGAAGAATAAACAACAACGGAAAATATCTCCCCCTCCCCCCTCCCTCTCCTTTCAGATGAACAAATTTGTAGCAGGGCATAATTTGTAGGAGATAGAGTTACCGAACTGCAGGAAGATGTGACTGCTGCACTTTGATAAATCTGCCTTACAAGATCAAGATCCTCCAAATTACTGACAGCAGACAACCGTCTTTTCCTAAATCAAAAATCCATGAGTTGAGTAAAGCTAAAATATATTGGACAAATGCAATGAAAATGCGATAGAGATAGGGAGAAGAAAGAGTCTGCCCAAAGAGTAAGAAAAGTGGAAGTGGAAGCCGATTACTCACCGAATGTAACTTCGAGTAAACGATTTACTCAAGTTAAATATTTATAGATACGAATAGTTTGCCATAAACAGGATCGATACTTATGACTGTATAATCCCCATGCACAATTGAAGAAAACATTTCCAAAACATACATCTAATGAGAAATTCAGATTAAGTTACCCCTCATGGATCAGCAATTGTCAATACGACTGGTCGCTGTGCATCGCTGGTGCGTCTGCCGTATCAGAAATCGCGGATTCGATGCTCATCGACACAAACCCAGTGTGTGGAATGATTACCAGGGCTGGTTAAGTCTGGTTAATATAGACGGTGGCAGAATGCGAGTCCCTCACCAGGAAGGCTCCACGATGCTAAGCTACCAAAGATGAGCATTGGAAAACGATTTCCTAAATGGGCTTGGAAATCATTTCGACTGGTCATTCTAATCATTAAATATTAGTGGAGAAAGATGTCAGCCTTGTAATCTCTCCCATTGACTGCTATGGAATCGGCGCAAGTGATTAACGATATAAATATATTCTTTAATTTTCGAAAATTAGTTGCGTTTCGAATGGTTAATGATTCACTTAAACACAGTTTTTGCTCTTTTCCTTTTTATTCAAATGTATATGAATCTTGAGTGGTGATATGTAACAAGAAGTGAATACGCTTTAAATGAATTGGATATTTAAAACAATTACAATTATTTCAGTCCCTGTTTATTCGAATATTCCCCTTCTACATTCAGACATTTACATGCTACAAGGAATAGAGATTATAACGTATCGGAAACTACGTACAATGACCCAGAAGACCCCTAAGAGAACAGATCTGGTCCAGTTCACATAGTTTTATGTCATGTCAATTAATATCGATTAGATGGACAAACTAGATACATTTGAGGACAGGAGAGGTGAATTATACTCAAATTGCCATGTCTTAAAGGGATTTTGTTATGAGGTCCGACACTTATCGCCCGGATACCAAAGAAGCTTTAACAGCTTTAATCTCTTTACAATAGAAAAAAATTCAGATTTTCTTTCAGTTGAACCGTGAACAAACTTGAGAAAATGTGCTTAATACATATGATTTGGCTTAAAATTGGTTGTTATCTGATTGAAAGGCGTGTAAATGCATTGACGTGCACGGGAATTGTACACGTCATTCCAACGCTATCATAATTAAAGTGCCAAGGAACATCACGGCACAGTAAAATCAATCATCTGACCACTTATATTTTGCTATAGTGAATAGAGATGACAATTAATCCCAGAGATTGGTTTATTTTTTAATTTTGAGCCAATTATAATAAACCAAATTATGCCAATAAACGTCTTTGAGTCACAACATTTCTGTCTTCCTTCCCACTCCATCTGGATTGACTGTGGCCTTGTATAATAACAGCAGACATTAGGTTGTATAAGCAGAAACTAGGTTTAATATCACAACAATGTTATAATGGACGTTTATTAAGAGATCAATATTTCCTTACATTACGCATCATGGAATGAGTTTGGGTACTTTAACAATCATTTGTTTGATAAGCTATCGCCTATTTGCGATTGATCAACTTTCACCTACCACTGTATACGCACTGGTGGAATTGAATTCTTGTCGCGCTTTTGAATTAGCCAGTAAAACATCTCCGCAAACTTGCGTGTGTACGTCTGTTAAGCCAAATACTATTCACAGAAAATATGAATTACCAAGTGTAATAGTTTGGGCAAAAAAGATGCAGAAGATTCCAGAGATCCCATCTTTTTAATGTGGTGCCAATTATAACGGCTTAGACAAACAAACGATGGGGGGAGGCAATTATGCCCAAGCCCCCGGATGCCACACTAAGAATGTGGAAGATTTCCTGAAGCATTTAAAAAAGGGCATTTCGTATTCAACCATTTATATGATTGATTGGTCCAATCACTTTATTCGCACTGAATAAAGGTAAAATCTGTGATATCTAATTTGACAAAGGTAACATGACATGTCATTAAATAATTTATCCACGTTCAGGTGGGGGAGATAGCCTAGACTGCTACTTCCGAATAAACCCTTCATATACCAGGCTCGACTATTCGACCCAAGTACTCAGTCGTCAACTTACAGGAATATAAACAGGGAGCCTGCGTGTTTATGTGCAAATTTGACTTGGTGATTAATTGTCATTGATCCGGATGAGTCATAAATACAAAGGCAGTCGGTAGGCTCTGAAACTTTTAACATAAACTGATGTACCAAGACTAAGTGACAGAGATGAGTTGGTCACATAATCTACCTAATTTAAATTGAAATTCAGGGTGACTGAAAAGTAACTCTTGGTACTGATTAACGTGATCGCCTATGATTCAAAAAGTCACGGTTCGATACCTATCAATGGACATCAAGTGAGCAAAATGATTAACTGTACTGGTTAATCTTGATTAATACATAGCAAAATTCGAGTTTCTCACTGGGGAGAAACTGGTGATACTGGGTCTCTACCCTTAATGAGTGGTAGGCAGAGAAGGAGATGACTCGGGAATTACTTCCTATGTAGGTCTAGAGAGTCTTAAATTTTTAAGAGGTATATGATGAAGTATTAAACCAGTCGTTGAAGCTCAAAGATAATGATGGATCATTACAGAAGTATTTACTCAGATCGTTGTATGAGTCGATTTTAACATCTATTTTTTAACCAGCTTTAAAATTATAATAATGAAATTAGGGACACCAATAAAACTACATGCTCATTTAAAGGTAGTTTAAAGGACGAATGTTCAAATAGAGGATTTTTATGAGACAGGCTTCATCCGCATGCTGATAAGTGGCAAAATGCAACGGTTAGAGCGTCCAATCGAATATTTTCGTTGTACCGTTGAGAGAAACCCGCAATCGTCATCTTTCATGCGCGGGATTATCGATTATTGGATTCCCACGTTCACACCTGGATGTATAAGATCACATGTGGAGAAGCGATTATTGGCTGACCAGGCAGCCAACCATTTATCAAATATTTGAGCACATAAAAGTAAATTTATTTCGTTGAATAAAGAAACCGTTGTTTGAAATGTTGTCTTTTCGTTTTCCCTCCTTGAGTTGAAGTAGTAGTAGTTTTAACAAAGGACAACTAAGAAGTAGTAAAAGCAACAACACGAAAATTGTGTTCTATTAACGGATGAATTGATCAACTTCAACCGCTCACTATAATACATGCATACCCTGTCCTCAGTAATTCCTCCCAGAACTCATTTACAGTGGGTTATGTTCAATGTTAGTGTCAAGGTTATTTAAACGGGTAGGTTAAAGTTTCCGCTCACCTAGGCGTACAAGATGTAAAAAGCGCATATCCCTTATCCTCAACAAGGATCCTTCCTGATCGCTGATTCTCAGATTGTAATATCCGCGCCCTCAGTTTCTAACTACGTGATAAACTCCTTGTTAGACAAGACCTGAGTCTAACCTCTCCTGTCTCATTTGTCTAATTAAACAGCTGTAATATACTAAGATGTAATACGGTCAAGTGATAACCTCCCGGAGATCTTAGTTCCCAAAAGCATTACACAAATTATTAGGAATCGCAGACTGCTGCATACTCCGCAGACAAACCTTGAATACGTGGCGATACATGCGGTAAGCTTATATATGCAACTGGAGTCGACTTAAGATTGACATAAAAGTTCTTAACGATCTTTGCAAATACTTCTACAGTACATCTCCAACTAACTGGTCGTCTACCTTCATAGGATGCTGATAACTTGATTTTTTAGGCGTTAAAATGTCTTTAGTTCATAATGGTATGAAACTTTTCAATAATTCTGTTTAAAAAGATCGTTCAGATATTGAAACAAAGACAAGTACATAAACTCCATTAATAACTCCATAGTGTAAAATGAATAAGTACATAGATACAACATTTTAACCAACCTCGATCAAATACAATAACACAATTATATACCCCCATAAACCGTCTAACTTATTTAATAATACTTGATATAGGACAATATGACACACACAGAGTAGAATAGTAGTAAAAATGTGCATTGGGAGAGGAAGGAGTTCAAACTAGGAAATTAAAACAAAGAGGGAAGAGGGAGAACCAAAGGGAGATAGCGGATAGACCATCATCATACACGGGGGGACCGGTACAAGAACAGAGAAAGTGGAGGAGGGAAATGTGACCGGAGCATAGGATTTGAGCATAAATTTAACAAAAACAAATCAGGAGACACGGGGATGGGGATTAAAGATAATCTGGGAAATGCAAAACGAATGTATCACCGTGTGAGTGTGTGTAAGAGTCACATATGTGTTCCCCATCATTACAATTGGAAACAAAGTGGGTGATTTCTTCTTACACGTACAGATGGCGACGCAAACCGCTGTCTATCTACCTGTGTGTGTGTGTGCAAATACAGATGTATATTTATATAGAATGCAAGGAGGGCGAGGGTTATGTGTTTGTATATAGAAGTTTACGAAATCATCTGCTCTTTGTAAAGCCGGTCAATCTGATCCTTGAATGTTCGACGGAAGGTAACGCGCAATTTCTTCTGAGTTGGGGTTACAAGTCCAGACTCTACTGTGAACTCATAAGGAGTCAAATAGAGCGACTTGGCCTGCTCAAAGCCCTTAAGTCCAGCTTCCTTGCCCAGACGGTTAATGTCTTTTAGGACAAGCATACATGCTTCCTTCTTGTTACAGAGTTCCTCGTCAGAGATCTCCGTTGGCTTAACTGTTCCACCATTGGCCATTCCATTGCCTGCAGTTCCGTTGGAATTGAGATGCATAGCTTCACGCAATGCCTTCATATCAGGCACACAGATGGCAATGGCGAAAGACTCGCTTGAGTTACCATCTAGGAATATTTGATTCACAAGATGGCTTTCCACGTAAACCATCTCAACACGCTCGGGTGAAACGTATTCACCTTGAGCAAGTTTAAACATATTCTTGCAACGGTCGACTAGTCTCAAAGTACCACGCTAAAAGCAGAGGGCGTAAAGAGCTAAATTACGTGGATTCTGATCAAGATATTCCTAATTAAGTGCCTACTTACAGAGGTCCAGGTACCAATGTCACCAGTGTGAAGCCAGCCATCTTTATCAATCAGCTCAGCAGTGCGTTCTGGATCTTTATAATAACCCTTAGTACAGCTGGGACCTTTCACACAGATCTATTATAGAGAAATAGGTACACCACATATAAGACAGAGCAAATTTGATGAAACTAGGAAAGAGAGCAATGACTAACCTCTCCGGCTCCGTCTCTAGAAACGATGACATTCATGTCAGGAACATCGATCAACTTAACCATGGCGCATGGCAAAGGGGTACCGGTATGGCCTGCAATATAATCGAATGGAAGAGTCATTATCATAGCACCGCAAGTCTCCGTCAAACCATAGGCTTCATAGGCATGAACTCCGAGAGCAGCCCGACAGAATGAGTAAACTTCTTCGGAGATAGGGGCACTGCCACAAGCAAAGAATCTCAGACGGCCGCCCATTCTATCTTGAATTTTTTTGAGAACGAGTTTATCCCAAATTGTATCCCTTGTCACAATACCCCTAAAATGTGAGTACAAGAAACGTGTAAGACTTGAACTCAAAAGAGATAGGAGAGCTAAAAACGGAGGGAGAGACAAAGGGGAATCCAGCTTACTGTCTAACATATCGCTTTTTGGCATTGACGGCAGTCTTGAGAAGCCACTTTTTGAGAGCGGAGTTGGCAACAGCTGCCTGAACGGTACCATAGAGACGTTGGAGAACACGTGGAACGGCGACAAAGAGAGTTGGTTGGAGAGCCAGGATATCATCAGACAGACGACGCAAATCACCGCCGTAAAATCCGACGGCTGCACCGCGACCAAGGCAGAAGTGCTAAAGGAGCAAAAGACGATGATGGTTTGCATTAAAAACGGGGGAAAAAACAATCCCTTCTTACCATTACTATTTGTTCAAAAACATGAGCAAGTGGGAGGAAGGAGAGATAGTAGTCTCCAGGTACAATGTTCTAAACGCAAGAAGAGAGGGGACGGAATTGAGTGTGTGCATATAAGGCAAAAAAATAAGCATTACGGTCGGAGAAGGTGGCTTACCACATGTTGAAGATCCATATCGAACCCAGTAATGACGGCAACAATCATTCGATGGGTAATCATAACACCCTTGGCTTTGCCTGTTGTACCACTGGTGTAACAAATCAGGTGGAGATCGTCAGGTTCGGGAAGTCTTTCCGGTCGTGCTGCTTCAACACCCCGAGCCTAATTATGGAAAGAGGGATTTATGACTAACAAAGTAGCATTGAATGCAAATGTCAGCTTATGACTATTAACAGCACTGCACGCTTCCTCGTTATCGAGTGAATTGGAACCGTTATTTTGAATTTTCTAGTGCAAATGAACTTCAATCGAACTTATAACCCTAAAAAATTCAGAACAATAAAGTCTTATCAGATAAAAACACAAATCTTTTCTAGAAACTGAACCTTCAAATTTTAAATTTCAAGAAGTCTGGTGTTGATAGCTACATACTTAATAGTAAATTAAACTGACCCCTTCCCAATTGTAAATAAGCTCTTCTCCAAATCAAGTGAACAAAAACTCACCATAACTTCCTCAAAAGTGTGTATCTGGATATCTTGGGACTTAGCTTCTTCACGCAGAGTTTCCAGTTCATCACATTTGCGGGTAATAATGATGTTTCTGACATTTTTGCCCGTTGTACCTACATCGGCAAGAATATTTCGAACCCTGACCGCCGAATCGCAAAGACAGAGGGTTAATTCAGCTAAAAAGTGGGAAATAGCGGTTAATTAAATCAAGTAACGGATTACCAAAAGGATTCAATTTAATTCAAATCAATTACTTTGTTGCAGAATGTGTCTACGAGCTTCTTCACCCAAAGTATCATAGAGTGGAATAATAACATAACCAAATGTTGAACAGGCTTGTTGGGTTAAAGCCCACTAAAATACCAAGAGGAAAAAAGCGAAAAGTTTGAAAATAAGAAAAATTTTCTAAATTCCGAAGAATAAACTAACCTCAACACAATTGGTGGCGTAGATACCAATAAAGAATGCGTCTTTAACTTCAGCGGGCTCAAGTGTTTTGAGACCCGAACCAAGACGGCATACCCTTTTGTAGGTCTACAAGAGAAATATATGCTACTTATACGACCACATAAAAATAAAAATAATGAAAAACAGATAACCACCTCGGCATAAGTAATCCATCTGTAAGGAGCATCAGGTGTAGGCCGCCATCCAAGACAGGTACTGTTTTCTTAGTAAAAAAATAAAATGAGGTTAATATTTGGCAGATAAAATTTTAAATTGCATTAAATCGATCCCATACTTACTTGCAATCTCTAAACCATGCTGAAATACCTCATGTAGGGTTGACAGATTGCCCATTAGCTTGTCAACAAGAGGCCCATCCTTTGTATAAGGGGATGTTCTAATCCCCTCCTGAAAATTAAGGAATAAAATACATATATAACGTTGCAAAGGTCGAAATTTAAAGGAGAGAGGCAGAAAGCTAACTTTTGCGTCATAGATAAAACTTTGGTTGTTCAGAGTTTCATCAAGATTTCGACGACGATTCTTGCTGTCATAAATAGATTTGATTATCCACGTTAAGCAAATAACTCCCGCAGTTGCTGCGAGCGCCCCGGCCGAATAAAGATTCACTTCTAAGATAGATAAACAACATTTTGATATAATCTGGAAATGATAAACAGTAAAGGATGGGAAATATCAGCGGATTAAATACTCATATGGTTTACTCAAGTACTAATAAAAACGATTAACAAGTAGTACAACAATAGGATGACATGATGGAACCGTAAATTGTGACCATTATACAAAGTAAAAAAAAAACACTAACACAACCCACCAAACATTTTGATAGAGTGACGAGACTCTCGAGATGCTCTAGTTAAAGTAGTCAATGGTGGCTTGATCAATTTAAACCCAAGTACAAACTATTCCGTATTAAGGTTGAAAATAAATTTAGTAAAGGCTATAAATACTTTATTTCATAACAACATAAATTATTCTTCTAGATGCTTTTGCCAAATAAATGGAATTAATTTAAATTAAAAATGATTGGGATTAGCGAAATCGAGTTAGATATATTAACTATTGGATAATATTAAATTTATATTAAAATTAACGCGGTATCTTGTTTTTGGAATATTAATAATTAACTAAGTTGTCTGATTGAATGTACTGAAAATGTGAAAATTTACAGTTCAGTGTATTTTTATTAAAAAACTTACAGCTTGCCTGAAGAACTTAAATAGAGAAGAATGAAGTAGAATAAAAAATTTTAAGGCAATTGATTATTGGCTTTACTCCAGCATTCACTTAATTTGGGGCCAAAGTCCGATTTTAACGGACATTCTAAAGCGGGTTCTTAACTGAGACATGCTGGATTCATATCTTTGCAGTTTTAAATTAAAAAATCCTTGAAGCATGTTCAGACAGTCCTCTTTTGCTCTAATTATCAATCCCGTAATATATGGAAATATGTTCAAAGTAATTCATAATGTATACGCCCATATATGAACGCAGCTTGCTGTTTACTACTCTTTCAGTACTTTAAAGAAATGCATTGTCCGCATATCTAAGTGCATATGTTTATTCCAGGCGTTACCGAATTTCTGTATATTAAGCGGATTACAACTATTATTCGCTAATTTTATACGGTCTACTAATAATGGTCAGGTATCATTAGACTATAACATGATGTTTTTAACGATTTTCAAAATTATTAAAAAAATAAAATACTCTAAGTGAATGATATTCATTAAAGCATAAAACAATCTGAATTAATTACCATTAGCAAATTTCAGTTTTATGAACTCACAAATAATTCCATACTGGGACCAGATTCTCAAGATTACGTTTTGGCACCTTAACAAGTAAACCGTTATGAATATCTTAAATCGTATATATTTCAAAATGCTAAATTAAAAATCCATTTCCAAATTATATATTTATAAAGTGGGCATAAATGGCAATGTCTATATTATCAGAATGTCAGTCGATAACTAGGAACCTAGCAATTTATGAAAACCGTAAGGTTTTTCATGTCTTCAAAATGTTCAATAGATTTCATATGTCAATTTTAGCTATTTTGATTGTCTTTATCAAACCGAAAACTAGAGTAGATCCGACTCATTAGCTGCGGTCTCCATCAACACAACTCTCTGACATCTGGGTCAGCAGCATCTGTTTAATTCACCGGAGCTCATTCTCTTTCTCCCTACAGAGCATCACCGACTTCCTGCATTTTCTGCCTCTCTGTTGCTTACTCAGTCTGCCGATTCTCAGCATATTTACTAAACCGCTTGTTTTCTTCTTTCAAATAGTAACTACATATCTGGATAAATGGGTATTATTTTGTTAAAACAGGCGAATATTTAGTCTAATTACAAGTGAGCAAATAATATTTCTCCAAAATAATTCTCACACGTAAGATTCTTTTTTTTCCACCTTAAAATTCCTGTTTCTTTTAATGCTCTTGTATTCGAAGGAATGTATTTACAATACTGTTGTAAGTGGCGCATTATGCAAATCGACTTATCAATACGAAAATGTGCGTCTTATTTTGACATGGTGGTTTGGGTCGTTTTGTACTGTGGTGTTGTCCGGTCATATTTGTAACTAGTGCAGTGCCTTAGGGAATCACATTGTAATGAAAATGTACGGAGCTGACTACATTGTTTTGTAAAGTTTTGGGAGGATTTCCATACAACACGAAAAATAAATTTGAAAATGCATATAAGGATTTCATAAAATTATTTCTGTGCATATTTAAATAAACACATACGATTGGATTAAGATACCATATTTGAAATGGAACAGGAAGTCAAAAACAAAGTAGATAAGTTTTACAGTTTTGGTATTTTTGTGTTTTTTCTAGTAAGCATGTGTTTGGTATTAGAAATTTAAAATTCTAATTATTGTCAATAAAACTAACGTTTAAAACTGTTTTAGATACGGATCTATACTATAAAGTAAAAAATTAGTAATACGTGCACCATTAGAGTATAATGATTTCTTTGATAAAATTTCTAAGGCACTAAAGGAGAATAACTGTAATACCCTAAATCAGTTGGTTAAAACACTCCATAGTTGTTTTATAATATGCGCAGTAACTGCCCTCGAATAAGTTATTTTTAGAATTGTACGTTTATTTAGGCTATGTCAACTAGCGATTTTACAAATTCGCTTACTGCTCTTCTTGTGGATTACCTTGTGTGCTTAATTTTGTTTCTACTTTGGTAATTAGATTATTGATCCTTTCATCTGAGAGTCTTTTCAAATTGCTTATAAACAAATCAGTACGCATCATTTTGATTAATCTTCTTGTCATAGCGGTAGAAATTTAAAAGATGGTCGAAATTACCGAAATGGAAAACCCAATTGATTTACAACGAAAAAAGAAAGTCCGACTAACCACCTTTACTTCGTCTGCATCTCTTATTCTCTCCTGGCCGTTTCCTTTAATCATTCTTTGCTTTCAGTCAAACCAAGGACTAATTTTTGACCCTAGAATATATACCGCTCTCACGATGGCGTTCCTTCTTTCTGGGTCCGTAAAGCGTTTGCTTCTCCAGCGACTTCTCAAACCAAGTTTTTTCAATGCGATCATTCCTACCGTTTTGAGCCTTATTGGAAATGGTGTTTTCATGGCTGCTCTCTATAAAGGCGACAATTGGAATCTCATTTCTGTCTTCTTCATGGTTGGAAGTCGCCTTTGCTTTGGGTGGTCAACTTATACAGCTGAAGATTATAATCGTCGGGCTAACAATGCTGCAAAATCTGGCAGGGAGAACTTGCGACTCAAGCAGCGTGTTGAAGACATGGTGCCAGACTTACAAGATGCCTCTTTTCATGCTGGTGTCATAATTGCCCTGATCATCTGTTTCATTCTTGAGGTCTGCCTCCGATCTACTGGTCCTCAAATGTCCGAGTTCTACTCAGTGTTAATTATCTCTGGATTCTCCACTGTGATATCCTTTATATCTGTCCCCAGTTTGCACAAGGCTGTTCACAAACTTGTGGGAGTTCAAGTAAATGAAATGGATGCGAGATCTGAATTTTCTAATTCAAATCAAGAGGGTAATCCATCTCGGGTTGGTGTAAGTGCCATTTTGATATAATTAAAATACATTTTCGCTTATATCTGTCCTCGTCTTCGTAGAGGGGCTTGATAGTTTTCATTTTCAAAAAAATCAGTAGTTCTTTTTATCGTAGTAGTCGTATTTCTAGCTTTCAGGCAGACTGCTCTATTTGCCCCTGAAAACCTCATTACCGCGCCTGTTTTAAGAAGTAATTCTTGACTGTTTTTAACCTACTACTTTCTTATTGTAGCACTTATTTGAGGTTTTAGTACAATATCGACAAAATAATTATTACTCTTGTTATATATTTCAGAGATTATCTTGAACTCAATTATCTCATATAACACGAAAGGTGTTGTAACGATCCCGAAAGCCGTTTCCTTCCCTGCCACCTGAAATTTTATGCTTGATTTGCCTGTTGTGATGTAACTCATGTCAGATCTTAATTAGATTGAAGTATATGCCAATCAGTTGAGTATATATAGGTTGACTTTGTAATAAGAGCAAATCTCAGCTCAGTAGCTCTAACAATGAGATAAACACCAACAAACTATCTTGTAAACCTTGTAATAACACTTACAGTTCTTCTATCACGGAGATTAGAAATAGTTTCTGAAATACTTTTTTACGAAAATACTTGAATGCGGTCTTTTACCCTCCACATTATAATCATCAAAGCTACGCTCATAATAAAACTAACATAATCCCATGTTTTAATGTTAGAGACACAGGGAAATGTTGCGATTTTAGATTAGGTCTTAACACAATATC
>CAADRB010000006.1:3228676-3264716 GCA_900708905.1 Hymenolepis diminuta
GAGAATTAGAGCCTCTCACTAGGATCTCCATGATGCCGATCTCTACCCAGGATGAGCGTTGGAAAACGCTTTCTTAGATGGGCTTGGAAATTACGTTGCTTACTAATCCAGAATAATACGTTCGCGAAGCTAGTTGATGTTTAGTGACCCCATTTTACAGTATTCGACTTGATACAGAAAAGCACAATCGAGTTACTCTGTGGATATGGGGTTTCTCAAATTCTCAGTGAGACAGTCGTCAAGGTCAGTGTCATCGCCGATCGAATTTTAAATATTCTGGTGATTTCCAACCATTTCTCGTCCTTTCTAAATAAAAATCGAGACTCCTCATCCGTGCTCATTTCCACCAATAATCTATTCTGCCCTTCTTTTTCATAACCTTGGGTCTGAATCATAAGTTTTTTGAACCAGAATAATTACTGGAGATAGCCGTCATACATGATGTATAAAAAATCCCATTATTTTCACTAAGATATTCCAATATTTTTGTGTCCATTGTAATTATTTATAGTTTCTTTTAATTGTCTAGATTATCCTCGATTATTATCGGACAGTCTATAAGTCACTGTGTTCCATCTTTTGCTTCATTTGATGTAAAATAATAATTCAAATCTTCGTTTTGTGTTTATTTGGCTTTTGATTGGAAACCAACATTTTTATCATATTGATAAATGAATCTCAGTTGCAATTGCATATTTAATTCTGTTTCGTTTCAGAATCTGATTTATTTAATTATATTCAGGGTCATCCGTATGCTTTTTTGCTTGACGATGCCCTTATAAAACTATTAGTTGATAGAAATCGAACTAGTCAACGGCATGCCACATGTATGTAGTTTTGTGATTTGGATTTAAAATTACTGTTTTTCGTTTGTCTACCATATATATTCCCTATACTCCTTTTCACTGTTTTCATAGTGTTGTCGTTGCATATAGAGAAATTAATTATACATGAGGTAAAGTAGATGATTGGTTTTAGCAGCAAATAAGACACCGCGTGATAACCCCAATAAGATTGTCATTTTAAATTTCTATAGTTCATTTTTGGTCTTGAATGCGTTTACATGTGGATTTGAAGCAGGTCACTTGCGTGATGTATATAACTCCCTACGAAAGGAACAAATACTATTCTGAATATCTTCTTTCAAAACTACCACATTAATCTTTTAAAGGTGAACTGGACTATTGATCTGATATCTGAGTGACTGCCTACTCCATGAGTTAATTCTGTTTTTCATTCAGGAGCTCAAATTTTTTATCTCAAAGTTAGAATACACTTGTAATGAACTGTGATGTGACCAAGCCCATCATACTGAAGGAATATGTCAAGTTATTTGCAATGCTAAAACCTTCTGAAGAGGTATTTCTTAAGTGCTATTTCTACTATGCGTACCTATCGATGCTGTCCATGTATGATAATTTTATTCTTGAGTAGTTATGGCTCAAGCGAGGCCGTTTTTACCTCAATTCTGTGTATTTCCTGTTGGTTGAAAACGTCGGTTTAATGTTTTTCTATGTAACTTATTTCCTCCTCCCATTTAATGTATTTACATAAATTCCTGTTTGGTCGTTCTTGAATAATTACGTGTTTATTGTTAAATTCCATAAGTTAAAGATACTCCAATTCAGACGTTTCCTTTCTGAATCTCATTGCTGCTAATGTTGGTGCTACTTTGGCATTACTACGTATATTCCAGTTATCTCAGCTAGTGCGTTACTATTCGCACCTTCGCACCGTCATTTCATTTCTTTATGGCCCGCTCTGACGGACGTTATCCTTAAAAGAGGTCGTCACAAAAAAAATATTAATGGTGCTTCTGCACCTGTGGCACAGTGGTCAACGTGCATTTTTGACAAATCAGAGACCATGAACTCGATGCCCCTCGGTGGACACTCAGTGCTGTATTTGGTAGACGTTAATTCTTGTTAATAACAGGGTTGGTATAATGCGAATTTCTTATAAGAGCGGTTCCAAGTTACCTTCCCTCTATCCAAGTCGAGTATTATTTGCATATTTCTTAACACGTTGGGGAAGCTGTGGTATCAAAGCATGTTCTGCATATGTTCTATGGATTAAGTTGCTTCATTTCCTTTTCTAAACTTGATAGGAGTGAATAATAATGCAAGGGCAGTATGAACCAATCATTCACCGATTGGTTGCTTATTTGCACTCTTTTTTGCATCTAATTGCTTTGCTTTTTTTACATCCACGTAATTTCATATTTTTGAGCTGCTAGACTACTAAAATTGTAAGAAGCGGGTGTGGTTCTCAACTGGATGGTTGCAAAACGAGTCTTTCCCAAGCTTAGCGAATTTTTTTATCACAAAATTGGAAGATGATAGAGACGCTGATAGAATGCTTATATCAGCAAGTAGTCATTAAACTAAAAGATATCATATAGAACAGAGTAAAAACCAATTTACAGGAACTGAATAACGGCGACTAACTGATAAACATGTAAAGGAAGAGGAGTTAGGCATAGCCAAAACGTAGTAAAACTCCGAATTTGAAAGATGGAAAGTGGGTTGCCAGTCATTCCTCATATGCCAAACTGTATATGCGGTTGAATATTCTTAATCAGCACCTCCGTCTTCCTGCCGGATCTGAAAAACTATAGTCCTAGCCTAGAGATATTGCAGTGGCTACTCAGCGTCACATCTGGGTGATTAGCCGTCATAGGAAGATAGCACTATGTTAGCAAATATTCAACTAGTCTTTTCTCCCTCCCCTTTCTCTAGGCTTCTCTTCCTTTCTTCATGTAGTTGACAGTTATCGCTCAAACATCCACTTCAGCTGTGACGCTCTCCAACAACAATTACTTCATCTCAACTCTCTTCACCTCGTTCACTCGTTTCCAACATCCGCCCGGTCAACTTATAATGATGTTATTTTCCGCACTCCTCACCACGGCGACAATCCTCTTCGACTATCTCCTTCTCCCCTACCTTGTGGTCTACCTGCGACGCTATCTCTTCTCTGCCAACGGTGGGACTTACTTCCCCTTCCCGGACTTTGTCTTCGTCTACGTCACACTCTTTACCTCAGAACTCGTCTTCCGAACTTTAATTCTTGAGTACACCGACCTTGGAATGCGGGCTCTTCAATGGGACCATTCAGTCCTTATTGGAACGTTGGCAGTTGTGGCGGGTGTATCATTGCTTATGCCTAGTATTCTCTATGCTTTGACTAATTCTACCTCCGGGTTGGCATACAGCGTTTTCGGACTTGGATTGTTTGTGGTATGTGTGATGCAGGGACTCTTGAAAGCGGCACATTATCTGATTGGTGGAGTCCTCTTCACAAAATACTGTGATTATGATTTGCGTCTGCTGAGAGAGGTCGCGAAAACAGGCGAGCAGTTGCTCGGAGTTATGAGGTGCTTTTTTGCAGCCCTGTTCTTCATTATTGGAGGAGCGGTGCTGTATCACCAGGTTTGCTGAGTCTTGTCTCCATAACTTATTAACATTAAAAATAATACACCATAGATTGCTTAGGGGTAGCGTAGAATATCATGCTAATACCAAGAATTGTAAAAAGAACACGTTCGTCCATTTAGATTTATCGTATATCTCTGTAAGCAGTAATATACCCCAAATTGTCTGGTTGATAGACTTCTTCTGTATTAACCCCCAAGCCCAACATTCAACATTTATCTTGGGTAGAACGGTTGTATCGTAGAGTCTTCATTGTGAGAGACCTAATTCTGTCACTTAGACTTAAACAGTGGGGTCGGCCATTCGATTCACTTAGTTTGTATCAATGGGCATCGAATTTTGCAAGTGAACCACTGGCGCTCACACTTCTTTTGTAATTGTCTTTAAGATCCTCTTAGCCGGTGTGTAATTCACTGGGTTTAGAACTAAACTAAGTGCTCTGTGGTTCTAAAACAGTCTTTAAATTTATGCGAATCAAAATATGATCTCTGTTCTGCTTTTATACAAGTTAGAACTGTGTTGTGAAGCGCAAATACGTAAATGCAAACTTTAAATAATGTAAATCGGTAATCAAATATCTCAGGTCATGAAGATCTTTAGAGCAACGAGATACCAATTGTAACTTGATGTCAAAAAAACGAATTTTCGCCTATTAAAAGCAGAAGTCTTTTAATCTGGCTATCTCTCCTTAAATGAAGAGATATCAATTATCATTTTCCACTCCTATCTTTGACACATTTTTAATTTAAAATTTCTGTTCAGATATACTTGATAATATATCCCATAATTCTCGATTAATTGGATTTCAGTAGACTGTTACCGCTGACTCGAATAGCATAGTTGATTTGTCCAAGTAGTGAATGAAAAAAGCTAATTCATTTATAATTCATTGTAGTCGATACATAGGCAGGTGCATGCATCTTGGAATATATAAGCGCTCCTTGTCTTATGTGGGTTTCTAAATGACCTAAAAGTATTCGATGATTAGTTGGCAGTCAGCATGAACGGAAATTCAGAATGGTTTGACGCCCACATGCATTCAGCTATGTGGTGTGGTGACGAAACCTGTTTGAACAAGTTTTATGCATTTTAGTCAAGGCTATCTACGCAACCTAAATAGGCGCGCAGTTTCGCGTGATGGTACTGATTGCAAGGCAGAATAGAAATATTGAAAACAAACCACACTGAATCCAAAATATATGCTTAAAGGACTTGTTTTCATAACGTGAATATGTGTACAGAAGTAAAGTAGCGCAAAATCCTGTCAGTGGATTTTCTTTTGGGTCTCGACAACATTAAGCTTAAAGATACTTCCGTCAACACTAATGACCTTCCTAAAGGCTAAGTAAACAATAGCTTTTCTGTATATCAGAGGGCCACTAGTTGAGTGGAGGGTAAGACTATATTAGTGTACCCTTGTAAAGAATGAGTGGAAGAGAGATCAGAGTTGGAGGAAAAATTAGGAAT
The DNA here is from genome assembly GCA_900708905.1 of Hymenolepis diminuta. Classification (NCBI taxonomy): domain Eukaryota; kingdom Metazoa; phylum Platyhelminthes; class Cestoda; order Cyclophyllidea; family Hymenolepididae; genus Hymenolepis; species Hymenolepis diminuta. The sequence goes on from CAADRB010000006.1 coordinate 3,233,578, forward strand.
TAGAATAGGAGTAAGGGTCAGTACAGCATACAAAAATGAGAATTGTGTCCAAGAGGCCAAATTGCCTACGCTAAGTGGAGTTAGGTGTTTTGTGATTTTCGTTAGTCTAATGAACAACCAATGAAAATTCCTCATCTGGCAATTAAGACAGAACAGAGATGCAAGTCAATATGTGCGTTCGAGAGAATTGAGTTTAGCATATGTAGGATAGGGAGATTCAATAGCTGGTTAGCTTCAGACTATCTTCACAAAAAATACAATGGAAGAAGGCTGAGTTACAAGAGGGAAGTTTCTGTTATAATAGGAAAATTTGTGGACAGGTCTGTCTTTATATATATTTACACCTAATTAAAATTCAAAATTCGGCGGGCGTTCAACATAAAAATACTTCAAATTAACATACACATTTGGGGTTACATCTATCAACATTTAATCGACCCAAATAGGGATAATTGGGCGTAAGAGTCCAAACTCCGATTTTGGCAGCTGTACAGGTCACTGTATATGTATGTCTATAAGACACAGTGATTTATAATGATTTGAAAAACCTCTTGCCTCAACCAGTGACTTCATCAGGAGCTAAGGTGCCAAGGCCACTAATTTGTTGCAGGACTAATGGGTTTTAGGAAGCTAGGCTGCCGAAATGACCACTGCATAATCTACTGAGACCATTTGAGTAATAGAACTTTAGGTATCATCAATTTTCAGAGTCCATCATCATTCTACTCTTATTTAACTCCCTTCTTGTTTTTTTTCTTTTAGCGTCTCATGGCAACTCTTATAATGATAGTTGTGGTTTATAACGTGGCACTTTCAGTGGCTATTTGGGGATTCGTCCAAGTCTACTTATTCGAAAAATCCCTTCAAGTTCGAATTGAGCAACCAGATTAAAACCAGTTATTCTTACTTACCGTTCTTGTGTTCCTCATCTCTGTCTATACTGTAATTGTTTTGATAAAATGAGTTTTGCAAAGTATATTTTATCAATATCTAAGATATAAGTTGGGTAGTGAGTTGTAAAGTTGTCAATGCTCCATTTATTGAAAGGACAGGGAGTGAACAATGAAGATTTTGGTCTGTAAAGATATGTAGATTTTTTATTGATCTACAATTATGATTGATGAATTTGTTGGAAGATGTGATACCTGCTCAGTCTCTACATGTACTGTGTCCCTGCTGGCTCACACGTCTACAATTATTGTCAACGAATAAAGAACGTATAAGCCACAAGTATATTAGAAGTAAGCACAAAAACAGAGCAAAGTATACTTCTGTCCACGGAGTGGGTCAGTGAGGAAGCCGAACTGAGAGTTTATTGTAGCCATTGACTAGATCAGGATAGTAGTCATCGGTTGCTATCACTGGTGATGGGGCTACGCTGACATGAAGCGAGTGTCCGCTTGTTCTCACCGTTTATTATCTTTATGTTTCTCAGTCATTTTTTTCATCTTACAGGCTTAATGCTCTTTAAAATCTACGTAATATACCTTAATAAAGATCTATTTGGACCACCGTATCTACAAAAGAGAAATTGGTCAACCGTCTTATAGTACCTCATTTCCCTTATTCCTCAAAATCCGGATTTTCTCAACCTGTACTGGTGCCTCCCCTTTCTTACCAACTCCCTCTTCTCCCTTCCCCTTTCATTCATTTTCAATTGTCCAATATACACCTAGTCCTACTTAACTCCTGATCTTCTCGCTCGTTAAAGGCTGTTGTTTCCTGCTAGCCTTAGGAAGATCATTACCTACATGTGGGATATTCAGCCCAACTCAGCCGGGTTTTTAAAGTAGCTTTACTTGGCATTATAGATATTTTAAGGCTTAAGAGTTAATAACGTAGGACAGAAGAATTTGCACTCAGATTCTTATGATAGATAGAACGCAGAGGGAGAACGTTAACTGTAAAATTAGTAAACGGGTAAGATGAGTAGGATAGAGCTTAGCATCTAGAAGGTGGGAAACTGGGGAAAATTAATGGGTAAATCAAACTCATCTAAGTGGGAACGACTCCAGCTTAATTAATGTGACCGATAATCTGGATGAAAACTCGAATTTGTTAGGCCTCGCCAACATGAACTCGTGGTCGTCAACCCTTAACCCTATTTCTCCTTTTGCTCCTATCAGCCTCATGAACCCTCATTTTAAATACACACCTTGTCTGGTACACACATGTGGTATTGCCTGGTCCTTTTCCAACAAACTCTGCTCACCACCATTCTATCTTTTCACTGTATTCTGCTGTCGTAGTGAAGACTGACAGATAGAGAGTATATCCCGAAGACTAGCTAAGGGAAAATCAGATACCTTCACCTTCAACAGATCCCAACTCGAGTTTTTTGAGTGAGTCCATGGCCTGAATGTCGGAAAATTTTTCAGCAGCTGATTAAATTAAATGCTTTGTCATGTTATCTTAGAACACCTTACCTTTGGATGACGAAACAAAAGCTAAGTTACTCAAAGATTTTAACAAATCAAAATTCATTTTGCGCATACATGGACTGTAAAGATGTTTCCTCTCCAATATTTTGACGAGAATGGACGCAACAGTGCACTTAAGAAAAATGAAATTTCATTGAAAATTTACAGGGCATGAATTGACAAATCTGACACTATAGTATGTTTCCCTTATCTCCTAGTGATGAGAACATTACATACAGTCAGTTATATTAAGTTTGATTGTAATCAGATTCAGATAATTCGGTGTGACACGACCAGCTAAGAAATTAAGTTAGCCGCCCAACAGGCTTGAATACAATGAATATTTGTAGGAAACCAATATACAAAATTTAATGCTATGGAGCTGGTGTTTTGTCTTTTTTCTCTCCAAATCACCCACCATCCTTTTGATATTGTGACGCACGCCGCTCCTGACACTTTATCAGATATTCGGGATATAAACCATTATCAGTCTGGCAGTATTTTGACCTTCCAAAGTCAATAATTTGTTGAATTGGTAAAATACTTTGATGTAATTCTCCTTCAGCAGTATCTCTCTCTCTCTCTGAGTCTAAGTCAATTGTAATACGGTGATATTTAGAGGGCAAACAGATGATATTGACAGGAATTTGACCTTTAGGATTAAATAAATGCAGAAGGAGTCTAACCTTACATAAGATAATGTCTCACCGATGAATTAAGGCGTCAAATCAAGAAACTTGTACGATTTAGAAGAAAAATATAATGATTCTTGCTTGTGAATATATTCCAGAAATTATTTTGACAAATTTAAAATTTTTATTAAAGATTTCTTTAAAAATGATTGAATTAGGATAACAATTTAACGACTCATTGTTAGTTATTCATGAAATTTGTTAAAATGCGTTAAGTTGTAGGATTATTGCCTTGAATAATTTTTGACAGTCTACCGTTAGGGTGGTTTCGTTTACTTTTGAGTTCTGGGATTTGTGGCTATTTTAAGAGGCTGATATATGCTATAATAGAATGTTACATTTAAGAATTATTTCTGGGAAAAATACTATTCCTTATACGTAGCAATAGTTAAAGCACTTCGGATGTAAACTCAATGAATATTCGAACACAGCACAAAACATTCATCTAACCATAGGTATACGTATGCGAAAAGTAGTGCTTTACTTCTACTCGGCGAGGAAGTAGGGGTCAAGCCCTTAAAGGATCTTGCTTGCTATATTCCGAAAATCACATGACCAGGAGAATGACCTCTTGAATATATAAAGTGATATTGAGAAATAAATCATCACAAAGTCAAGCATAAAAGGGAGAGGGGGAAGATTTTGTTTTTTGTATTAACCCGGATAGAGCTCAATCTAATGTTATTTCCCACCTAAGGGATTTTCGCGAAGTTCTACCCAATAAACCTTGACGCAAACTAACGAGAAATCTATTGAACTTGTAGCGGATGCCACATCAATAGACCTTTTAGCAGCCGCTAGCTAATCCTCTTAAGCAGTCCAGATAGCGTCTAGCAGAATCCTCTATTATAAATTTACTCCCAAAATTAGCTAGGCTGGTCTCAAAGTAGCGAGAAAAAGAAGGGCGTGGAGTGGAGAGGGTTTATTCCTCCGTATGGGACGAGATAACAAGAATTTTATTTTATATGTGTGAACAGAGCTCCGTATGAGATGAACTAGTAAAAATTTTTAAGCGAACAGAGCCCCTTATGAGATGTTATCCACGAGCTTGGTTCTTATATACAAACAACGCTAAGGTGCAGAGATAGTGGCTGCTGATTGCCTTGAGGCCTCTGCAGGCGAACGCCACAAACTAGAAAGGATAGAGTAATTAAAATGTTAAGTGCAAGTCTTCCTATATCTCAGATTTCTGAATGACTATCGTTTTGGAGTAAGGATTAGAAAATTCACTACTCATTTGAAAACGACATCGAAAGATTACCATTAGTTGAAATCTTGGAATTTTCCATTGTGAAAACACGAAGCCTAATTAAAAGTTAATTAAAAATTAAATGAAATCGAGTCTAAGGTACCATAGTTTTATCCCAAGCTATTTAGCTTTCTGTGGCGTGAAATTCTTTAAGGAGATTTGAAATGTGCTTTCATAGAAAGATCCTATGTAGTTCTAGTGTTTGTTTGATTCAAATCAAATGGTAACTTTTGTGCGACGATTTCAATCCTTGACCCATCCATCACGTGAGTATTGGTATTCATCATATGTGTGATCTTATTTATCATGTCTAATGGTCTACTCCCGTCTCATTCTCATTCACTAAGCGTCATCTTTCTAGTCCATTCAAATTCTTATTGGCTACACATTACCTTTACTTCATTCCTCTGTTAAAGAATTTGACATACTTTGATAATCAAAGTCCAAGAAATGCATGGCGTGCATGAGTGCCTGCTAGAACCCTTGTAAATATTCCCACTTATGTACAGTGGACAGTACATTCATATATTTTAGTGTATTATTCCATAATTCAAAATATTCTTGCTAGCACTCTATTCCCTGGCGTTTTCTCTTCACTTCGACGACATTCTGTGATTCCAATACTACTACTATTGAAGTAAAAAAAATGTCGGAGTCAATAAACACAAATAATTGCGTGGCTTCGTGAACGATAAAGCAAAGTATTGTTATAGAGAATGAAATTAAAGAATAATTTTGGAAACGCAGAGAAAATCAGCCTTCCCTTCTGGTTACAGGTATGGATGGACAAATTCCAAATACTTCAGTCCACCCCTAGCGTACCACAAAACATGATGATTCGACCTTTTTTCGTTCTACTTAAATACAACAACCTATCTGTCTGGCATATATTTAACCAAATGTCACAAATTGGGCCTATTTAGTATAGAATGAATTTCTATCGAGTGTCTGGTCAAGTAAAGTCGTGTTGATCGGTATCTGTGTCTCAATTCTCTTCCTTCATCTCGGAAGTAGCGTGAGTTATTCAGCTATCTTCCAAATATCCTTTAGTGACTGTGCATGTATATCAATCGTAACGATCTCTAGCTCACAAATACTAACAAGAACAATAACCAAACGACATCGGTTACAGGAAGTATTCGTTCTTAAAGCGGAAAAATTTATATTTTATTTACAATTCTGGATAAACAGTAACCAAAGTTTTCAATATTGGAAAATGCAATTTGGTTGACATTTCAATTTCGGGGCGTAAAAAATTAGGAGTCATAGAGATGGACGATCCCAATATGGAGCTTAGGGAATATTAAACCCAACTAGGTATCATCAACACGTCCAATTCGGGTGAAACTCATTGTTATTGCCACCACCTGAGCTGTAGAATATCCCATCATTGAGAAAGCTCCACTGAGGTGCCCGCGAAACCAAATGAATGAGAGGGTGAAGGGTGAGAAGGAGAAGGAGGAATTGAGAGAAAGGAAGAAGACGTCATGACTCAATGAAGAAAACCGGATCGTGATAGTCAGGGGAAGTCGGTTAGGCTTCGAGACGGACTGTTTTATCCTGTTTGAATGATTATATGATTGTAGGACGAGCCACCAGTCAGAAATCACTAACTGGCAATTAGATAGGGACGCAAAACAGAGATAGAGAACAGACCTACAGTCAGCATCGAAATAAGTTCCCCTATTTACTTAGCTTGATAATAAAAGTAAAAGAGAAATTATGCATGCGATTTCTCTAAATTATCCACTCTTTGCAACTGACATTGAGATTAGTGTGCACTGACAGGTCAAACAAGGCAAACTCAATGATGATCTGCCAACTATCCGGTAGTTGGGTTCCATAATAATTATGTGAAAAGAGAACGGATGCTAAATCACATGAAATCATATCACCCAGATTTTCCACATGAAGAGAAAAGATGTCAAAAAGAAAGGAAAAGCAGAGTTCTTCTAATTCCCTGGCTCTCACTTCGAGTGTCAAAATACTCCTTCATAAAAGTGAACTTTCTTTCATCTTTTTGAAATTTCACCTATTATGTATTTACCTGTGTTTATATGATGGAAAGGTGCAAATTTTTTGCCCTGCCTGGGTAATAAAATAACAAAAAATAACTTCCAACGCCGTTTAGGAAAGTGTTCGCCAAAGCGTTTGGGTATAGTTATGTCATTATTGAGTTCTACTTACAAGAAATCTCATTTTACCATCTCTTTCTCTTTGTTACCTAGACTTAACCAGTTTGTTTGGTCATTCTGCTCAATAGGTGAGCATTTATGGTTATCGAATCCGTGACTTCCGATAACCGCTGTAGCAATAGTGCATTAATAAACAACTGTTTTAGAGTAAACAATTATCTAGATAGATCAAAATTAAAAGGTATTTCGAATAAGTTGTCTTGAATGCTTTGTGCTATATGTGATATAACTATTATGTGAGTGGTTATACAAAATGTTTACTTTTGAATCACCACGCGAGTATGTAACGGCCAAGGTTTTTCTGATTTCACCTGTCCCCACTTCCATCCAATTTAGATGCACCCTTAATTATATTGGCGTGATTTACAATTAATGCCTTTGATAGGGATCTCCACAGTGTCTAGCCATTAACCGAAAGCCTGTAATGTTTTAGGGATATTCTCAGAGCCACCTGACTATCACTCCCATTGAATTCGAAGTAAGAGGTCGTTGAATATGTATAATCTAGCGTAAGTACATAATTACCATACCTCTGTGCGTCCTAATTGTCGAATGATAACGGACAAAGGACACATGACAGTCATTTCTTCCTCAGCGTTCCAATGACCCAGCGTTGATGCCTATTCCCTTCGTTTCTAATACCCAATTTCACTTCCAACTTCTTCCTCTTTTTCTCTCTTTACTTTCTCTAATCCAAAATATGCTTATTTCAACTCAAATATTGGTCTTCTCTTCCGTTAAAGGCCGCTTTAAGGAAATTAAATAGTTCTGTGAAAATACATTTAACCTAATTTGGCTGGGCTTCTAAAGTGGCATCACTGAGGGGATTATTAATGCGTCAAATATGTTTGTTCTGGAAATACAAAAGTAACATGGGTTTCGAAAGTTTGTTTACAAGTGAAAAGTAACAGGTACCAGACCAAGACTGAGATCACCGTATGAAGTGGCCCAACATTAATGATATAGACGGACTAGAAGAATTAGGAGAAATAGTAATCAATTCAGAGACGGTCAGGAAGCCAATCCAATTTATACGTACATTCATTTAGGTTTATAAACAAAAGTATTCTTCGATTTACGCCAGCCATATTTCGTCGTCGTTGGACCCATGCGATGAATAGCATTTGTGTTGGTATCTATGTGGAAGCACGCATACACACAGTTGGTCTGCCTATTGATATTATGATAGAGATCTTATCACCAGACGATCATTTCTGATCACCAGTATCCTAATCGTAGATATGTCAGGACATAATATCTTAGTTAAAATCGATTTATCACTGGAAAATTGTGGTTAGTTCAGTGGTAAGAACATCATAAAAATTGGAACTTCTTAGATGAGATGTCAACATTGAGAAAACAGGGGTGATAATTTGTATTTCAGGTTTTTTAATGTTTTTCTATAACTGGATAGCATTTTCAAAATTCAATTATGGTGCCCATTGAGAAAATTTTCTTAAAATTAAACCACGTATTGAAAGAATTTTCGCCAGCTTTGAATATCAGATATGTTTTCTAGCTGAATTTAGAATAAAATATATTTCTTAGAAAGCGCCAAAAATGGGAATATTATTGCAAAACTATTAAGAATGGCAAATGAAAAAATTCAAAAAACTGATACCGGCGTGAGTTACTTTAATTATTCTGTTGATTTTTTTGTCTAAAAATGTAATATTCGAAAACTAAATGAAATCTACCAAGGACTTGTGTTTTCTCATCAATTCCCTACACTGATGCAAATGAAAGTGCTTAAAAACTGAAATTTCTCCAGCGGTATATTCTCATCTGGTGAATTCTGGTGAATTTGGAAAATAAACAAACCTTAGAATATGAGATTGAAAACTACGATACATATGACTTCAACAGAGAAAACTGACTTTTCACCATCAAATTCATATTTTAAGAAAAGTGCTGAAGGAGTTACTGCGCTAACTACATGTATAGTGCTTTTGCTATTTAATTTACTCTTTCTAGACAATGCTAGTTCCAGAGAAAAGCACTTTAATATATGATATTATCATTAGATAAGAACATTTTATTCAATATTTATTTTATCTAGAATTTCGTAGTGACTCAAATAGTATTACGTTACGATCACCGATCTAGACCAGCGTAAGTTTCATTATTTGATGGCCAAAACCAAATTTTTGTACCTTTGCCTATCATATTTAATCATCTTCCCTCCATGAAAATACATGTTTATAAATATTAGTATATATTTATATATCATTGAACTATACTTACTTACCTATCATTACATGTTATTTATGCAAAGAAACTCCGCAATTGTCCTTAGTGAATTGACAGGCGTCATGATCAGACAATTATTTTCATATACTTCAGTGATTTTTAATGCACAACGGAATGGGGTAGAATAGAAATAACTAATTTGAATAATGAAATGTGTGTTGACTATATATATATATATATGCGTATGTGTGTTCAAAATCGGTTGACCATTTTACTCCGAGAAAAATAGAATATGAGTAAATAGAGATTTTATTAAAATCTTCCTATCAACTACTTTTATTTAATTCTGTGTAAATAGAAAAGAAAATTTATTGCCTTCTACATGTCCCGTTTTCGCACTAAATGTTGCCAGTTATACACATATTTATAATTCAGGTTTGCAAGTACCTTAACGAAAAATAATACATCTTTACGAAGGAATATATAATAGTAAATGATAATTTAACAAATATTATGCGCATATTTTACTTACAATACCACATTTTAGAACCATTTTTTAGTTAGGTTGACATAAAGTTTTGAAGGAGCAGATTCAAGATATTTATTAGGAAGGCAGAAAGCGGAAAACGTATTGAAATAGTCAAATCATAGAATAAATGCTGCAAATTTAAACGAAAATCATTCACATTTTGATATATTTCTAAAATTTCAAAATCGTTGTCGATACTTTAAGTCAACATTGACGGAAAGAATTCTTAAACGTATTTGATAAGCGAGTTCTTGCAGTTTCATAACGAGGAGGTATTTGTGAAGTTTATTAAAATACGTTATAAGCTGATAAATTTAGCTACAACATAGTCAAGATATGGATAAAGAATGATAGCATCAAACAACTGATTAAAATTTTTAAGTGAAAGAAAATAAAATGAGATGTCATTATTTACACGTGAAATTTTGTTAGAACTATGACGCATTGAGTTTCTTCGACCATAATTACAGAAGTAAAGTCTGCTGGCAGAAATGAGCCCGTTTTATTCACTTAACCTGACTGCGCACTTGAATCATGTCAGATGATAATATTTTTGTCTCTCCCTTTTTGAACATTAATCCATCACTTTTAGTTGATGTACGTTCGTAGTTTTATTTAATCTATATGTGCCCATAGGATCCAAATGATCGGTTCATATTTCCCGAAGGAGACAAGCACCGCGGTCGTTTTGAGAGATCCTTCTCTGAAATTGGTTCAATGGTCATTAGCGGTGAGACAGCATAATCACATTTTATTCCCCCTAGGTTGTGCATTTGGAGGAACGAGAGCACTTTATGCTGCGCTAAAGGATCCTGAACTCGCCAAACTTCCCACGAAAGCTATTCAACGTACACAAATGCTAAACCACGTGACAAAATCGGGCGCCTCTTGGGCTCAAACTTGTGGTAGCATTGGTCTCCTTTATGCTCTCTCGGACTTTGCTATTCACAAAATTCGCGGTGGTGCTGATGATGAGATTAATATGGTCTCTTCTGCTACCGTTACGGGTCTTATCTATCGTTCCCCAGGTAAGCATTTGATATCTAATATTCAAGTGTTTGCTTCTTCAAATATCTTGCTGATTTATGTTTTTGTGTTTAGGTTTATTCGGACCAGGAGGATGGCAAAGATGTCTTAAAGGCGGAGCATTTGGATTAACTATTGGTCTTGCTGGTGCGGCTTTTACATCCTGGGATCGAATTAGGGATATTCTCGGGGCGTAATAATTTTTCCTGGTTTAGTTTGTACAGAGGTTTCTTAGAGACGTCACGATTTTTAAAATACCGTTGTTTGAATACAGTCAATTTGTGTGCTTTTAGAAAGTTCTCATGTGCTTTGACTCGTTTGTGGGTTGTCTTTTATAATTTGCTTTATTTCATTTAATAGTCCATTATATATTTTTTGTAACTTTGACGGAGTCCTTAAGCTTAATTATTTACTCTTATTTATAATTTCCTTTCAACACACCTGCTACTCATGGCAACCCATTGGAGCCATTTTAATTTCCCGCTGTAATTAAACCGACCAAAGTTGCCGGATATATCATGCCAGAAAGATATCAGAAGTTAAGGTGACAGGTCATACAAACCAATACTTTTTAACTAACGAGTGCCCAAATGTCTGATTCAGAACTACGTACGGCTAATTTAATTTTTAATGACCTTTCGTTATGAGATTAGAACACAACGAGTTTCAAGGCATGCATAAACAATAACCTGCGTCATGTTAAAACGCCTGAGACTCCTTTGACAACTCTCTGGCCTTGATCTCAACAATTCATTGCGTTTTTTGTAAGTATGTAAGATATGACAAAGTCAACCACCATTCATCGGTTAGCTCGTTGTATGACCAATCATATTTTACCAAATTTGTCGTGGAATCCCAATAACCACCAATAATTGATTCAATTATCTCGGGCCAATTACAAACCACCCAGTTCCAGCGGTGCACATGGATTATAAACTAGATTAATAAATGGATTGTCTTGTCTGGTCTAGTCTATCTCTCCCTGGGGCCTGAGTAACAAATTTTCCGAGTTATCTTGCTAAAATACTAGTTGGAATATACTTTTAAGCTGATTGTTAGCCACGTATTTCATATCACGAGCCAATTTGTACAACATATAGTATAAATCCTCAAGATTTTTAAAATCAATATTATTTAAGAAAGTCAAGATTATGAGAAAACAAGTATTGATTATCAATAGACATCAATGCAAGAATAATTTGTCAGGCGTAGAGCCTCTTCACATCTGCAATTTTCCGATATACTTGCAGAGATTCATTCGGAATTGAAAGGGCTCCCGCTTGTGCCAATTTAACCGTATTCTAAAAACAAAGTGAGAAAATTGGCCACTCAACTACAAAATTTATTCTACTTGTTTTTATTAAGTAGTAATACCTTATAAATCTTCATTGATGCTGAATCCACGGTCAAAACTTCTGAAAGAGGAGTATGTACACTTACCGCTGGAATAGACGCATATTCTGAAATAATAAAAGAGTACGTCCTTTTAGAACTCTCCACAGTGACATAAGATTTGAAAAGACAGAGCAGTATTCCCCACTTTTGTACTTCTCCATGTCGCATTTAGACGCTTTCCTGAGTTTAATAGAGGCATTAATTGATGATAATTCGTATCTTCTATGACTCCTCGGGGATGGACTTTTTCGAGACCATTGAGTAGGCGAATAATCTTTTTCCTTCTCGTCTTCAAAATCACCAGAAAGAGACTCTCGACTTCGAGATGACTCTACCCTTCCTTTCATCTCAACTCGACTTGCCAGGTCGCTTAATCGAATTTGTGAGAACCTGACAAGGAGAGGCGAGGTTGAACCTTCAGACTGGCCGAAGAGGGTTGAAGTTTCAGTGGAGCCTTCAGCAGTTGATGTGAAAGAAGCTTCCGATCTAGCGAGTTTGGAGGTTGTGCTAGCGGCTTCTGCTCGATGTTGGAAGATTCTGGAAAGCATAGAAGGCACTTCTGGAACAGGTGTACTGAAGTGAAGGAGGAGCAAACTGTCATCGACTTTTATCAATGTAAAATTGTGCAATTTTGCATCAGAATTAAAAGAATATAAAGCTTGCCTGTGAAATGGAACCATAACTGTCGTCCTCTTGAATGAAAAGATGATAAGAAGCACTATCGAATACCTGCGATGCTGAGTGGAATTCATGCAGTTTGAGAATAGAATTAGGCACTGGGTTATTAGATTACTGGCGTTCCTTGTTCATAAATTGAAATGAAGTCTCGACACCATTACATTACCGGCTAAATGGACAGTCAATCCCATTATATCCAAAGCTATAATTTAGCAGTTGTACTTCCACAATAGGGAAGCCGACGTTTATCATTTTTTATTAAATATCCCTTCAACAGAAATTTCCTTACCAATGTTGAAAGAATGAATGAGTAAAAGGTATAGGTAATAATCCAATTCCTTCGTTACTCCAATCTCGAAATAATTGTGCATCAATTCTCCTTGAGTATTTCAGGAAGATACATTTTTTGTTTTTATCTCACTCCCTTTTCCCCAGTTCTTCTTGTAAAGTCGGTGTCTCGTCTAAACGGGAGTGAGAGGAGAGAGTAGGTAGTGGGACAGGGAACTCTAGCTGTCTCTAAAATTCTGCAACAATTCCTGTTTTCTTTCCCTCTCTTCATCCGAGCTCACACCCTTATTATCGTTCCACTTGGGGACAATTCTGCGGCCACTGGTGAATTATTAATTTGCTGCTCTTCAAATAAGGAAGAGTCCCTCGCACTAATTAGTTTACAAAATTTCAGAAAGGACAATTGTGTTCTGGGTTTTCTTAAATTTAATATTGATATCTCGTATACAAATTGAGTAATAATTATGAATAAGCAAAACATTTAACTTAGGCTCAACTAGAAAAAATAAACTCCCACCGGGACGATGTGATTACCAACGTAACTACCGATATTGAGAATGGCTTTTAAGTAATGCGTATTTTTACTAAAGACAATAGACCAGAGGGTCTGGGCTGGTCCCGAAGTATATAATGAGGAATTTGAATCTGCATAGACTAGGAAGTAGAGAAAACGAACATCCCTTCTACATTTTAAAGATATTGCATATTGGAAACACTTTAACTGAAATCATGTAATCAGATAATGGTAATGATAGGAGTATTTTTAGAATTCATCCCTTTGACTGTGTATTACTATTATTATCCACAGCACTACAAAAAATTTACGACAGATATATTAGCCGATAGAAAACAATGGGAAATCAATAATAATACCAAAAATATAAGACATTTCGTCAAATACTGGGGCTCAGATGGACTAGGATTCTCTAGATTCCCCGATTTCCACTCCTATTGCTCCATTTTCGCATTTCAAAAAATAACTATTCTTCAAGTTCTATGCGCTTCTATATTCCTTCAGAATTAAAAGTTGTAAAGCTCTTTTGCATCGCCATAGGTGATAATAATTTAATTTTAAATTCTGCTAAGTTTCTGCTTTTCTTCGAATTTAAATTAATAAATGATCAAATAGCATAATTAAAGTGTAACCCGCGTTAATGGAACGCGAATGTCAGTGATTATTCTCTAAGAGCCAAACTTCATACAAAGAAACGAATGACGGTGCTAAATGAATACAAACATGGGACGATTTCGCAACAATCTTCACACTGTTCTACCTATACATATTGAATTTCATCTTTCAGTATGTGTGACCAGTTTCTGCCAACCCAACATCACAGACAACTTTCTGGAATTATTCCCCTTATTCTTAAGCAAGAAAAGATAGTAGCAGATCCACAGTTCTCAAAACGTACCTACTTGGGCAAGTGTCTTCCGTTTTTATGTTACTCGAAGAGGCAACTTCTTCATTAACAGCTAGATTTCTCTTAGGACTATTTGACAAGCAACCAAGGCAACCGGATTTCTCCTCATTCTCATCTACAACTCCCAAAACCATCGAAGAGGAGTGGCTGGGAAGACGGGATTGATATTGTATTCTGGAGGTAACTGGTGCGATATTTACACTGGCCCTTTTGATGTGTGAATTATTGTCTTCATAAATGGAGGAAAGAGCAAGAGGCAACTGATGATACTTGAGATCGTAGAAATGCGTCCAATCGTGCGGTCGATAGAGTTCGGAGTACCAGTCACCTCTGAAACGAACAAAAGAGTTATCACGTTTTATGTCTACCTTATATCGTAATTAGCACAACGGAAAGTAATCAATGGCCTAATTTATGAGTGATATTCGTAGAGACAATACTATATTATGGTTTTTCCACAACAGTCCTAAGGGAGTCTGATAAAAACAGACTTAATGCTGATCTCAGGATTATGCCCTTGCAAAGCCATAACACGTGGAGTGCTAGCTGAAGGGGTTCTTCTAAGAAATGCCGCAGTCAAGCTTCAAAGAAAAAGATATTGCCATTGGGCTGCTGTGAAAATTTCTTCTTTTTCTTATTCTAAGGTTTTTGAGTCATTAGAGAATGAAAAAAAGCTTACACGAGGTCATGCCTAAGAAAAATCAACTAAGACGTCTCGAAAGTTTTCGATTTCATGAGTAAGACAGCCAACAATATCAATATCTGTCTCAAAAAGCATGAATCCCCACCAAAAGAGAATTCGAGGGAAAATGGTGAAGAGCGAGGTATTCAACTTTATGCAAATGTTCACAGAAAGGAAATCAATAATCAGCAAGCACTTCTAACGCTCCTTTTATGGCAGTTTTAAGTCGTATACAACACAAGGATGGATTAAAGGTCCCATACCAGAATATTATCCTTAATGTTGACATCGGATTCAGTGTGAGTCTCTTCTAAAGGTCTTGGCTGAGGAGAGAAGTAAATTCTTGAATTCTTTATCCTTTACCAAACTATTTTCTCCCCTTTGTGGTCATGCACCCGCTTGTCTACATAGTATGATAATAATAGTAATAATAACTTAGTAATTTAACTAATAAAAAGACAAGACATAATTTAGACTCTCATAGTGGTACTGATAAGCGATAGCTGAGGCAACAACCCCATGGCTGCAAATGCTCAGACCCAGTAGAAAGAAGGAAAAATCTAATCTAAAAACTAATCTGCGATTAAACGATTCTCCTAATTGCAACAGGCTTATGGAAGCTGATAAAAGTGCGATAAATGAAGATAGTTCTCAAGATAAACGGTAATCACATATCGGAGTTAAGGCATCTCCCCGACTCCAGAATCTAACTTTCATATGAATTAATAAATGTATACGAACTTCTGCCAGCCATTTAACTTACCCTGGATCATCTTCTTTCAAATCAATCAATTTGAAGCCCTTCACTTGGTGATCTGTCGCGTCCTTATCATCTAAACCAGCAGTATTCGGTGACACAGAGTTATCCCACCCCCTCATCACCCTCTGTTTATCTTCAAACACTTTTCTCGAGAGCCAAGCGTCCAGAGGCTCACGATACGGTGGAATAGAAGCCCATGCAAACAACCAGTGCATGTAGGCCTCAAACGCAGGATCAGAAGTGAGGAGAAAAGCTAGACCAGCTCGAACAGACGATGTGGCTGCAATTGTCCGAGGGTCGGGACCCCATTCAGCACCTTGCGGTCCCGCTCCTGGCCGAAAAACTCGCAGGAAGAGGTCGGTTGTCAGTTGTTTCTCAAAGTCGATGAAGTTATTTGAGTAGTATCTAAGAGGAGGACAAGAGTTGCATTGTGAGAATATGTGTCAAACTAACCGAGAAAGAGTTTGCAAGATATCACGAGAATTAACTCGAGATGTGCTGGGATTCTGATAGGTCTCGATGTTGTGTACGACTCCACTACCACCATACTGTAATGCCAGCATATCACCATGCTCACCAAATAGGTCCTTAAAGAGGAATGAATTAGATAATACAGTAGGACTTACTCGAAGAACTTTTGAGACTTTCGAATCGAAGGAAAGTTTGGTATTAGCTAAAAGACCGATAGCATGGAGTTGATAGCCAATTGCAACATGTCCCAAAACAAACTGAGCAGTGTTAGTCCGGTCGAGGCAGTCAACACAATTGGTGCGAACGATACCATGTTGCCGTGGGCTAAAATTGTGCATATGTTACTTAAATAAAAATAAGTACCAGAGGTAAAAAAATAGCCCAATTCGTCATTCAATCTTATGGGTAGTTCCCAAGTACTCACCAAACATCAATGCTCATTAATTGGCGAGTTCTTTCAATATATTCCTCACGAGAAAATGTATCGGAGACAGGTTTCAGTCCACCAGAAAAGAAGATGCCAGTTGCACGAATGCATTCTTCGGCAACTTCCAGAAGATGATCTATCGCGAGCGAATTTGTCGAACGTTTGATGCGAGCCATGTCGAAGGCCACATAAGTAATCGGTGTGGATTTCTCTTCATTATCCATTAGAGGAACTGAGGAATCCAACTTCGAAGCATACTGAAATAGATCGCAAACTTTACTGGTCCAAAACGTGGATGTAAGCAGAGGGCTTAAATGTACATTTGGATCGTGTAGTCGTTATTTTGGTTTCATTATTCTCATTATTTCGACTTTTGTTTAAACTCACTTGGTTGAGGTGTTCAATACCTTCGAGAAAGCCAGCAGTGAGCTGTTTTTCAAAGGGCCGTTTTTCTTGCTGTTTCATGAGGTTGAGCACTATTACTGGGACACAGTGTCGTTCAATGAGATCTGCAAAATGCTTTCCAAAGGCTTCATAGTAGGGGTCCTCCCACTGAAAATAAGAAAAGCAATCAAATACAGTCAGAAGATTGTATCTAAACTCCTTTGATATAAAGTGGAATGTTAAAATGTATACTAACAGTGTCCCGATAAAGGATGCATGAAACGTTGTAGACAGAATTCGTCTCTCAATTGAAGGGTTATCCGATAACCGTACTTCTATGCTCATGCCTTGGAGTTAAGTCTCGTCTGTGGTGTATTAGTGCCCAACCAGAGAGCTAGATGATCCTATATTTCCGAAGATATATAAGCTATTTCGAGGTAGCAATCTTCTGCCTTCTTCCTATTGGGTCCGAACAACAGTATCCATTAGAGGCCACCTAGAGGCCTAGATTACATTTGTGACTGAGTGTTTCCAAATCTTATTAACGAAATACGCAGGCATTTGCAGTCATACTTTTGAAATCAGTCGTTCATAAAGCCTAATGAAACATTTAGATAGAAATTTCCATTTGGTGCATCAAGGCTTCCATCCTACTAAATCAAAAATCCAGAACAACAAAACAAAAGCAATAAAAATGATTAATGTGCTCGTGTGCTGTGTCAGAGATCAGGGATTCGATGTCCATCAGCGTATAATCATTGAACGGAATGGATAACAGTTAAATCTGGCTGATAAAGGGAGATGGCAGAGTTTCTTACCATGAGGGCTCTATGGTGCTACTCTCCAACACAAGATGGGTGTTTAAAAATGCTTTTTTAGATTGACCTGGGAATCATAATACCACAAATTCGTTGACAAAATTGTTGAGGATGCAAGAAAATAATGGAAAACGAGATATGGTGTTAGGACTTTTGTAACTTTAATTTTCCCCAAGAGATTATGAAGCAGAATTTAAAGAGAAAGCAGATGATGGTAGAATTGGGTTTTAGAAGACAAACCATAACTTCAAATATGAGTCGCGAATATAAAAAAAAGTAAATGCTCTATCAATTACTAATAATGGTCCACAAAATATTTCCAGGTCAAAAATGTATGAAAAATTCTGGAAAACAAGTTAAGAATTATTCAACATACGGTAATAGCAAGAGGTGGTTTGCCGACCATTAATTTGGCAGTATCCTGAGACCAAAAGAGAGGCACAGATCCACGATACTGTACCACTGAGGAAACCCGCATTCGAGAAAGTGTCGGTTCGGTCGTATCACAAACTATCTGTTCTGTTTCAACCTGAAGGACAAAAAATCATATCATCATTGTGGCATCCAGGCTCTTAGTATTTGGCCTCAGAAGTGGACGTAAATAGTACTATTAATAGCAAGATAAAGTGAATTGAAATGGACTTTCATGCAAGCAACTGAAGTGAATATTTTTGCAATTAAAAATGTTATACACACCTTCCAAGAAGAAAGTAATTGTTTACAAGCTTCCTGACTCACCCAAAATTTCCCTTCATATCCGCCCTTTTCAATCAAAATGGTACAGTTACAATATTTCCCATCCACGTTTAACTGTTACCTCAATTCATCCATCGATTTAATCTAGTTTTCTACATCCTTCATTTTCGACCTGCAAGATTCTTATCGATTTTCTAACATCATTTAATACTTTTGTAATTCAGTTATACGCGGTAAATTAGCCACAATTTCAGCATACTAGTTTTAAGACTAACGTGTTTTTTCCCACACGAGTTTCGAATTTCAAAAAATTAAATAAGAAACTTAGGAATGGAAATAAGAGACAAGATCTGAATTATACTTACTTCATTTGCGACATTTCCATCGATATTAGCTCCGCGTTTAAGGAATCTCGTCCCAGCAAAGAATCGGGATCGTCTAGCCAAGAGGATAATTGACACAGGCATCCCATAGGACACGAGCAATGCTTGCCTAACAAATCCATGTATCAATCCGATGAACCAATTTGAAATACCCTCCGAGGTAGGCTGAAACTTCTGTGGAATAAGGGAGTAGTTCCAGAGGAATCGTGGGTCGGGAGTTGAACGAAAAGCCGTTGGTTTGTCGAATGGGCCGAGTTTTGTACCCATTATACCTAACTACAAAAAATGATAAGGACAAACAAGGATAATACTGAATTCTGCGAATATTAAAAGTAAATTTTCTGAATATCATCATAGAAAAATGACGAATAAAGACTGCCCGAAAAAAATTCTTGATCACTGTTCTTGATAGGAAGGTGAAACAATTCCTTGCCATTCACTGGAAGCGCAATTTCGATTCCATGACATAATCGTAACGAGATTAACCGCCATTCATCGATTGGTCCGTTGCCTGACCAATAATATTCTGCCACATTCCAATAATGGGGTTATAACTTCTCCGACCAAATAAATCTAAACGAACCTAACTCTAACTTCTAAATTCAATCACTAAATTGTCTGGCTACCAGTCTGATCTTATCTGGCTTAATTTGTCTCTGAGCAACATTAGTATACCCTAACAACAGCGGCCAAATTAAGTACTGCAACAGCTTCCATTACTACTTTATCTATTCAAACACGTTCTCAGTACACATAGAACAAGATGAAGGAATTTCCCATCTCTACTTACATCCGACTTAAATTTCGTCATCTTTCTCAAAATCTTATTTACTGGAAATATCGTTCAGGGATGATAAGGAACAGTTTCCATATGATACATGCTTTAATTAACTGGATATGCACTGATGGGAATCGGACCTGTCACCTCTGCATCATAGATACGCTAGTTTTCTGCTAAGTCACCGGAGTATAAGCCATTAAGTTTTCGAAAATGATAAGAAAACGCCCATATGGCTAAATACTGAACTTCAGCATCATCTAGTAGGTATATACGACAGCACAACTGAGTTATTAGTTTCGTACATGAGAGAAATTGTATTCACAACTTACAGGTTCCATATTGACTTGCAGACTTTTGGTGAGATCATAAGTATAACTGAAATAGAAGTCTCGATTCAATTCAACGCCCTGAAACATTTTTAAGTATTTCGATTCATCCGATTGCATATTCCTACCATTTCCGCTTTCATCACTGGTCGTGGAAGAAAATGGAATGTCTCGAGGTATATAAAGCATCTTTGTGTCTTCGATCTAAAGTTTACAAAGTCATTTACATAAGTATTAAGGTAAATTTATAACCGATGGGACTTGAACGAACCTTGTAGATTCTGTGTTCGCCAATCCGTGCAACCTCCCTGTGTTGGGTAACCACAATGAGGTAGTAGCCAAATAAGAATCGAATAAAACCGATTAAGCCAACTCCGGTTAAGGACTTATTGAGCGGCTGGTGAATTCCAACAGAGACTGCAGAAGGAATATGGGAAATCAATACATTTGGATCTGATTGATCTATACCAGATGATGGACTTCGATTTACCTGTTAATAAGAGGCAAATAAATCAATAAGAATACACAATTTACAGCACTTCCAGTTTTGACTGACTGAAGAAAAGAGGTAAGTTCCGCCCCAGTATAGGTTTGAGAACAGGTATTAATTTTTATTCGCCAAGTGATATCATATTTGGTTTCTGCAGAAAGTGTAGGTTCGTTACAATCGCCATCGGGTTTGCGAGAAATTGACATAATGCGGAACAATTTTTCTGTTGCATCAGAACCGACGATAAAGATGTAATCAGGTGTTTCGTAAATAGTGAAACGTTGCATCCAATTAATATATGGGCGTAAATTCATTCTGAGCTTAAGAGGAAAATAAAATTCAAATAATCTATACGTGAACAAATTTCGAATAAATAAGAAAGAACAGGAGAATATTCACAAAACCAATGAAACAGTAATTTAATACTTAAAATATATGCAGAGAAAATTAAAAGGGAGAGTTTTAAGCAAGAAAAAAAGATAAAAAACTCGATTAGCTGATCGGTGCATTTAAAAGTTGCTGACGTTATATGAATAACAAAAAACAAATGGATTAGAAAATATTATTGCGAAAATTGGTCAACCTTTGCTCCGAAATGGCTTTAATACTCTGAAATTTTGTTATATACGCAGTAAAAATAATAATTTCGCGAGGGTTTTATAGACAATCATTATATTTAGAAATTAATTCTCACTAGTTGGCAAATTAATAAAATATAAAGATCTTAATTTTTAAATACTTAACACAAAGAGCAGTTCTTTATAAGGAGAACCTACCGGCTTCATTGTTAATTCGAGTAGTTGCCGCTCAGGTGCATTATAAACTTTTTCATTTATAAATCAATTTTTCACAATCAAGGGTAAGATGCGCAAACTCGTTCGGTTTATAAAAGCCGTCTTTTAAATTATGTTTCTGAGACATACTCGGATCGTTGAAACGATAGTTTTTAATTCGCTTTAGGAGTTACAAAATAAAAAGATAATCAAAGTTAATTTTAGTCTGTTATATCCACACGCAACGAGGGTAGAGAAATTATAATTAACCATCCTCTCTCATACAGAGCCACTAGGTCTGCTGTGTCGTAATTATCAGATGCTGATTTACTTATTGGATGGTCGCCTGACGAACATCCAACTTTCTTTGTGTAGCACATTTTACCCCTTTTATCGGAACCCCATTACTATAATGATGTACTACCATTTTTATTCTGCTCATCAAATTCCCAATTTCTGTTCCGACTCCTTTCCATTTATTTTCTCTCTCCTTAACAGTTACTTAATACACTGTCTTCTACCACTATATTTAGCCGTCTGGATCGGGAAAGTCTGTGGATTTCTGTTAGCCTTAGTGAAGGTCATTCCTTTTAAAATGTCTCTAATCCTAACTTGATCCTTCTGTGAAAGTTGGTCAACTGAACGGACTAGTGTCACCTTACACTAAAAAAAAGGGAGGCAGCGTGATAAGAGACGATAAAAGATATAACTTAGAATATTGATTGATGTTCGTTTCAAAATCCTGCAATCACTGAACTTGGCGGAGAATTAATGTATTGGAAATATCTATTTGTTAGTTAAATGTATTTTTTCAAATATTCCTATTAGTGGCATTATATTTTTATTTATAAATGACTTAAAATACAAAAAATAAATCAGCTGACTGAGGAGATTTCTTTGCTTCCAGGTTAAAATTTTAGCCATTGACTACGAATGTGAAGATATTCAGATTTAGGAAGGCAGAATTCATGAAGTAGTTAAAGATCAGTAGAACAATCGTTCTACTTATTGTGATTTTTAATATCCTATCCTAACCTAACTAACTTGTCGCCTATTTTGCTAAGATGGCCTTCGATTAGAATCAGAATTTTCTCATTACAGTAGAGAATGGGAAATCTCCTTATCTTAAAATGCCCAGATATAAAAATGATGGCCTATTTTCAGACCAATCATTTTGAACCAAATATCTAATAAATGATCATACCTTTTTTAAAATCTTTTCTTGTTTTACTCCTCCACAGAGTTGGATAAAAAACAGTCCTAAAATAGTGTGCATTTTGGATCTCTCTGTAATTACTAAATGCCATGTCCGACACTGAAAATAATTTTTCAAAATTAGAAGCAATTAAAAAGACAAGGTAATTTTCATTTAATTCTCATATTGACTTGTTTAGGGAGAAGTCCAGACAGTTGTCAGATGTATCCAATAAATTAGCCGATGCTGTTGGATTTTTCACAAAAGAATCTCTTCATATAAATGAATACGAAGCGGAATTAGAAATGTTGCAGCAGGAAAGATTATATCATTTGGAACAGCTCAAATTGATTGAAAAGGATATTGAGGCTGTGGGTGAAAATTTTGTTTGATTTTAAAAATGAGCGTTTTTAACAATAATATTCTGTTTTGCTAACAGGTTGAACAAACAATCTTCGAAGCTCGAATTGATAAAATCACAACCCTAAAATTGGCTCATAAGTTGTCAAATGATTACAGCAAATTACTTACGGAGGTTAACCATATCCGCTCCGATTTGGGTCTTATGACACTAGAGGATAAAAGAAGTCCGGAGGCCGTAGCTTTAATTCAGACTCTGCCTCCAAGTACAACGTCCATACCCCTGCAGATAAATATTTCCGACACTCCTGGTGGCCCTCCTACATCTCAATATCCTAAGTCTCCCCAGGCTCCTCCGCAGTTGCCTCCCATACTCCCGCCTTCAACTGGTAATTTCGATCAGGAGCATATCGCCGCCTGGTTTGCCTCATTTCGGCAACAACGAGATCAATTTGATTGGTCTAAACAATTTCCTCCAGAAATCGGTACCGAAAATGAACAATCACCAAGCAGTACTCGTAAAGGTAATTTTGGTGCATTTTTTGGAATTAACTTATCGAAGTTTGCGGAATTTATTTATTATATAACTAATCCCCGTCATGACATGTTTAGGCGATACTAGTATTAGATTGAAACGTGCTGAGTTGAAAATATTATTTGAGTGCAATTGAGAGAAGGAATTTATTGATCTTAATCTCCAATTTGTTATCAACTGAAGTTTACAAAATAATTTAATAGGTTTCTGTTTATATTACGGTAAATTTATTTAGAGTACAAAATGCCCCTTAGATTCTTGAGTTTTTGAAGTTCCTTTAAAATCTTGATACAATTCTAATAATTCTAAATCTGTCACTTGGATGTTATTAACAAAATTTATCTATCCGTAGCACTAGATGACATTCATTGTGAAGCATCCTATTAATAATTTCTTTTACCGATTCTCATATCCATTGACCTAAAAATGATTTGATCAAAATTATTTGATTATGAATGTTTTTATTAGTCTTATTTTGCTTCCTTAATGTTCTGGGGTTTGTTTGGGTGAAAAATTGCTAATTGAAAAGTATTTCAGGTTACATTTATGGCTGAAGCTTTAACTATTGTTAGTGTATAATTACCTAGCATAACATCACCCGAATTTGAAATATTTTTATGAAGTTGGGCACACTTTTTTGGTTCTAGGTAGTTAATTTATCAAGTTTCCCTTGTTGCGGTTGTAGTAAGGGCTAACAGCAATGTAACAGAACACCAAGAATTGATTAGACCAGGATGTATTGAACAAACCGCAGTTACAGATTCCCAAGGGGAAGAGAGAATTGAGGAAGATGTGTCTGACAAGTGACAGTCTCTGTGTGTGTCACTTAGATGAGGACGTGCGCGAGGACATAATTGTATTTGTGCTTTAATTGGACGGGATGGTTGTAGGAAAACGAAGGGACGGTGTGGATAGGGCTGGTTCTCGAGTCAAAGGTGTCTCTGCAATTATCATCCGAGGTACACTTAACTTTTCCGATTGAAGAAGATGAGCCACTTGGGGACACACGATGTTTATCCAGGGAGAGCTTGAGGTCACAATAAGGTTGACAATTTTACACGCCTCTATGAGGACAAGATAATTAAATTTTGGTGATTAGCGATGGCGTTAGATAGATATTATGGAGATGATGAGATTCATCCTTCACCCTATTATCAATATCCAAGAAAGTGCTTTTCGTATTTCCGTTATGACTGACTGTCTTGTTTTGTTAGAAGAATAAATTAGTACAACACTTTGCTTTCAACTTTTGTGAAATTTTACTTTGATACGAACTAATTTATTCAAGTTTACATTATATACGGCGATTTAATATAATGGTAATTTCAGAATCCATTTTACAAGTTTTAATTGTGAGCTAGAATCTGAAAAGGCAAAATATTAGATTTGTCTGATAGGGAATGAAGTGGGGAGAGAGGGTGGAGGAAGAGGCTGAAAATGAATATATTTTGAATTCCGTTTATCAAAATACTTACTTAATGTGAATTAAAAAAGAATTAAGCTGTACATCTCCTAAAGAGTATAATTTACATCGTGATATGCAAATGTCCCAAACTTAACTCCTATTTGCACATCTAAAGACCTTTTAATCAATCAACTTCAATATTTTTAGCTCTATCCCAATAATCTTCTTCTAGTTTTATACCTATTGTGACTCACTTGTGACAGCAGATTCGACTTAATAGATTTTTAAGTTAGTGTTTGGAAAGGTGGCGTTCCACCAAATCTAATGTGATTACCTATTTCTAATTTCAAACATCAGGATGATTTAATTCTCAATGGGGTTAGAATTGGTTTCTTGCGTTTATATAAAACGGTAGACGTTTTAAATCCTATGTAAATTTAATTAGACTTGATGTAATGCTGCCGCCCTTTCTCTTTGAACTCTGACAATCATATGGGTAGTTTTTCACATGCGCACGAGAAGGCCGCCAAAATTCATTTAAGTTCTGAGCACCAATGAAGCCAGCAGCGTCCTTTTATCTTCTTTAAAGTGTGTCCGAATATTATTCTTTGTTCATTTATGGTAAAGACACTACCTGTTTTCATGTTTGCTTTAGAAGCACACTACTTATTACTATAATCGGCCAATAGGTCCACCCTCAAATTGCATAGTTAGATTTACAATTGGAGAGAGATCAATCACACTGGTTGACGACAGTTTAAAAGGAATTATCAGAGACGTCTCCGTACACTCCATTTATACCGGTTTTGGCTACCAATAGTACTTATTTTAGATGAAAATGGGTGTGAAATTTGATGACGTCGATCAAAAAAGATACTATTTTTATGGAGCTTAAGGTGTTTATTTGCATTTAAGGTCTTCTTAATCTTGGCTTTTAACACGGGCCGGTGGTTAGTTTAGAAAGTTATTGAGTTAAAATTAGGCTAAATGTTGATTTCCATGAAAGAGAATTGAATGTCGTTTGTAATGTTTTTATTATTTTGTATATTACAAACCCTTTGAATGGAATCTAACAAGATCTGCTAAGGTAAAATCATGCTAGCCATTTTCATCCAGCTGTCTTGGGTAGTGGAAAAATTCTCAAGTTTGTGCAAACCACAGGTCCTGTAACTCTAGAGATGGGAGAGTTGCAGGATGTACGATTTCTTTTGCAACCAGATAAATTTAAAGTGAATGAGATTAAGAAAATTTTACTGAATACAAACTTTTGCCCTTGAAAACCACCTAGTACAATTTTCATCCACTTATCTTGAAAGCTAAGCTAAGTCCACACACACAAAAGTAAATGTGTTAATGGGTATTGTGCGGTGTTCAACCTAATCTTCACGTATTATCTTTCACTATATATGCGCGCGAGCCCTTAAAGTGATTTTAAAAAATTAATTTCTCTCCCGTTAATTGAAAATCGCGAAAAATTTCCACATGTTGCAAATTGAACATTTTAAATTAATGAGACAATGTGGATTTAGGTCGTATTTGTTTATTTCGTCTATCTGATCATTTAAACTCCCTACGAAAGGGAAATATACGGAAAGGAGGAATTCGGTTCAGGAGAATTTATAAGAAGCTAACAGTGGTTGCAATCATTTTAATTTTTAACATAACTTAATTTTGAATAAAAGATAATAAATAACAATTTAAGATTGAGTATTCATTTTAAACGCTTTAAGTAAAGCAAATCCTTCTGTTTTGATAAAGATAAATTTAAAATATAAAGTTTGAAAGAAAGCGCTTTCAGTGTTACATTTCTGATTAAGGATTACCTATTAGAGTTCGCCTTAAGTGAGCTCTTCTATTCCACTATCATGCTAGATCACATCATCCTGTTATTAGAATGAAAATGTTGTTAAAATACATATCTCAGCTTATATCGCCTTAAAGTTTTCTGAATTTGAAGATGGGAGTGCTACCACAATTCGGTAAATTCGAGTGCATGCTTCCTTCTTGCCTGAGACAAATTTGAATGGATGTGTGATATGTAGTATTATTAATGTGTCAATGAAAATAAGCCCTCAATTCTGATAACCGACAAAAAAACTTTCGTCTGATAGCCTTTAATGCCTCAAAAAACAGAATGATCTTAAGATAAAGGGACAAAGATCACGGTTAGATCTATACCTACATGTAGGTTTCAATAAGGGTATCTCAAAATTTCGTTTTCTTCTCCGCCTCTCCAACTTTGCATATCTCTTTCTAAACCAGACCTTTTGATAAATGGACAAAAGATTACAAATCTATTTAAAACAAACAAAAAATCTCAAGTTCTTTCAGAAATTATATAGATCACCTTTACGGGGTTTTAGATAGTTTGGTCGTGATTATAAACCCAGACAGAGGAGTCTAGAAAATAAATTGGACTTTTTTCAATATGAGAAGCGACAAAGATGATACATCGAATACTTTTCCTCAAGAATACATTCGTTGGAATATTTAAACCTCTTCGGCAGCTCTAGAGCTACTGTTCGACATATGCAATTAGACACTCACCCTTCCGATTGTATTAGTCTTAATATAATATAATTTTACTTAGATCTTTTGTTCAAAATTAAGTTTATCGAGCACTAACAGATCACTTGGTGATGTCGATATCGTTGTACTCTAATCGTACACCTATAGCTTTATCTAATGAGGCCATATTTTAATTTGAAATAAGGTCACAGTTCCAGCCAATCACTGCGATTGAATGATTTGATGCCTCGAGGTGGAGAAGGTGGTCGTGGCATGCTTCCCCAATCCAATGTCTTCTCAAACATCTCTGGACCTCCACACCCGCCTTCAAACCAGCCACCTCCATCACATCCGTCCCAACAAGTTCCTCCAATGAAGACCTGTCAAGCCTGTCAGCAACTCATTCATCGCAATGCCCCAATTTGTCCACTCTGTAAAACCAAGAGCCGCTCGAGACATCCTAAGCGACCAGCTAAGGCACGAAACAATCCTTTCAGCGTCAGTTCCGGCCTTACTCCCTCTTCAAACAGTTCCACTGTTCAAGCACCAACTGGAACTGGAATATCCAATTCTGGCGCTCCCTCGGAAAATGTCTAGAAGAAATACGACGTTTTCGGTTTTCATTTACTACCAAACATATCTTACGCCCTTTCCCATATTTGCACTTCCAATTGTTTTATATACGAATTTGTGCATCTGTAGTTGACCACTGAATCTATCTTTTAATGTAATTTTGGGGTTAATATGTTTTGAATCTATATATATGTTAGCGTTCCCATTGTTGAATTTTACACAAGATTAATAATTATCACTCTTTGTTTATTATGTAGCCTTGTAAAATCATTTTGTAATTTTAATGAATGCCTTGAAATAAAGGAGTATTGAACGCTGTGTTAAGCATTAGAACAAATAAACCCACTGGACTTTCTTTTCAAATTAATCAACCGGCGTATGAGCTCCACACATCATAGATGTGAATTCATTCAGAGACTCTGTGGACAAATCAAGAAGTATGAATGTTGAAATATGTAAATGAATAGATGTAACCTGAATCCGAAAGTTAAGTGTAGTATTTTTTAAGGACGGCTCAAATTCACTCTGTTTATGCTCGATCCCCCCACCCCCCCTCCCCCTCATTTAACTCTTCTTAATAAATTAGTTTACTTTCGCGTTTCGAAAAGTGCAAAGTGTTAGAGCACGCTATTTTGTAATGATACTAATGAAAAGAGATGGGTAATATTTATAGAGTAATCAGTATCTTTTATTGGTTCAAGTAAGAGATTTGAATTTTAATTCTGTAAAAAATCTTTTAACTTTAGTGGAGTGTGTTCGAAACAGGTCATCTTTCCAGTGGGATTTGGCTTCCTTGTGGCGCTGTGGATATACTTCCAGTAATGTTTTATTTAACGCGATGTTCTTTTTGTTTCATAAATTCAAGCAAATTGCTGTAATTTTTACAAACGCTCCACCTTAACTTAATGCTTTTTAAAGAATTCTTGGATTATCTTATTTCTGCCAATAATATATTAGCTGAAATCAAAATCCCCTTAATTTTAAATAATTTGGCTAATCCAATAAAATTAATTAAACAATTTGCTCAACTCTAATTTATAATGTAAAATTACTAAAATTCTGCGATAATTTTATAGATTATTAATAAACTCTAATCAAGAGATTAAGATGGTTAATTAAATGGAAAGTCAAAATATTACAAAAACTTTTCCATTCCGGTAAATCAGATAAACCTATACTGATTATTTGGATGGGGGTAAATGAATTTGATTTTCACTGTTGTGAAATAGCACTAAAGGGTCACAGTCGTAGCAGGATAGGGTTGGGGTCAGCAAATATAGAGGTAGTCAATTTGAGTGAACGCTTTCTTTTACAATCATACGCCCTTAAACTAGATGAAATGAATGTAAATAAACACAAACTTCCGCTCTTGAAAGCCGGTGTCAACTGCGACCTTCGTTCATTTGTCTTGAAAGCTAGGTTCGAACTGGACGCTCTCAACAGTCTCAAGGGATGGAGTTTTAAAGACAAAGAAGTCCTCCCTGCAAATGGATCTATGTAGAAATCCTTAAGAATTAAATCTCACGATTCACCTTTTCACTTCCCTGAGTATATTAAAAGCTACGTTCCACTATCCAAATTACGTTTTCGATATAAGCGTTCGTTTATATGGATTAAATAAAAAATGGTTATTGAAATGTCAAAATGCATAAAAAGTTGATTTCCGCCATGATTAGCCATCCAACATCTTTAACAAAGTTCATTTTCAAAATACGCTTAATTCTTATCTACATCTCTAATCAATAAGATTTCAAGGTAAAAGAACAGAGACAGAGTTTTGGGCTTTTCTTGGACTAAAATTATTTTGGAACCTTGAGGAAGTGGCTAATCAGACATTAGCAGAAATTCTTCTTTCACTCCCCTTGAGAGTTCACTTTTGCAAAATACTGATTTCTTTAGATTCCATAGATTTCCATCGAGGAGGAAAAGAGGAGTTATATCCTCATCTTGGAAGATATTCCGGTATTCAGTAGACAAATCATCCTCAGTCATCGCCGATGCCATGGGGTGCCATTCGGTGAGCATAACATCTATAACTGGTAAAGTCCCCAGGCAAGATCTGATATATCGTCTTTCCTCGTTAGTCTACTTGCAACCGTAGACCGGTCTACTTACGCCGACACCATTAGTACGGCAGAGATCATTGTATTGTGATAAGAGGTGGAAACCACAGTCAATACAAGTCCACAAATAGAGCATTGCCGCAGAAGCTGAAATTAATTTTATTTCTACTATTATCTATGGTAAAGCAGTAAATACTATTTCAAATCATGGAAACCTTCGAAACACAAGGAACAGAAACCGTTCAAAAAAGGAATAATAAACTGGAGGTTGAAGAAAGATTAATCGATAATGAAGGGTTGAACTCTGAGATCATTGGGATGTCTGCATTTTTAAATTTTGTTTTGCATTCAGCACTGTTTTATCTTTAAAAAAAAATCAGAGCCCCATGGTTGTTCTAAAAATATGATGCCATGGTTGCATGGGATAAGAGAGTCTGTTGGCTCGCTGATCAGGTTCAAATTTATGACAGTTGATTCCCATCTGCCTTATCATCTTAAACTCACAAAATGTAGATGACGCCTAGGATCTAATTGGACAACTTTCCTTTTGGGCACCCTCTAATACGCAAGGATTCAAAATATCAAAATTTCTAAGATTTTCTATTTAAACACCTTCGTTGCATTTTCTTTTAATCACATAAGCTAACTCACTGTGAGTGAAATTTTAACATTTCACACTTTTAAGAGTCGTTTGTCTTTCTCCTCAACCTTTGTGAAGACCTGCTCACAGATTTGATCTCAGGTTCTGCCATTGTGCAGTAATATTTCTCGAAAGACATTTTCTGCCAGCAACTTAACACTCATTTCCCCTCAGCTTTATGGATCTAATAATAATTTAAGCTTTTAATTTTAATGCTAAGCCAATAGTCTATTTTATTGATATATGAAGCATATGCAAAAATGTTTTGAAGTGGCAAGATCAACCGGTCAATATCCTAAATAAGAATTTATGCAGCAATCCATGGAAATGAATTAAGAAATCTGAATTTTAGAACGCGAAATTCCTTTTAAGTAAATAACATACAGCTGGAATCGAAAAATCATATGAGTTAAGACTTTCTGATACTTTGACTTTACTCTCGATATCCTTTCGATCCCCTCACCTTTACCATTTGTTTAACTTACTGTTAACTTATTTCAGTTGCCTCTCCCCACTGAATAACTATAAAATTTTTTGCTCCTCTACATGCTATTATATAAATGACAATACTAAATATCATCTTTTTATAAATAGTCTACTTTTCATTAATATCTTTTTTCGTATTTTCTGCATTCCAGAATAAAATCTGACCTCCTCTACTGCATTTCTTAAAAATTCTTCCTTGGATTTAGTACTTAAGCCAAGTCAGATTTCCCCTCAACTCTCCCAATGTCAAATCAAAACACACAGTCACGTCTACCACTCCCAAATAGAGTTGGACGGGGG
>CAADRB010000006.1:3264728-3296423 GCA_900708905.1 Hymenolepis diminuta
AAAGTGATCAGTGGTAACATATGCGCATGTTACTTGACTAAGGAGGAGTATCAGCAGCAGTAGTAGTAGCAAAGTGGTCTAAGCTGTAGTTATAGACGATGTAACGCACGAAGTGATGACTGCGAACATAAGGTGACGACGAGGGCACAAACAGTGTCCGTGCATGTGAAAGCATACCGCCTGTATGGGAGCAAGAACGAGGAAGAGTCACAACTAGTAAACTGACGACAGCTGTTCAGTTAAGTCAACAGGACCAGGGGACAGTTCAATTAGTCCAGTGAACCTAGAGCCAGGGGAGAGACGAAGGGGGACGGTGGATGAAAGAGACTAACCCACACTAAGTAAAGGTTTCGTATCAATATCCCCCACCCCACACTCGGGACGAATTCAGTGGACGACAAAGTCGTAAAAAGTCATCGTGACTTGTTGGGTCTCTAAGTCAAGTCAGGAACATATGGGATGGAAACTTTACTGGTGATGCTGTTAAGTGGGTTGATCCCGCTAATCGGCAAATAATAATAAGACATAAAGGAATTGGTTTAAAAATAACTGGTTGGGTTCAACTAAGCTGAAATCGAATATGGAAAGTTTGGCAATCAGCGCCAATTGAAACAATAAAATGTTTTCTAAATTGGTGGCATTTTATTTGGTTCGTAACCATCAAATAACTGTCATTTGTTATAAGATAGATATGAGAGTTATGTAGAGAATACAGCTACGGAACAGCTTGAAAGCAAGTCGTTTGTATTTTCAATACAAAGAAACTAATAAATGATAAAATGATCTTAAAAAATCTGAAAATCAGGAGATCGGAAAATATAGTTCTTCTAATTTCCCGACTTTCTCATTTCTCAAATTTTGAACTGTCTTACTATACGAACGTTTTTAGATGCTTTTCTAAAGCAAGAAGTTTTGATATTTGGCTGTGGTAATGCAATAAATAGTTATAAGAAATCAGTCTGTAAGATAAGTGGTAATTGAAAAATTTTTGCGCCATATGCCAACTTACAACACTTTAAATCCAAAGATGGGGGTGGCACCATCACCCAATCTTTTGTAATGGATAAAGCAAAGTGTATGCCTTCTTTCATTATCACATCAATGTGAACTGATCGGTGAAACGCGAGGTTACAAACAAATGTAAATCTTCACCAATATCACTTAAGAGCCCTTAAAGTTGACCTTTAACTGAATGGAACACTCTCAAGTGCTCAAGCCGTAAAGGACTTTTGGACAAAGTAAGCTATGCAGAAATTGTTTGCTTCTGGATCAAAATCACCAAATTTCACAATCTGCTTTCCCTCCTTGATAAACGTCATTTTGAAAGCTTTTATACTTCCTCTCAAATCGTATTTGAGTATGTTTTACTTAATCCTAATTAATATTTTCCCAACGTTCCCCTTAAAGGGCTCTGGAAAAATCTTGTCTAGAAGTATTTGGTAAATAAATACTGTAAATTTAATGCTTCCATTAGTTAATACAAACAAATAACGTCAAAAATATGGATTTTAGAAATAATCGAGAACGGTGAAGTCACACTCCTCCATCTGAAGATTTTAAAATCCTTTCGACCTATAAATTAGATATTCTAAAGCCTATTAGGCCGCATTATATCAGGATTATCCAGTTCTCATATTTACTCCATACAATGTGCCTTTCGAAACCAGAAAGTGGTTAATATGGTTGATCCCATCAGATACATTTAGAGCTCGAGCAGAAAGTTGCCGTTATTGATTGACGGATCATTGCGTGTGTGTTCTAACCTTCACCTTAACTGAGTAGGAGGAAATCACACATGTCATATTAAGAGCAGGACTGTGTACGTGGGCGGACATGTTCGAACTCAAACCGACTTGACACATCCAGACGGGGACTTTTCCAAGACTCTCACTAAAAGAAAGAGGGAGAATGGGGAAGTGGACAGAGAGTACTTAGTAAGGGGGAGCCAACTCGTATGCGCTTACATAGCTTGAGAAACTGATTTATAACCAGATGGCTGGGCACTTTGACTGTCCCATTGAAGGCGTGTTATGGGTCAATTTTCTCAGTCCCTTTCTTTTGCCACACCATCTGGCCAAGAACTAAATTGCGTGTTGAATTTATACTGCTCTTGAGAAGGGTCTATAAGAATTATTGGAAAACTGTCATTTATCCACCATTTATTTATCATTAACAACCTGTATTTGCACTATCACCATGAGTATGGATACTATTTGAACTTATGCCAAAAACAGAAGTAATGAAAAATGAGAGTGAAGTTTTCATTTATTAAACAAATGATTATACATATTTATGGGGTCTTCAAGATTTCTAAATGAATATATTTTCGTTTATTTATTGAAAGGCAATATATAATACTATTTGAACAGGCGAACGCATAACTCTTGCGCCTCAGTTTTGGGAGGACGACATAAGATGGTAACTAATTAAGCTTAGGTAGCACATTCGTTAACTTTTTATTATCCGTATAAGGTGTCTTCTATATTTAATGTTATATTGTTATAGTATATTAAAATTAATCCGCTAAAGATTGAAGATGATGATGATGCCCTAGATAGAGGGCATAGCAGTTTGTTGTATTCAAAGTACAGGAGTCTCTTTGTAATACATTTCATCAGTTATATACTTTTGACCACAATTATTAAAAAGACAGGTAATTGAGTGACCAAAGAATATCCTTAAAAGGAATCGTTTAAAAATATTTTTAAAAAAATATAAATAGTTCCCTTAGAAGAAAATTATTGAGCTCCACTATGCTGGAATATCTTAGCTAGTAATAATTAATATCCACTTTCTTTTAGAAGGCCAAACTTTGTTGGAGAGAGCATGACCGTCCGCTCAATTTATTTAGGTGGTCAGTTAATTCTGATCGCTGGGAACGTGAGCTCTCTAAGGAAGTTAACGATCAAATCCTAAAATTTGAAGTCTGTAACACTGAGGCTCGATGAGGTAAATAGTGTTCATTAAGCGTAAAGTGGATTATCTAATGAATTCAGATTCCAAATGAAGTAATACTGTTATGATACCTTGGTCACATCCTTTACCTCTACAATTTAACTTACTTCTCACTCACTCCTTGTTGAACTATCACACTGGTAACCATGTTTGGAAACTTTCCTTAAATTATTACCGTATGAAAATTCCTTAAAATGTAAGGAACTTTTTATTAATACCAAATCGGAAGGAGGCGTGAAAGAAGAAAAGGCAAACAAACAGAAAATGCAATCACAAAAGTCGTTGTGAGATATAAAAGTGGAGAACTTCTAAGACAAGTTGCTCACCAAGTTGTGTTGATTTCGCGCACTTGTAATTGTCAGAGATAGTCCTTAGGTACTGATATCAAGGATACTTGCAGCAGTGGAAAGACGATGATTTGTGATGCTTATCACCTATGAAACTTTGAAATTAACGGAACAAGATGCAGAAATTAAGTATGACAATTATCGTCAGTCTTCATTTCAATATTTTTCAAATCCCATTTGTGTGCTTTTATTTAACGCTTATGAGCAGCTGATTAGGCCCTTACAGTAGTGATTAGGATTTCATACCAAAAATCTATTTTGATTAAAATTTCATATAAAGAATTTAATGTTAACATATTTGTGGAATTAGACAACAGTGGGGTTGATATGAAATTATTTGTGCCCCCACTAATAACTAGAAAAAAATAAAGCTTACTGCGGCAGAACTACAAATGTAGAAGATGGAATCTCCTCTTCCCTGTTTAAATGTTGTTTAGAACACCGATATGGACAACCGACGACTCGGTTCTTCCTGTTTGCCAGGGATTGTAGTGGGCGCTACACAAATAAGCCCTTACCCAAACTTTATTGATCTTCTTGGAAGTTCAACTAGTACAAAAGTCCTCTAGGATAAATCCTCCTTCTCCGTCCAAATTAGCAAGAGAGTTTATTGCAAAAAGCCTATTAACTAGGTGCAAGTAGAGCTATGCTACACGAGTACTGACCACTGATTGACTCTATGCATGCCCATACCTGTTCGATATGGAATCGGTAGCACGTCCGCTCTTTCCAGAATGCTCTAACGCGTTCAGGATCCTTTTGTTCAGTCTTGGTAGCTTTGCACGCTCCGCAGGGTCAATAATAAAGAATAGAAAACATTTACACATTAAAGCTTGACGGTTATTGTAGACAGGACGAATGAATAACATCGCCAATTCGGCGGTTATTATTTTCCAGTAGTGTCGCAGAGTAAATAAATCGATAAACAGTTTCAATTTTTCCGAAGCTAAGATAGACGTAACACCTGAGGTATAAAGAATATTAAAAATCGATTTTGACAAATAAATTTGAATTTTGATGACGCTTTCATCTTTAATATTGCTATTCTTAATCACTCGGTGATTTTAAAAGCATGTCTTTCAAAATTGTCCACGAGAACCACTCTTTTCACCAACTCGGCTAAATAAGATCTCTAGAAGTATTTGACCCTTGCGAAAGTTGGTACAACTTCAAAAGAAGGGGCTTACTCATTAACGTATATTAAAGAGAAGATTGCTTTTCCACTTCGGGCTAAAGACCACTAGAACCTCCAATTCTTTTAATTTTCTGAAGGATACTATTAGTGTGACTGCTAATGCCAATCATTCAATTTATCGACAATATTTTTAAATTCAATTAAATCAATAAAATAACTGTTTTCCAATACTCATGTCAAGGCACTGAAAAACATTTTTATTTTTAGAATCACCTAAATACGAGGACTAATAAACTAACATAAAAGAATAAGAAAGTGAGGGCCAATAAGAGTTAGAGAATATAAATTGCGGATCACTAACGTAGTTTACTTTCTAATTAATTAGTTTGATTCGAAAAAAATTGGTTTTTATCAATGGTTAAGAAAAAATATCGATATTATGAGACTGGATAGAGAATAAATATACCAATTCCAGGATACAGGGATGATTTGGTCGACCCCTCAATTCAGTAGACTTGCTTATAACCTCTGGATTTTAAGTACATAAACGCACTCGTGAGCTTAGAGATCAGATCAAAGAAATTGGAATTATTTGATATAGTGAAGGAAACTACATCCATTCGGTAAAAAATTGGATAATCATAAATTTCCAAAATTCAAATAAAGCAGTATTTCTTCGGTACAATAACTTTCCAACTCGTTCCACTCCCCATCACATTCTATTGAATGGTTTTATTGTTTCCCTTAACTTACTGCTTTCTTATGACAAATTTCTCGGGTTCCTTAACTCACAATAATACTCCAGTAGTCCAAATTATTTTCAAACGAAGACCTGGTTCAAAGTACACGGAAGAATAGAATGCTGTCATGAGAACTGTGAATAGTAAAAAAAATTATGCCACATGAATTGCACGAAAATATGGGTGAATAAAGGAGATGAAATAGCCTTAATTCTCTAAATCTTGACTCAACGACTGGGAAAGCCCACGGGTAGTTATCAGTAAAGAAGACTACCTTTGTGGCTCTGCGAAAAGTTGCTCTAGTTTTATTATAATAAAACTTCTTCTGAATTGTCAGGTACCAACGGGAACTATGAGAGCTCATATCAAGCAATATTTCAGACAAATCAATCAATGAAGTCTTTTATTTGACCGATCTTTAATAGCTACATCAGGAAACAATGTCCCCACTTCAAAAGAATTCTAGGAAAGTAAGAGGGCTACCAGCTGTAAATAAGAAATCGCTTAAAAGAAATCCATATTTTAACGTTATCAAGGGGATCACTGTTCTACAGCATAATGATTAAGTAGTCATTTAAAACACTACCACCAATCAGAATGCTACCTATAATGTTGACACTAAATTCACAATGAGCCTCTTCAAAGGATCTTTTAGAAGGCAGTAAAAAATAACTGCGCACATTCTTTTAGGCTTCACAGTGAAGAATTTAGAATCCTGAATCCCGTGGACTAAATCTTCCAAACCCCTTGTGATTATACAACTGGTTGCGAAAATAGTAAAGCACATATTGGCTTTGTAAATAAAAGGCATCCTGTTAATATATTTGCTATCGCTAATTATGAAATACAAAATTTTAATGTAAAAAATGTAAACATATTTATTCCAGCTAAACACTCAGACCTTGCAATACAAATAAGGAAAAATTTATTATTTCTGGCAGTTGAAGAAGGCTCAGTTGGTGGACGAATGTAGTCAGTTTTAAAATTAAAAATTCAATAAAGTAGATATCCCCTAAGGAATGTTTTCCGTGAAGGCTGAATTATTCGCTTCAACCGAATCCACATGCTCCTTACTGATTCAATCTTCCCCGGCGTCTATCTATGGCAATACATTGTACACCCCATCATCTGCGGAATCTCTGTCTTTGTGAAAATCTTGCAAAATTTTGAGTGTTGATATCTTTGCAACGCAGGCAATGTTTGTCACTGGCGGAAAGCATTTCTTGCAATTGAGGTTCTTAAGAATATCAAAATTGTTTTTACTCCAAGTGTTTTTGCAGGCACGATACGGACAGTCGCTATTGAGGAGCAAAAGAGCTGCTTTTGAGGCCGAGAAGCAAGAAAGCAAAAGAGGTACGAACGAGCAAACGTGCAACTCCCCGCCTTTATCAATCATAATTCCGGCTAAAGAAAGGCAGAATTTACAGGCAACTTCTAGAATGCGGTGTAAAACAAAATTGGAGCCAGACACTTTTGAAACTTGATAAACGAATGCACTCTACTTGATAACTTGTAAGTTGTAGGGTATTCAAGCGGCAATCCAACTTGGTGCACGTTTTTAAGGCGATGGTAATTCACTAAATCGTTTCATCATATAACCAGAAATCTAAAATGCACAGATAATATTATTCTTAGTAAAATATTTCAATATTATGACAGTTCTACTTTTTCACAAACACATTATAAACGAGAAAACTAATTCATCAGGTCTGCATCTACAAGTAGTCATAAAAAATTTAATTTATCTTCTTTGCAGGCTATCAAGATTCTTCAGTTCTGCTTAGGAACGTTTAGATTATCTTATGATTTTTTGAAAACTACGATAGGAAAACAGCCATCGACAAATCTGACTGGAACTATGTTGGAGGAAATAAATAAATAGAAAGGTTATCTGTTGGCAACAGCACGATTCAAAGGAGTACACTCTTTCATTCATTCACAGTCACAAATTATTCATGATGGAGCAGAAACCGAATCGGTAACTCGTGAAATCTGTAAGATCAAGGAGCCACCAGTGGACCTCTGATCATATTTTAAAGTCAAGATTAGCTGAAATCTTTGCAAAGCAAATCATCTATTGTTATCTCAAAATGTGAAATTCAGCCTCACGGAAATTCGTGCAAGAACAGCAGAATTTACTGTTGTCAATCATATAAGAATGACTGCAAATATATATATATAATAATTACTGTTTTAGAAACATGACGACCAACAGTAATTTCGGCTGTTCCCTGTCGGATATCATTCAAGGCTCAATATTTTTGGGTCAGAAAGAGGATAGAAAAAATAACATAACATCAGCACT
Source organism: Hymenolepis diminuta (assembly GCA_900708905.1). Classification (NCBI taxonomy): domain Eukaryota; kingdom Metazoa; phylum Platyhelminthes; class Cestoda; order Cyclophyllidea; family Hymenolepididae; genus Hymenolepis; species Hymenolepis diminuta. Next base: position 3,272,211 of record CAADRB010000006.1, read on the forward strand.
AATGAATAATTTGCTTAATTTCTAAAATAATCCTTCAGGTGTCTGATAAAATAGTTGGAAAGACATTTAAAAGCAAGAGAAAATTTAATCATAAGGCAGTGCATCTAAAAGCCTTGATTAGACTGTATCTTTATATAAAAACTAAATAAATGGTGTCCCAATACAAAAAATAAAATGTCATTACTTATAAAATTTTCACATTATACTATCAACAATTATGTTTGGAAGTCGATAAAACAAAGCTCAAAGCAGCAGCGTTTTTATTTTGTCTCAAGATGAACAATTCTCGGGATAGTTTCCAAGTCGCTCATCATCCATTTCATTGCTACTGCCACTCCTGACCGCTTGAGAGTTACTCAAAATAACGACTGTTATCAGTCCGGTGCTGAAGACGATTTGTATTCACATATGTAGTCATTGTTGGGTTAACAAAGTAGAAGAGTCATAAATCGCTGATTATCGATAAACTCGGCGATCGGTCAACTACTTTAATTAACACAGTTCAATTAATCCTGCGATAGTACGGTCATTAACGTGCTCGTCTGCGGAAACAGATGTTAAGAGTTCGACGATGCTCATCGATTCATACCCAGTGATCGGAATGACCAATCGCACTGGTTAAGTTTGGTTAATAAAGGGGATGGCAGATTTCGAATTTCTCATTAGAAAGACTTCATGATATCACTTTACCCAAAATGAAGGTTGAGAGGGGCTTCCCTAAATGGACTTGGAAGAAGATTGGCCAATAGAGGAATAACATTTCTTTTGCCGTGTGTTTAGTGTCGTTATTTTGGCAGAATTTTCAAATGAAACTTTAAAACGGTGTCAAATAATACCTAAATCTCATATAAAAATAGCATATTAGAGAGAAGCCAACAGACCTCAAAAGTATTAATGATAGGTATCATAAATAATATAAATGATAAAATGATATAAATGACGTGTTATATTTCGAGATATGGAAATCATAAAATCAAAGAATGCAATCCAACATATTCGTATTCAATATTGAAATCTTTTGATCAAACATTCTCTCTTCGTATCCTAGATACGATATCCTTATCATGTAGCCTAAATATACATTGATAAACTAAGCCGAATGGTGCGCTTGCGAAATGATAGCGAAATTAATTTAAAAGGTAACATATGCTTGTATTCTCCATCTTTCGATCTTTGAAGTAAATATTTGAAATAGCACTACAATTCAAGCTCATATTAAAAAAGAGTTCACTAATACAGTAAAATGTAGAAATTTCTGAATTAATAAAATTCGATTGAATGAATGAAAGGTTGACAAAAACGGGGTTTATTTCACTCTAGGTAAATCCCAATTATGCGTGTTATTGTTAATTAAAAATCAGTCTTTTGAAGTATAAATAAGGCGAACGTTTTTCATTGAGAAGAAAGTCTGCTGAAAAAGCTGAATCTGCAGGGATCCTTCAGTAGGAAATATTTATTTGAAAGATTTTTAGAAGAAGAACTAGCAGCTAAGGTAGCTGGCTTTCCCATAGCTATTCTTAAGGTCATGTCCTCTATCCTATACCGATCTTCACTTAGACAGCATTTCCAGGTGGGAATGTAGAAAAAATCAGAAACCGACAATGCAATGTGAGCGGGATGAAGCATGTAAACATCGTTCGGATATAATATTTGATTCAGCCTCCTATTATCTGGGTTAGTGATTCATTCATTCCTCTATGAGTGTTGTATCAGGCCCATACTAGTCTATTATAATATTCTTGATTCAATAATAGGATATGGAGAGTAAAATGTAACGAAAATAACTCGAAATGCTTACAAAGCGAGTCAAAAAGAGTATAAAAGGACCCAAAGAAGTGAAGTAAATTTCTCACGTTTTGATGCTTTTCATTGCCATTGCTTTTATTCTCATCTACTCGAACTCGTCGGTTTCTGCGTGTGAATCTTCACGTTGGCTTTCAAGTTTGTTCCAGTTCAAAGTCACTCATGCACTTAGACACGAAAACATTATATTTTTCGCATACATTTACTATTAGCCAAATACCAACACCACTTCAAAAGATATAGTTGAACTACCTTTTTTCATTTTATTCTCTGAAATTATTTCCTTTTTAAGGCGGTTTCAAATAAGCTTTCTGATATGAACGAATATTCAATATGGTCATTAAAAATCTACTGGTTTCTTCTTTAAAAACTTGAGTTAATAACTGCTGGTTGCTAACCTTGATGGTTTAATTCGCAGGAATAACCATTTTTATTATTGTGAGCAGGCTAGAACTGAGGAATAAGGTCTGAAAATCAAATCGTCTGATTGTCCTTATCATCTACCCTGAGCGTCATGGTGGAATGAAATTGTTACAGAGAAATCAAAAAGTTTGGGAGAAGATGTCTGTACGGTAGCGGGTTAGCTTTCTTTATGAAATGTAAAAAAACATAAAACATTTCATTTAAAGCAGCTCTAGTCCTGAAGTAAAGCTGATTTTAGGAGTGGGACAAAATTTGACCAGATTTCCCCTCATAGAATTAATAATCTTCCTAAAGCTAATAGGAAACAACAGCCTTTCCAGAATGAGAAGACTGTCAATTAAGTAGTAATACGGGTTGATTGACGAATGGTAATGAATGATGGGGGAAAGGAGGAAGGAATAGAAGGTGGAATTGAGAGGAAAGAGGGGGTGTCATTACTGAACTGGGACCATCCAGATTGAGAGGAAGAGACAGTTGGCCTATTTAGCGTTCTTTATTCATTGACGGTCAGGGAAATTGTGTGAGTCAATAGGCGCACAATATATGAGGAGATTGAGCAGGCCTATGAATCAAGGTTCGCATGTACTACAAACCATGTAGGGATGACTAAGCAGAGGAAACATTAATACATCTATTAAGGGTCACTAGTCGCAAAAAGATATCTGAGAACATAGCAGGTAACGTTGAGTTCACACAGCAGTTAAGATTCGATTAGATTAGTTTGCGACTGCACAGTTTGCTTCAAATTACGAGACCGAGCCCTCGATATTTGCGTAAGTTGATGGTCCTGATACTGGCTGATACGTTTATTTATTCTAAAAGAAGACGGCAACTTGTTAGGATTAAGAGAGAAATTTTTTAAATTACCCCTTACTTAATAATAGGTCGCTCTTTTTAAGAGGTTCATAATACCTTCGATTTCGCAGTATTTTAATTCTCAAATAACAGACTGTTTGCCCAAAGTAAAGATCACATGTCATAGTGATTTAACTTGTTGAAGAAGAATAATTGACAGCTGAAGACCGTATAGACTTTACTGAGCTATCCCTCTTCTAACTTTTTAAGATATTCACATCAGCTCAAATTAATTACTTTGACTGAAACTTTTTCCTAAGTATGGGCCATAGTTATAGGCATTATCATCCCACCAACAGCGGTTCCTACAATTTACAAACACATGCTCCTGATTGAAGTTCACAAACTTCATCCCTTATGCTGTAACTTATTGGTTATTCGGTTCTTACTCTAGCGTCCGGATGTACAATATCCATAAAGTGGCTAATATTGTATTAGCTTGAAGGTGCGAAACTTCTATTGTTACTTACATTAATAAGTAGACATTTATAAAGTTTGGTTCGCATATGCGGTCAGCAAATGATATCATACGGCAGTCCTTAAATAGGAGAGAAATTCATTAACTAACTTTACACTTACTCAGTCCATGAGTTGAACTTGAATTAAAAATTGAGACAAATTTACCAATCACCTAAAGCTGATAAATAAGGGGTGGAGGTGTGAACAACATATTTCATTCTCATTGAGAAGGTATGCATTTACCCTTGGTGATGTAAATTTCTGCCGGTAATATTTAATTTAGCGCATACATCATACAGATTCATTCTCACTCCTATAGTGATATGAGTTTACATTGGTCACATCGGTTTCATTCATAAGAGATCCCATAATCATCAAGATCAATAAATCATTTAGTGTAATTTCTTCAATTATTTCATTGTCTAGTTCGTCAGATCTCACAATCAACTTTCCCATGATTTTCCCATAATCGAGTTATTTGAATGGCGTAACTAAGCAAGCGAAATTCATAAGAAGAATGGTACTCTTTCACTCGTATTTAATGTTATGCCTGTGTAAATAAATGTAATCATATCTTAATTTAACCCGAAAATGGAATAGCAGTGAGCACCAAAGAATGAGTGCGTATATTTGCGAAAATACTATAACGCAATACTAGTGGTAATTTAGTTGATTTTGAAATGAATAACAGAGGTCAGTGTATTTTTGAAGTAATTCTGAATTGAAGATCGAAATGGCTCAACTGGTACGTTTTGTTCCTATCTACAGGTAAATTTTCAAAGCTGATGAATTTGTACTGACCTTTGATCAACTTTCTTATTACTTTTCCTCAATGATAAGATCAAATGTTTACTGGCAAACCATCCTATTTTCCGTTTTATGTGAATGGCTCGTTTCACTTTGCCTAAAAGGTATCGTTCGCATGAGGGCTTGTATTGGTATGCAAATAAGAGTGTGGGCGAATGTCAATCCTCCTCTCGCCCCCCTTAGTACTTAATGTTCCTTTGCTTGCACCACCATGATCAGTTATCCGCCAACGCTTCTTGCCGTTGGTTCGCTAGTTTAAGAGAATACCACTTCATATCACTTTCACTGACTTCAGTGTTTTGATTATTGCTGGAGTATTAACGAAATGTTATCTTAACTTTAATCAGCCTCCTCTCTAATGGGGACTCTAATTTTAAGGTCTGAAAAGAATGGGTGATCAAACCTTTCAAAGTTCCTGGCTTTGCCAGATGGCGCAAATTTCAGTCATCATCTAGGCTAACTGTTAACGACTGGATAGAAGATACCTCTTTATTAATAAAATCCATGTGCTATCATTGTTTACGTTCTTTAAAATATCTACAGAAAATATGTCATAGGTAAACCCCACTATCATTGCGATCGTTAAAACCCATTTCCCTTCTAATGCTTACGAGGCTGGATGTGCCGCTATAATTGTGGACTACAAGGGAACTAGCAATGGAAGGGTTAGCTCATCATTGTGATAGTAACCAACCAACTGAAGGGTGAGTAACTGTGAATTTTAGACTATCACTACGAAACTCTGAAATAATTTTTTCCATTGGAAAGATGGATCGTTACAGATATGCATACTCAGATAGGTGCAAAAACGTCAAGAGATATTATGAAAACTAGAGGCCTCAGGCTCAATGGCAGTTTCCAGTGGTTTAAAAAATTTGCAGAGGAAAGGTCATATATAATCCGAACATTAATTATAACCTTTTCTCCATGCCTCAAATGTCTCAATAGCAACGTAATGATTTTATTTATGGAGAATAAGAATATTTCTCAATCACCCTCCAATTTTACCCTCATCAACTAATCTTCAACGGTGAGTTTGAAATAGATCTGATTCACCTAAACATAGTTGAAATATTGAGGTGGATAACTTGATTGATGAATTTCTGGGTCTCATGCCACTTCAAAAAGGGCATTTTTTTCGCAAAAAATAGTATTCCACAATTTCGAAGGATTTTGTTAGAAGACTGATTTATGTTGATTAGTTACGATCAGATTACAGGAAATTTCCACCTTTAAATGAAGTTTTTTCTAGAAAGAGTATAAGAAAGTGAACTATAGTTAGTTTAAATAAGTTTCAAATAGGTAATTATAAATTAATTCACTTCAATTTTTATTTGTATTACCATATATTTGCGTAGAGAAGTAAATTTTTGATCTATTACAGGTATTTAGATAGAATTGAAATAATTTAAAATTGGAAATAGAAGTGCCTTCAATTAAAAGTGAAATTTTCTAGCGTAGATTTATCTTCTCATAGCTTAGTCAGATTGATCCGTGTTTTTCCTCATGAAGGAATGGTAATCTCACCTTTCGTCCTATTGACAAGCATTTAATTTTTTCGTGACCAAAATAATTTATGGAAGCTACCAGACAATCCTGCCAAAAGAATTACAAATTATTTGAGTTCGAATTAAAATCAGAAGCCTATTGAGTTTTGAATACGATGTAATTATAAAAAGAATCTTTTTAATTATTAAAATTGGCAAATTTCTATTTCATAGAGCATGTGAAAACTGTTCTTAAGGCTATTTTGTACCAGTATCTAGATTCATTTTTGAATTTTATTGACGATCATGTGTACTTATGTAGCTAAAATAGGTCAGAATATTTTAGTTTCCCATAGTAGTAGATTCTCGTGAGCACAGCTATATAAATTTCGGTTTCTACATACAAGGATTACTGAGAAGTGGCCACAGAAAGTTCTCAAGAACATGATGGATTATAAGCACACGATGAAGCCCGAAAGTCAATTGCTCGAGTACAGGGATGGTGGTGAAACATTATAGAAAGACTGTCAAGAACTCAAGGTCACAGGTAATGTAATAGAGTCCCAAGAAAATTTGGGTGAAGATCAATCAATCAGTTATGATATATTGACTCTTCAATTATTTTTATGCAATAAAAATCCATGAAGGGTTGCGTTTTCCGATATTTAAAAAAGCCCTCTGTATATTTTTGAATCAGTTTAAAATAAGAGATAGCTCATCAGGTCAATAACTGTTTACTCAGGTAAATTCCGTTACGGCATTTAGATAACTAACTAAAGTTTTTAAACTGATACTTGGGTGTATTAAAATCCAATAGTCACAATTTTCACTGAGACCTAGATGTAAATTCTACAGGTTTTAGTGCCTAGATCTTTTACATTCAATTACCCGAAGGCACATAATTAACGGAATAAAGATTGCTTAACTGATATCGTAATGCTTGCCTCATGTACCATACAAATATGCACCCGTTACATTTGATTACGCTTTTCCGCTCCTACAATTAAATATTTTAAACGAATTACCTGATAATCGTCTTTGGGACGGAATTAAATTCTGTTTGGCGATTTGAAGTCACGGTTTCTCATTTTTGTGCTTTTGTCCATAGCAAAAATAGAATAATAACAAAATTGTTTGAACTTCTTATCTAAGCAATGAAATTTTAAGATTTAATTGATCTCGTTCTATATTCAACTCTTTTCCCTACGTGTTTCTCATTTCGTTAAGGAAGAAAACGGTATTTTCTCAAAAATAATAATCCTGTTTAATATACTTTATTTTCCACATCCCTTAATTTCCGTTTCATACTTGGTCTTTTATTTGAACTGCTTTCTCTGCGTTATTTAGGCAAAGGCGAATTTGATTTGGCGAATTTGAAGCAAGGGAAATACTTAGGCAAGCTAAGATTATATTACTTTTCTCTTATGTTATTCTAATCAATAGGGTTCATCCTGGGTAACTTCTAGTAATCCTTGCTTTGGTAATAACGCCTTAGCTAGCTCCTTAAGTTTCACCCGGTTAATAAGAGAAACAAATTTTTCAAGACTAGATACCTTATTTAATCAACTGTTTACAGAATGTAATGGATGGGAACTCATTAAAGAACCTAAATGTGAAATCTGGAAACTCAACATTGGAAAATTAGAACATGATGAAGTGAGCAATATCTATTAGGTAATGTGTGAGCATCCTAATAAATTCAGAATTCACTTGAAGTTGAGTTCTCTTATTCTCCACCTCCAAACTAGGCATCCCCCTTATTCAATATACTGAGTCATTTTATTATTCACTATTTTCAAATTCTCCGCTTGGCTCAAAATTGTTATCACTTTGATTTGTCATACACAATATTAACGTTTTCCTATCCTCACTCTCCATTAAATAAGAAAAAGTAAGGTGGAAATAGGGCATATATTACCAAAATAAGTTAATATTTTACGTATCCTTACAATAGTCCACTATATGCTTAAATACTAAAGAGAGTCTATCCATAAATTAAAATGATTTTGACTTAAAATTACTCAATTATTATGACATCAGAGGTTGACTGTTTTCACATGTATAAAATGTATACCTTTTTGTTTCGCCATGGGTAGCAGAAAAGGCATTCTATGCAAACATAATGTGTAGTTACTTAATCTTACTTTGACCTGATTCAGTTAATTTGTTTGCTGCGGAATAGGTAAGTTTGCTCGTCCATTAATTTTAATCAGTGGGTGTTCATTGAAAAAGTCTTAGTATTGAAACAATCACATGCTTAATTTACCTGACAACAGGAAAACAGTGAAGTAAACATTATCATCACAATAATTCACGCCTAAACGCGTAAAAGTTTCACTTGTGAATGTGTACAACTAAAATCCATGTCTGGGTCAGGTTTAATGTTATTTTCTTGCTAAATTTCCACAAAAGAAAACCTATTGTCAACCATAGTGGTTTGTAAAATTGTCTTCTTATCCGTGAACACGGTTCACAATGCTTTTAAGCACTTTCTTATTTGCCGCTTTTCATCCTATTTTAGGTTCTAAGAGTTACGTATGGTTAATAATTTCAAAGTCACTAATGTAGAATTAGAAACCACGTTTTACATTAAAGAGGAGATCCGTTTATAGTAAACATAACATGCACCAAGCATTTACGAAGAAGACTTCAACTTCTAACGGCCATGAAAAGTTACCCTAATTCTTTTGAATCATTCGTTACAAACTAGTAAGAAAGCTAAGTCAGACTAAGTCACATCTAAAGCACTTCAATCAAGACGCCAAGGTTTGATCGACCTGTCTCATGGCTTAAATGATGAATTTCCATTTCCGTCTCTGGGACCACATATCCCCGAATCAAGGAAAAGTACGAAGCTCTGAACTGTATACTAATGTTCACAGAAAAGGAAAGAACATTTTCAGCACCATCGATTGGATCTCTGTTCCCGTGCTCAATTTTCAGTTGCTTTAAGTCTTATAAAAGACCTAGTCAAATGATGGATATATCATACCGTCATCCTCAACGCTGACATTAGATTCAATACGCGTCTCTTCAAAGGATCTTTGAAAGACAACTGCACTTATTCTTTTGAGCTGTACAGTGTAGAAGTCAAACCCCCCAATCCCATTGACATCATTTATTACCCTTCCTCAGACCATCTCCTCACTACTGTAGTTATGCATCCACCTCTCCAAATAGTATGATATCTACTATCTTTATAAATAAACAGACGTATTATAATCATAATATCCATTCATACCCTATTTTTGGATGTTCGAAACGGATAAGACAGAATAACTGTGGAAGATGGTTAGGTCTTCCAATTGCGACAATCTTTACTAGACCTAGAAAGTAAAGATGGGCAATGTTTGGGTGAATAAAATCCAGACATTCAATGAAGAACCACCCTAGGCTAAGTCATTCCGAAGTATAGCATATACTCAAGTGTTCAGTTAACATGTCTGAGGAAATAGTATTATAATAGGAGAAAAATATTCTGTTAGATATATCCCCTTGAGAAAATAGCACCTTTATTATTTATGTCTGCTATATTTCTCTAATATTATAATTCTTGTCCGCTGGTGTATTTCAAGGTCGTAATTAAAAAGTTCGTTTCGTGCCTAACTGACTTGGATGTTTTCTCTCTCCTCTTCGTCTTATCTGGAAAACTGGGATATCGGGCTTGTAAATCGTCTACACTATAACGAAACGGGTTAGTTAACTGTTGGAACAACAACAATCACCAATATACATAACCATCATATTTAAATTTACAGGGTCAGATCAAAGCAAATCATTACAACTAGCTATTGATTAGTTAGGTCACTAAGAGGCCGCTCTTTGTCCTCATTTAGGCTGATGTTAAATAATGTAATGTCTGAAACTATACAGACACACGGATTAACATATATAGGTTTGATGAAATAGTTTGGGGAACAAAGTGAGAGATTTAGTCCATGGCATTCGAGGTTTTCGCTTCCTAGCTTTTCGGCTTGAAAGAATATATGTTGCTGCCTTCAATAGATCTTTTGAATTGATTCACATTGAATGTGATGTCAACGCTGAGCACGACACTGATAATATGGCGTCTCAATGACTTGTCGCTTATGAGACGTAAAGTAACTGAAAGTAGGTGATGGAAGTCCTTGTTGCTCGTCGCGTCTGGGGAACAGCAGTCCCATCAATGAAGATTTCAGGTGCTGCTCATCCGAGATTGGGAAATCAGTCATCGTAGATATCCGGTTTTAGGAAAATCTGCGCTATTTGTCCGAATTGCCATTCAATCAGTCGGAAGAGTTGGATTGAGGCAGAGACATTAGCATGATAATGTGTTGATTCTGTGAATGCTATCAAGATAGATAAATACTAGAGTTCTCTAACTGCTTAGTTTGATGACAGTGCCAGATTGGTAACTGGGATTGACCATAGAGACGGAGTGTATTTCTGAGTCAGGAATAGTAATGAGGTTCCTCGTAGGGCAGCAGATACTTTTTCAAGTCCAACTTGCCGTAAGGTTTTATTTTCAGTAGAAAAGGTCAGTTTATTTCTACAGTTATTTTCGGTTCATTTTTCAATCTAGATGGAATAAATGAAAGTAAATCTGGAAGGATTTTTCTTTGAGACATTTGATTATGCAAATCGGAACATTAATTATGTGAACGACGCCGGCGCTTGATTGTGAAAGTTTGGACTTGCATAATCAGCAAACTGCAGACTCCTCATGAATTTAAAGCTTACTTCTGAGTAAAGAAACTGGAAGTCTGCGTTTTACGAGGATTAATATCTAAATGTTAAATGAATGGCCTCGATAGACCACTATATGCATAGGCGGTACAGTGGTCCAACTATACACATGAGGTCACGAGATTAGTGATTATCGGTGCACAGCCACTGACGGTGATAGCCAGCAGCTTTGGTTGTCTTTGGCCAATAGGGGGGATAGAAGAATGCGCGTTTTTCAAAATAGCAACTCTTGAATATTTTCTCTACCCAAGTCAAGTGATTTGAAAACATTCTATGGTGGATTAGAGAATTTTTTATATCTTGATCACAAAATGAGTTTAATCATATGCACAGGCCTTTATAAAACACGGCGACTTAACAATGACTGGCCTCCCTATATTCATGGACAGTTGTCTGTCCGCATCCTTAGCGCAATACTTTGCAATGTAATCAAGATTAAACTTTACGTCTGTAGTATCTCAGCGAGATCTCATTCTTATCACAATTTGCCGATTCTTTTAGTAATCGCCTTGATTCCAGCGGCCCATCCAAATCCGGGACTTAATGATTGATAATGGATGTAATTGCATCACTTTGGTCTAAATTTGCATATGTTCTTATTTGCATTTAGAGCATAACTATACAGAAGTTAGCGATTGGGATAAATTCTAATTTGAGATTTGGAACACTCAAAGAAATTACTAACGATGTTAAATTCAATGTATTTGGCGATGGCAGCCAATACCCTCAGCACAATCTGTGTATTCCACCCACTCATCAATTTCAGTGAGTCATCTACAGACTAGGAGAACTGCCTAACTACAAATTAATTGAGGCACGCTTTGTTACGTCATCTGCTATTATTAAGCTAAATAAGTTATAGTGATCATGTCCACATGATGTACACCTTTGATGTTACTAAGATAAAATTCATGAATAAGTTCTATGAGTCATTTTAAATGTGTACCTTTTCAATAACTTTAATTTACATATCTCTTTCCAAAATTGAAATTCGTAATGAAATGTTCTTTAATCCAAGTGAGTAACCTTATTCCTTCATGGAAAGTGTTTTTCTGGAGTCATATGTATAGGCAGTTTAATTTACAATGGAATCATAAAACCAAAGTAGAACAAGTATAGTGTCTAGCTTCATCACCTGCCTTATGACTCTGACAGGTATGGGAGAGAATGTTGATTAGCAATAAATTTGCTCGATTTTTCTATGCAGTAATTGTTAACGATTTACCAGGTGAAGCGTAAAATTTTATAACCTACCCTTTAATGTACCAAAAATCTTAAATTTACTTAACAATTTTGCTTTGATTTAGACAGAATTATAAAGCGTGATATTGTAATGTTTCGTCATTTCCCTCAAACTATGATTCACCTTTAACCCTTTACTTATCTATTTTAAGTCGCTAGAATACGCTAGTCCAACTTAATCTCTCGTTAGTCACTTTCGATTCTTTGCCCTTATCATATATTATTTATTCTCCTCATTTATTCTAATACGATTATCTTTACCATGTGTATCTCCCAAGCTCTTTAAAATAAGTGTTAATAGTACTTGATCTGCATAGAAAGCGAGTATCTTAAAGCCGTTTAAATGAGAAATTCACGCTATAAAACATCTCCTGTTGGACAAAACTGATCAAAGCCGTTGGTCATGCACATTACTGTGTGCGCAATGACGGACGTTGATCCCAAGACTATTGAATTGATGGACATACACGCTGGCAGTTACGCCATCGGCACAGACGCTGTCTGACTTTTATTCACAAAATATAGCCGACAGATTCTTCCATAATGCTTCAAAACTAAGAGAGGAAATAAGGATTATTGAATAATCCTCGGAAGTAAGTGAGAATATTAATGTGAAAAAGACTTCTGATTTACCTTAACGGATACAAGAAAGTACACATGAAAAAGAAGTCGTCTCGATTATACTTTTAAGACAAAGGAATAAAGCGGTAGATCAAATAAAAAAGTTTTGAAGATTTTTATTTGGTATTTGTGGGTGAGAGTGGTTTATATAAATAAAACGATAACTGATAAGGTAGGGGATACCTATGTGAATCGTGATCGTGTTGCTCCACCTACGCACAAAGTCTAGTTTCGGAGGCTAGACGCGCTCAATTGAAAATTAATGAATAGTGTCAACATAAATACTAAATGAGTAATCTCTTAAGAACCTAATTGACTTTTGGCCTAATATAAATAATAAAGATGCGAACTTATTCAAAACCGCTTAACCGACTCTGTAACAATGGAAATTCACGAATAAATGTTCCTTGGTTCATTCGGACACGACAAGCCTAACTAGTCGCTGAGGTAAACAGCTCGCATGGATATTGATGAGTGCAAAACAAATGCTGATAATGCTCAATAACAGTGTCTGACTATCTCCACTAACTTCCATGCTCATATACACAAAAATCTCGCCTTTGCATAAAAGGACGTGTCTGCGACATCACTAATCGGGTCTCGTCTTTCTGCTCATGATCATGAGTTTGGACGAGTCGACAGAACTAAGGTGATCATCGCAAGGGTCTGTCATAGATGGCAATGATCACCTTCATTCCCTCTTAGTTTGCAAATGTACCTGATATATAAAACACTGTCGAATAATGAATATCAAATTCTTCTCACAGATGCGCCGACCAATATATTATCAAATTAAGGCAGAAAAATACATATTTCTCAATAAAATATAAGTTTCTTAGCTCAATAAGTTTGAGGTAATTTTTATACAACCCGGATATGGACAAATAAGTGGAGGCATTGTTACCTAAAACTCTAACATTTTTTTAATTCGCTTATTGCTCGCTGCATAGTGTATTTCATTCTATTCTACATTCGATACATCCCTCTTAACTTAAATTGCTAATCAAGTTTATCCTGTTATTCTTCTTAGCCATCTTTCACTTTATTGGTAATAAAAAATAACTTCCGCTCTTTTATATATCTGGCCACTTCTCTGCATCTATCCTATCTTGTAGTCGCGTAGGTCCTAGAAGCTTGGACGAGCAACAGCTAAAACAGTTATATTCATTCACCTTTATCAATTGCAAAGTCACTGCCCTTGCCCAACTATTAAATTCATCTTACGTAAACACCAAAACTTGTAGGTTTAATTGCAATTTAAAATAAACTTCTACAATCACGATTTCACTTCCACCACTGTCTAAAGTCGGACTAAATATATATTAATAATAAAATAGTTATTGTAAATCCTATTGTCAACAGGTGAACAGGCTTTTAATGTGATCTTGAAAATGATATATTGAGTCACATGTAATCAAATGGATGATATTTTCAATTAACATCTGTCGATCGTTTATGTATTATCCTTGAAGGTGACCCTTCGGATATATCTGTTTAAGAGAAACAATTCTTCACCAGTTCTATTCGCTTTATTTTTTTCTGATCGATAGTTAATATAACTATTGGTTTAAACTAAATTGTCACTGCAAAGTGTCCAAATTCTCACCAAGAATATTAATTGTAGTAGTTCAAACCCAGAAGGAAGAAGGTAGATAAGCTGAAAACAACTGAAATTAATAAATGCAGACGCTTATTTTGTTTGAAACACAAAGAAAAAATGGGCTGTCTGATTAGATAATGAAGCTACACTAGTAAGATTCATTTACAGGACAATGTTTCAATTACTGATAATCCACTTTATGGGGGAGGGAAGTAAAACCTGAAAATTTTGTTCAGGTGCACGTATGTAAATGTTTATCGCCGACATTAGTGATTAATTTAATTTAACCACGTGCAATGACTTATGGTAACTCCAAGTATTTTAAGATGATTGAAGTAGGAGACTCATTCTGCTTATGTCAATAGTCCCTAAAAGAGTGTTACTTATGGAATGGAGGCCACCGGTATACTTAATCAGAATACATACAAATTATGTCAAAATAAACATATGACATTATATATGGATTATGGATTTAATATTACTTTTACTGTTAGAAAAATAGTCTGAGTGTATAATTGAATTGCCGAACAACAAATTTTCACAGATTTTATATAAAGGAAATGGTATATTTAAGGATTATTGGGCCAAAATTCTGAGACAGACCAATTTAGGACAATTACCGGAGTAAAAAGTTTTGTCGATAAATTGCTGGTAAAAATTACTGACAAGGACAATACGGCATGACTTAGCCATACTTAGTACGAACATCATTCTTTTAAAATGTAGTTTACTTTGATAATGGAATAACTGCCTACTAGACTGCTATAATCACCAATCCAACGGCAGATACCTCCCTGGTGACTGGTCTATTTGTTTTCTCATTTTTCAACCTGGTAAATAGAATGGGGAGTCCAAATTTCCCATTACCATCTAAACTCCCCTGAGTCCAGATGTATCGTCTGAATATACATCACACTTTTATTTTAAAATAATTCATTAAAACAAGATGACCACCAATTCAGTCAATGTCCTTCTATAAGCTAACTAATTTAGGAAGCCCAATGTGATTGACACAGATGTTCATAAATTGTCATAATGGTATTAAACTGACATCTTATAGGAAAACCCTTGATTTGGAATCATTCATGTAGCCGTATTTCTCTGGATACTTTACTGATTAATGGGATTTATCAAATAGGATGCTCACATTTTCCTTTAGGAGACTTCATCAAAATCAATATCATCAATTTTATTGGATTATTGTGTCCATGATTGTATGCGTATTAAAATAACGCTTGTTTATTTATTCTTTCCTTGATTTAATGACCTACGATAAATTCTTCATTTAATTTTAAATTGCAACCTAGAGGGAATAAAAACAGTTATTTACTAGTTTAGTGATGCAATAAGTGAATGCTTGATGCAGGCATTAAATGACTATCAAACACACCGTAACATAGCTAATATCAATCACACAGACTAACTTGACAGCTTTTCATTTCTCTTAATTTATGATTTCCCATAAGGAGAAAGAAAATGAGGAATTAAAATCCAACGGACAAATGCTCACAGTTTCAAACCCCGTCTCTTAAAATTTTATCTGTTCTCTTTGTAGCAAAAATAAATTCATCTATGAGTCACATTGGGGTGCTTAAACAATTTCAAGGTCACGAGTTCTGTTTACGTGGAACTGCTGTAGATAAATTTTTTATGTAATTGGAAATAACTATTCATTTTTATTAACATATTTAATCTGAAAATGCCGTGATGAGATAACACGCAGGAAAACCAATCAATAGGTTCCTGTTTTGGCTTAAAATATCAAAGGACAACAAAAATCGATAATAGGTTTTTCTGCCCTCTTACTGAAAAGTAAAAAAATATGTAAAATGATAATTATTCTTTATCATAAAGTAAAAATTATTTTATTTTGACTTGCAAAAAGTGGCTCTTATCATGAACGTACGAGGTTAGACCAGTTATTAGATAGAATTTCAAAACCGATTGATGATAAGCAAAAGAGTAAATTTTCTCAGTCAGAAAAGTAAGAGACATTGTGTCAAGTCTTAATGACTGTGAGGTGAGGACCAAATATGAAACATTTCTTAATTTAAATGCTGACTGTTAGATTGCTTTTCCTATCTTCAATATTATAAATAGGTGATCGTTTTTATTACAGGCGTGAGAACCTGTGCTCCTATCGGCTAATTTTGATTGGTTACATATCTGGCGGTTTATTGGTGCTGACTTTTACGCACTGTTTAAATTTTAAAAACAGTTTATTTTCGAGTTGATTGAAAGAGTAAATAGGTGAATCAGATGACTAGTGATCTATCCAAAAAGTGAAATAGGATTTAATTTTCTATTTTTGTGCGTAAATGGTGTAATATTTTAGAGTTAAATTAAGTGGCTGCATTTTAATTATTAATTTTCGCGGATAAACGCAATTCGTTCATATTTTATGATGGTGAAAATATTCATTTGACCTTCCTTATTGACCCAAAGCCAAAGTGGGGGATTGTTTTAATTTAAAAAACATGTTCCACATTGAATACGAAAATCATATTACCTATATTAAAGGCATTTATCATGCAATCATTATGGGATGGAAAGAATTTCACTATACTCAAAATCTCAAATTTTACTGTTAAACTAAAATATTCATTTCAAAATTCTGTAAAATTCACAAATAACTCAAAAAGCTGTTCAGTGTCTTGTAACGTAAGTACATGGTAGGTACTTACTCAATGACACTTCATAAAAAGTAAGGAAAGGCCACCATTTCGAGTATTTAATTACTGCATTTACAAACAAGGTGATAGTGATTTGATTGTCACTATCAAGAAATCAACATATAAAACAATTTATACAATTTAGGTAAATGGCAGATATACTTATAGACATCTGGAGATCATTAGGAATGGCTGGCCTCCAATTTGATATTGGAATATCCCCGGATAAAATTCTCGGTGTCTGTGTCCTCTGATATCTCGCTGGGCATATCATCATTTCCATCGTCCAGATCTCCTGCCATATTTGCAGGGAAGGCGGATTTAACGAGGGGGTATTTTTTCGGTGGGTCTATATTCTCAGGATGTACCTCTATGGTTGACATTTCCTCTTGTGCAGGTGGAGGAGGAGGGCCTGAGCAGCAGAATATCGATCGCCAACACTGAGAACGGTTGTCTGAATTTTTGATGCCGTCTGATTCTGGGGGTGCTACGATATCCACAGGCTGGATTGTCACCGGATTTTGGTTGACAGTGTAGCTATTATTCTTCATGCTTGGACAATTGAGTATCTGTAATGCAGTGTTAGGCCTCTGCGAATACTACCGCATGTGAGAACGTGTTACAAGTGTTGAGCCTTAAATGATCTTTAGAAACTCCCACCCATATACTAAGTACGACCAATCAGAGTGAGGCGGCAAATTAAATTTGTGTGTGAGTGAATTTTTTAAATGCGTGTGCTATGCATGCGGTTGAGAGAGAATCATATGTGTAATGGTTTTCTATGATTTGACAATAAGTCACATCCATTGTCCAATGAGTAACTTGAAATAGTATGCTTTGTTAATTGAGAAAGGAGGCCACAGAATGGCGAAAACTCAATTTCGCAGTAATAGGACTTAATTCAAATCAACATTAGAGTTTATCCAATGGAAGTCAAGATATAATGCGATTGGTTGGCACCTCGTTGAACGTCAGGGGATTTTTAATCTTAATGGGACTACTCACAATGAGTCATATGATACGATATCGTGCAACACCTCATGTTAAAGTAAAACACCAAGAAGAAGCGAAAATGATGCTGATCAACATCCGTGATGGATATCCTAAATAGCTCATTTCATAAATTATTGAATGTATATATTGCACCATTTTCAATGTAATGTTTTCAATAAATTCATATTATTGTGACGACATCTAAGGTCATATATCTGCAAAGCTGTTTCTTTATCTTTCTCATCTTCTCAAATGTGTGTTCAGCGAATCTGACGAAATGCACTGTGCTAATATCCTAAGAGGCACGTTGTTAAGTTCAGCTATCACTGTTGAAAATAAAAACCTAGTTGCTATTACTTTGATCTAGGAGCCTACTGGATATTGCAAGGCTGCAACTGACTCAGATCCGGAGAGAGAAGAGTGAAATATAGACACTTCAAAACATTTATTGACCTTATTAGAAATCTATTTTACCTTTAACTGTGTTGTGAGTGACCAGAGAAAACTGAACATCTTTTAAGATGAAAAACTAAAATATTTACAAATTATTGCAAATCTCCGTCTATACTGTTTAGTGCGAAGTTCAATTACTCGTCTTCAAAACTAATTTTCAATTATCTGAATCGCTTTTAAATTTCTCAAGTTAGGTAATTCCCTAGGGCAATGGGATAATCACAACAAGTGAAGCTTACATTTGATTCCTTTTAACCTCTATTAATTATAGTTTGAGATTTAATGCGTTAAATATTTTAATATTATTATTAAATGGTCAGATTCATTTAGTCAAACAGACTAAATGGAAAAAGTTGTGAAGCCAAATTAATTTTTTGGCGCATTCGTTCGAGTATCCTACGAATGTAAGAATATAAAAATTGGCATTTGGTCTTCTACTCTCTGACTTGGATACATAAGACCACCAATGACGAATTCATCGCTGCAAATATTTGTCAACCAGTCAGCCAATCATTTATCTGCGTCGAATTCTATATAAGTACGTTTATTTTCTCAATAGAGAACTGTTGTTTGGTTATAAGTCTCTTTCCTTGAGTCTGAGTGATTATAGCTCTATCAGGTGGGCAACTAAGCAAATTGAAAACATTTGAATTAGAGGTGAATTTTGGAAATTAAAATGCATTCAGATTAATTCAAATTATTCTTTGAATGGTTTGAGAATTTCGTCTCAAAAGTTTTAATGAATTATTGATTGGATCAAAAGTAAGTGTGTACCCACTATTACTGACTGTTGTGACATATTGACTCGGTTCAGAGCAGAACCCAAGTTTTCTTTGTAATTTGGCATTAATGATACTGACTCTAAACTAACCAAGCTACTACGGTCCAGAACTGACGAAATAGGGAACATTTACTATAATTTAACGGGCAGAGTTTTCACCCGAAATCGCCAAGCCACTGTATGCTCCAGAGAAGTTTTATCAAAATGGAATCGAAGTAAGGAAGCTTATAAGTTGGCCTATCAGAAGGGGAAAGAATGGAAGCTAATAGGATCATTAGGACTCTTGAAATACTCAATCATTGGTCGAATAGATAATGCACCAATTAGTATTAAGGCGCATCTGCACTAGAGCTGCGCATTGTAAACCTCACGACAAACCGGATTATTCAATTGCTGGATCTAATAAAGCTAGGTTTTAAAGATAAAATGGGTGCTGCTACAAGGCCATCAATCAAGACGTTTTGGCTACATGTTACATTTGAATTTGATGACATTTTGCCTCATAGAAATCATTTGAATGGCCGTAATGGTATTTTAAAATAATCTCTTGTTTCTCCTTCATGAGTTCATGTTTAAAACCGATTTCATACCAGCAGTTAGATCTGGTTTGTCAGTTAGTTAAATTTTTCTCCGATTTAATTTTCTCCCTTTGTGTTCACGAATTAATTAACGAATCAATTAACTCAGTTGATTCATGCAGGCCGACTTTCCACAAAAGTGCGTAGGGAAAGGCACTGGTAACTGGGCTAATCCCAAATCCTCAGTAGATTGATTCAAGCTAAGCCTTTCCCACGGTGTGCTAGCATCGCCGTTATGACTAGCCTACTTTGTTCCGGACTGTCTACTTTTTACTTTTACTTGGAAGTTTATTTGCCTCCTGTACAAATGCAGACATCTGTGTCTCCTCTGAGATTCCTCCCTGTACCAAGTAAAGCTCTCCAGCCAACTGTCTTTCACTTCTTGATCTTATTGTATGGTAAAGATTCGAAAAATTTAGAAGAGTGGCAGCTCAACAAAACTCTGTGGTCTCTAAGATTAGAAACTGTCACCTACTCACCTACAACTCTATAATTATTGTATCAGAATAAAAATATAACTACCAGAACAGACGCCACTCACTGCAAACACAGGATGTAAACTAGAGGATACTTAGGTCTCTCTACTGAAAAACCACAATTCGCAAAGTCAAAAAAGACCATGGAGTGAGTAGGCAAAACTATAGTGTGAATGGTGCTATAAGCTACCAAGATCGCTGCTTATGAGAAATTCAAAGTAGACTAAATTAGGCACCTCGGCAACCATTAGGAAAGCACTTGCTAGCACGCAGATCAGTTTGCAAGTACACTAGGCCAAAGAGAAGCTGGGACCCGAGATTTACTCTATCATAACTCCAGGTTGCTCGAGTCGACAGCAACAGTTGCGACAAGATAGTCGCTTCTTCGCACTCTCATACTCTTTAATGTTTTTTACCCCGTTTTCCAGTCTCACTTCAATAGACTATTAAATCCTTTCATTCTATCTCATCATATCTGTAAAATGTACTGTGATAAATCACAACTACACAACTTCTTGTGTTCTACTTTTTGGAATTGTTTTTTGCTATTGTTAGCTGCCATCCATCTTGCTCTAGTTCATTGGTGATGACCTCGGTTTTGTTACTCCAATAATATAATTGACGTGAATGGATTATTTTACCCAAGTTCAACAACTTCGGCCTTGGTGACGTCATATGTTTGTTACGAACGAGGCTTAACGTATCACTTTTCACCGGAGGAAGTTGACAAATAATTCAATGCTTTCAGTATCAGCCTGAATAACAAATAATCGAAGAACCAGTGCCCGAGGGACGGAGTCCGTGAATTCTGTTCACGTTCACCAAAATTATACGAATCGACTTTCTATCACTTAATTGCACCTTAAGGGGAATTTTAGCAAAATAAATTATGGTCATTTGCGATAGTGTGCATTGTTATAGCAACTGAAGAGGAATCGAATAATCTAATAATACTGTGGACTGAAACGGTTCGGTAGTCACACACAATGGACTTAGGCAATGGGATACAAAGGGATAATAATGTGATATTTGTGGTGTCAAGACGTCGTCAATAGGGTATCAGGTCACCACTTAATCTGCAGGATCACCATAATTCCCAATTACAACAGATTCTCATTATTAGGTCGTTTTAAATTCATCCAAGTTATGCGAATGAAAATTAAATTCTGAATAATAGGTTCAATGATAGTAAAACTTAAAGAGCAATTTTCATGTAATTTAAATAAAAAAGCGTGAAACGGGATAATAAGTTACATTTTATATTTAGATTGAATAAAAATAACTTTCTTCGAAATGATTTTGAAAAGGTGAACTTATTGGGAGAAAGTTATAGCTCAGAAAACGCCAGAGCAAGAAAAGAAAACCAGCTAAACTATAATCATTTTAAGCCCTATGGACTTCACTACTACAAGAAAGAAAGGGACGTAGATATCACAGATCCTAACTAGAAAACTGAATAGTGGTTAAACGATACTCCATAAAAGTAAAATGGGGCACTTGGATTTCTTAAATCACGTCAACTGAAAGAGATTTATGTATACTTTATGCAAAGTATACATAAGTGATAAGGAGATAGCTCTGCTAGGAAATTTGTGATCCATATGTGACTCTTCCATGCGAAACGAAAACCCTTTGAAGGCCTCCTTAAGGTAAATGTTAGGGATGATAAGTATGATTTTTGCGCAAAAGGTTGAACAGAGGGCATTATAACTCAACTCTTTGTGCAAATTTTCAGAATATGGACTTTGCATTTCTACATGCAACCTATCGTACCTGCTAAAACTGATTTAGTACAGTTTACACCTACTAAGTAAGAATTTTTTATTAAAACGGAAATGAAATATCGGTACAGGCTTAAGAGGCCGTTATAGAGGTAGAGAGTTCATTCAAGTAATTATTACGGCGGTAACTTTTTACACTGATAACCCGATGCTTATATTATAAATTGATAAATTTTGTGTCATAGTAATTTTATGGTACCTCATCTGTTAATTATACCAGACGTCAATTTTCCAGAACTTTAGGTACAAATTCAGTCATTGGAACCAATGATGCCATACGAAAAGTTTAATAAATAAGGAGATGGTTTTACAACTAAAAAGACAAATAGATATTACCTATGAAACCAGGTAGAGACCAAAATGTTCAAAAAGATTTCTCAACAAGTGGTAAATTATATTAACTTCACAATTAGAGTTCACCAAAGGAGTTAGAGAACCATGATGATATACTTTGCTTCAAATTTGGATTCCTGTCATTCATACTTTGTAAGTAAATGATAACAGCCAGATCGTTACCGGAATATAGCTTGGTACCAATTGAAATATTGTCCTGACCATAGCTAACGTAGGTCCAGTGAAACATTTGGACGAATGTAGAAGAGCAGTTTCCCAAAGACAATCAAGATATTTAATAAGAGTAATTTATAGTCATAAGACTCTATTCATATGACTGACTATTTAACGTCGAACTACCGCTGATTAGAAGGTAGTTTTGGCCCTTTGTCGGACTGTCAAAAATAATAATGACCCCGTATATTCCTAATCGATAATATAGGTAAAAATGTAACCGTCTGTACGAATTTTTTACAAATATAAGGTACGAGTTATCTATCCTGAGATAGAGTATTTATAGAGAGCTTCAGGCTTAAGAGATGATAACGTAGAATAAAAATGACTAGCAAAGTTATTATCATCCTAAGCCTTTTCAACTTTCACTAACCCAAGAAAGGAATGGGACAGAATTGGCGCTAGAAAATTTGTCTTTGAAGAATAGTTTAACAACTAAAAGGCCGAGGTCTGTGCCTTAGATCATCGTGAAGAAGGTAAAATCGATATACATTGATGGGCATCAAAATAATGGTTAACTGTGAGTATGAAATGAGATTACAAAAGTATGTACAAGGGAATATTGGGTCAAATTTGCCTGTGTTCTAGTAGAAATCATTCAGCGAGGCGTTAATAAGGTAATTATTATTGTAAATCTTCGAAAAATAACACTGAGATTGACGGCCTGACAAAATGCACCTTTAAGATTGATTTAAGAGCAATGGTTTACATGCCTTTTGGGGATCTTACACATTGAAACGGTATACTTGGAGATGTTTATAGTTATATCGAGAGAAGTTGCCAACGTAATTCTTTTACTGAAAAGTCTTGTCTACCTTCTGCGATTCCATTTTGTTCGAAGGGTTGATGGATTTTTAATTATGACAGTTGATATGTATTGAGAGTAGACGGGCTTTCGAAATTGCCAGCTCACTGTTATGACTGCGGTCAAGTCAATATGAGGAAGATTAGGAGCGAATGTTTCTATATTTACTCAATTATAATGCGTGGGCTGATATGCATTAACAACAATGTGTAGAATAAGCAAGGGGTAATCAATTTGATTTCACCCAAGAAAATTTGGGATTTCTTAATGTATCCTTTGCATGAAACATAGATATTAATGGTAAATACAATTTTGCCATATTTTGGGGTGCATGTCGTGATCTACACACCACTTTGACGCCCTCTAGCACGCACACAGTCCAACCTTAAAACCCGAAGTCTTTGTCACTTGATCGGTCTATTTCCATACCTCACCCCCACTAGTGATTAATTACATGGATTGTAATTAGTTATATTAACCTTAGAATCATGTATTCAATATTTCATTTCGCAATATTAAACGTGGATATCACATCTGTTCATTAAGCGATGTTGAGTAGTCTATTTTAATCTGACTTAATTTCATTAATATGCTATACTATGTGCCATGTTTGAATTTCAGTTTTCAATTGAAGTAACACATGGGCTGAAAAATCCCCGGCCTAACACATAGTTTTATTGCAGTCACCTTTTTTCAGTTAATACTAACCTTCAAAAGACACCTGTTAAAATTTCACGATATTCTATTCATTAGTTTGTGAGTTATTGTGCTAAGAGTGACGCTAATTTTGTTATTTCCAAAACAATGGATCAAAAACAATTTCGTGTTTTAAGTTTACACTGCTTCTTGATGGGAAAAAATAGCGTTCAAGAGAAGCAATGACTTGAAAAGTGTTATCAGAAAAAACAATAAAACGTCGGTTTGCTGACTTCAAACGTGGTCGTAGAGACACCGATGATGCAGAGCGCAGTGGACGTCCAAATGAGGCGGTAACACCAGAAAACATTAAAAAATCCACAAAATCGTTTTGGATGATGGAAAAGTGAAGTTGCGTGAGTTAGCTGACATCGTAAAGGTATGAAAAG
>CAADRB010000006.1:3299315-3318375 GCA_900708905.1 Hymenolepis diminuta
TTGTTGGCTCTGCTAGATTACTATCCGAACTCCTAGTTGGTTACGTTATAGCAACTTCCCATATCAAATAAGGAGATTTTGAGGTTTTTCATAATACTTTAAAGTTTTTTGCACCCAACATTTACGAAAAGAATTTGTTTTCAATCACGTCCAAGGTTTTACTGGAGTGTTCATGTATTTATTATTATTTTGCAGTGATGAATCCCACGGCAAAGAATTTTGTTCTATTGAAATAGGTACCTCCCTAATGGGATCAGTAAATTATTAGACCTCAAGAGTTTTTACTATGTCCCCATGCAGAGCTTGGAGAGTATGATTCCGTGATATGCTTCAAGCTACCCTGTAGGATCACCACGTATCTTCAAGTTCTTAACCCATGAGTGGAATGCTTAAACAATTATATAACCTTGAGTGATAGTTTCTTAGTCTTAGTCTCATACAGGACCCATTGTGTCCTAAAATCCTTCAAACTACTTTACATGCACTCTCCGTAAGCACATACACGCCACCGCATTAGCCCCCACCCTCAAACTACTTCAATTCTCAACTGTCTATATTCCAAATTCAAGAACTTCTACCAGTAAACTAACTGTTCGAACCGTCTTCATTCTCCATTCTCTTTATGCGGTAATAATTGACTAAACATATAGCCTTAGAATAGCTAGGGATGGAAGTAAAATACTTAGCTGTTAAACTATCCTCTAATTAACAAAAATGTTAGTTAAGATAGATAATTCATTTGTTAGATAATTATGAAGAGTCGTAATATTTCTGATTTTTTAGATGCCAAGGCTTTAAAGAGATTGATAAATAAGCACAGAACGTCACTTTTAACAAGTCTGGGACAAAATTTTCTTCATTTAGGATACTTGGGCACTGATAATTGAATTTGAAGCATTTAATGATGCAACAGTTATATTTCGATGATTATGAATATAGCTTTTATTTGTAATTTAGATGGTTTCCTCAACATATCAAATAAATCTTGTATTCGTTCTTTGTATTTGTAGGCATTTTATGAAACGCGTTTATGTTGAATGCTAGTTCAAATACCAGTATTGAACTAAAATTCTAATTTTAACAATTTAGGCAATGTTTAATGGAACCCATTTATTAATTAGTCGAAGTCATACTGTCCGAAACTAGGAAGAAAATAAAAACATTTTGTGCTAGCACCACGCGTGCAGTGGTTAAGATAATAACACGGTTATATCATCTATTAAACGCTTCGCTTCAAAGTCAAAAGTAGATATAAATGTTACAATTTTTAAATTGTACTCATCTGGTGTCAAGAAAGAGAAATCTATATTTGGAAATATCTCAATGTTTATTAGGTAAATACTAACACACTAGTTGCGATTATTTGTAAAATATTCCTTAATTTGTCTTTTTTCATTTTAAATTGGAAATTCGATTTCTTACAAAGAGTCAATATTGTGAGAAATGAGATAACAGGGGAATACTAATCAATATATCAAATATCAATTAAAATAGAGGTCTTTCGGAAGACGAATTAGGATTATGTAAATAAAAACAAATCGATAAATACTATTAGCAATATTATCTTAAAATCAAAATTGTTTTTGAATTGAGAGGAGAAGTCCAGGAACCGTTAAAGAACCGTTAAATCCGTTGTCGGATTTAGAGATTATTCTCAACTTGCCCAAAAAAATATAATTTTAGACCGTAAAACAATTAACAGATTTTAATGCAAACTTTAAAGAGAACCATTTAATTATGTATCAAGAACAGTTTTCTTACAACTGGAGAGTAACTAAAGTGGAATCATTGTTTAAATAAACCAATTTTAGAAACCTACATAAGATAATCGTATTACTATTTGCTGATTTCACCGATTGGCTGGTCCAGTAAATTCAACCCACCAATCTGCGAAATTAAAGTTTAATTTTCCCCTTTGAGATGTAAGCGTTTGATTCAGAAATCAGTTACGCTAATTTATCATGTTGGTTCCTTTTGAACTTTCCTATTTATTATAAATGACTGAAAAATCTGATCTGTTTACTTAAATTTAGGACTTGCCATTTTAATGTTGGTATGGTATGTAGGTGTATTTTGATTCAAATAGTCATTTATCACGTTATTTTTATGATTTTATTTATTGATTCGATGTTCGCTTTTGTTTCCTAATTCTATCGCAGTTTCATTGAAACTTATGATTACATTTCGCATGAAGAATGTTGTTTTATTACCCTGTTATGTGAATGTTTTTTTTTACTCTTCCAATTCCTAGAGACCATGGGTCTTTATGATGTCGGAAGTGCGCTTGTTCGGGGAGGTAAGAGTTGCATGGTTACATCGTCATCATCACCCTCAATTACCCTCTTTTTATTTCATTTACTCTCTCACAGTGACGTCTGTTATTTAGTTAGCACGATGATTGTTTGGATGAAAATTTTTTCGCTTAATTCCTTGCATTATATTTAGTCTGGTTTTGGTTTAACCTTCTCACGTGTTCACGTCTTCAGTTGAATCAACTGTCATATTTTCTGTTCCATAGACATGGATCCCTCCGACAGCTTTGCGTGGAATGAATATCTCGAGAAAACTGGTGGGACTCCAGCTGCTTGGGAATGTTTCAAACAGGTGTGTATTTTATTTGTATACACTTCTATAAAATTGATGTTTTCTGATTATATATACTCAATGTTTATTTTTGATTTTGTGTTTTATTCTGATTTATGTAGCAAATGTGTGTAAATTCTTTATGTTATTTAATGTCTGAATTTCGAATGCATATAGCTCAATCTGGCTATCTTTACTGCTCTAAAATGGAAGATCTGTACCTCGTTCCATAGTTTATAGCAAACCTTACTTCTCTTCACTATTTGCAGGCGACGTTGTGTTTCTGGTCAGCAAACAGTGATGTAAGAAAATTTTCAATCATTAAGATGTACTTACTCTTTTCAGGATAAGCATTAGAAAATACGTTCATTCAATGGCGTTGAGGTCAACGCACACGTCTTTTAAGTTAGATTCAGTGAGATCGGTGTTCGGGGGTTTGTAACTAATGATAAAATCGGTAAAATGCACAACAATTGGAATCGTAGATATTGGACTTCTCATTTTGGTGATTCCAAATCACTGCATTAGTCAAGTGTAGACACTTTCATTTGATGAGCGTTGCAATTTTTTTCCTATTTATTTTCTCTATGTCGTCCACGTGAGCTCCAAGACGCCTTACTATGAATAATTGACATGTATGATTTTCCCATCTTGTATCATTAAGATTTTTTATTATATTTGAAGATTGATTTTATTTTCTGCCGTTGTCGCTCCGTTTTTAATGCTTATTAAAACCTTTTTCCAGATTTCATTTGACTCAGTTTATGATTTCACGAAAACCACTTCGATCACTATTTATATAAGTTGGCTGTAATAGTTAATGAATTTCGTTTTAATTATCTCCGAACTATGATGTCCTAAGTTAGATGTTCAGGAAAATTGCAAAGTTACACTCTTTTTAACATTTGTTCCAAAGTACCAGCAAGTCAAGGAAATGCCGAGAGAGGAATAATATACGTCCCCGTTTATTAATGAAAATTATGTATTTATGGTATCAAATAATCGGACGGACGAATGCATACGTACAGCAGAAAGGAAATAGCTTGAAGAAAAAGTAAAGAGGTTCGGTCCATAAGATTCTGAATAATTACTTCGCTTATCATCCCGAAGAATATGTGCTGCGGCTTTTACAAATGATGTTTGGAAGGAGTTCCTATTTATTCCAATGCCAACGTTAAGGATCACCTTTTGCTATGTGGCATTTCAATCATCCTTGTTCTTTATAAAACTTGAAACAACTGGCAGTTGGACACTGGGAGTGTTGCACCTCAGAAGTAATGATCCTTTCGGTAGTGCAAAAGCGTCGCTTTTCTTTCTGCGAAAATTTACAGATAGTTTTGCACTTCACCGTTTTCGCTTGGATTCCCTTCAGGTGGGAATTTAGGAATACAGTAATCTTATTGCTTGCTCTCGAAATTGGGGAATAAATTCTGTTTACGTATTTGTCTGGCTGGAAAGTATTAACATGAATTAATATGATTTACTCATGGCAAAATAGATGACATTGTGTATTCGATTCGAACACTGGTGAACTCTGTTAACCTTAAATGACTTCTTTTCGAAAACAACAAGTTTTTAAGCAAGAAATCGGTAATGCAACGGCTCTCAACTTTTTGCTATCGAATCATCCTAAATTCAAGATTGTGATCCTTAAAAACATATATTTCAAGCCTGAGAAATAAATGCGATACATGGATGAGAATAGCAAATTGCTTGCAAGGCAATCACAACTTCTACAAACAATTCTTCGTTGTACTAGAATTTGGAAGCTACACATCTTTTTGTCCACTTGGTGTTCTTGATATTGTCTATAAATAATTAAACTTATTACTTACTACAAAATTCACTATACCATAGCCAGTCAGGAGTCATATCAAATATTCGAGGTGAACAGCTTTAAATATTTACAATGAGAGGAAACTGAAAAGAATTTCAAAAGTAAAAACATGTATTTATTTAACTGCTATTTCTGTCCTTATAACTCCATTGGTTTGAAATATTGGAGGAACGGTGTGTTGGCGTATGCTATGATGCGCAGTTAGTGTAGATCAAATATGACCGATTTCGTATGCAACGTGTGCATTAATATTAAGGAAAAATGAAAATTTTTGTTTGTGGCCGTATTCATTTTCATTCATTTGTTCCTTTGCGTGAAAAACCCTGGAGAATCATTTCGCCTTCTAATGTGTTCACTGCTGGCCTCTATATTGCTTTAAAGCCCATAAAAGATTTGATCATAAATTGTTGTTACTAGTACCGTCATTATGTACCATCAATTTCTTAAAGCGATGATCGGTATTTACTTTTGCAGTTATAATTTAACTAATTCATTAATGAAGGACCATTATAAAGATACATTAGTACTGCCACATTGTAACCACTTCGCATCACCATTATGAGTCAGCATTTGTTATTGACATACGTACGTTTATACCATTAATACCCCTGGAATATCTTACATCATATCCATAAATACGTATAGCCATGCTGAAATGATGCTTTATGTGATTCCTGTTTGATACTAATTCGTATCAGTAGTGTTTTATTTAGTGTTTAGGTGTTTATGTTTAGGTGTGCATTGCGATTGTCTGGATGCGTGTTCCGTCTTATCTGTCGTACATTAACTCCAATTCCTATACGCTATCTATCCCATAACTCGAACTGATGTTGAAAGACGGTACTTCTAATTTATCTTAAGAATAACATACTTTCTTGATATCATATTCCCCTCCCAATCGTTTAATAAATTAGTTGGTGATTCTAACTTGAATGTAATTTTACACCACTTCATAAGCTGCCTTATTAAAATTCTGGTGGAATTGGTAAATACAAGATGATTAATCTTCTACTGTAAAAATAAGGAAATTTGAAATTCAAATTTTACGTAATCACTCAATTGATGTTTTTTAAACCTTTCAGAAATCTATTATGGTCAATGTAGCCTGGAATTTTGCATGACGGGTCTAGACGAATTTTGCTTCGATTTAACCACCATGTAATGATCCACCACCATCTTTACACATGAACAATTGTTTTCAGACCTGGATAACTTGATGTCTCTGGACGTATAAACATACAGAGGTCTTTATGTGGGGTTCATTTTTACAAGTAATGCTTCAGTATGAACCTACAGGAGTATGTTAACTTAAAGTACACTATTCGCATTTAGGATCTTAAAATATGTGAACGTCCTGAATCATGTGTTGTAATAACCGTTTTAGTTTTTTGCTATGTAATCGATTTTGAAATCTGTTCTTATGTCTGTTGACACGTCAAATGTCCGATACTCGTTGATGAATATCCAGTGAACGAAATGGTTATCCATACTGGTTAAATATAGTCGAAAGGAGGTATACAAAACGGGTATTTCCACGAATGCGCTGGTGCCTAGTGGTCAACATGCACATTTGTCTCGTCAAAGGTCACGAAATCGATGCTCTTCTGTGCACATTCAGTGATGGTTATCCGCATTCGTTAGTTCAAGTCAACAGGTTGGCAGAATGTGAGTTTCTCCCTTTACCCAAGTGAAATACTGTTCAGTTTTCTACTCGGCTCTATAAGGTCTCTTTTGTTCTGTGTGATTGAAAATTGGCTTTTGACGTTTGACTTACTTTTACCGATTTCGGGCTTTAAACTGGCTCCTAATCGTAATGCCTATCATTCAAATTCAGATCCGCTTTATTATTTATGAATTGTTCCTTAATATCTTATTTGTAATTATTTGTTTTTCTCCTCTCCAGTTTGAATACCTTCTAACTGGATTGGTTTGTGTAGTACAAAGCTCAAATTACAGAAAATTCAATTATATTGATTTATGTTGTGAAATTCACCAAATTTGCCGTGAAATCTGACTTTGCACTAATTGTATGCAATTATTATTATTATTATTTATTATTATTATTATTATTATTGCTATCCTTAACCGACTAAAGACTCTCTTTAGGGGCACTTTACTACTGTTTTCGGTACCCTAAGTGCGGCTCTTGAGAGTTTCGTACGATTTGACCTTAACTTTGGGAGCACTAGATATCGGAATAAGGATTTGAATACATTAATTCCAAATTTCACAAACCAATTCAAATCCTAAGGAATTAAGAACGAAAACCTATCGGTTAAACTTCAAATTGCGCTCCCCCTTGTAAGCATTATTTTGAAATCTATATGGCCATTGTCCAAACCGTATCTTTGATACCTTAGAGCAATTGAACCCATTAAACGCTCGAGACAGGGAGAAACTGATATAGAGGATATAATCGTTACACTGTGTAAAAATCATATATTAGATACTCAGGTGGCTGTCTGGAAATACTTTGATTTCTAGTAATTGACAGACTGGGAAAATTTGAAAGGCAATTGAATAATTGATTTCCTACCTTATGATCATCATTCAAGTGAGATTTAAAATATCGTTTTTTGCAACTTGCACGTCCTTTCTGAGCTACATAAAAGCAACCGGCGTTATAGATTTTAAAGAATAAGAACTGATTCGTTGTCTTATTATATTAATTTATTTCAACAGATAACTAAAGATGAAAAACTATGGTTTTCTATTTACCAACTAAATTCAGGAAGCTCTTTGTAACCACTAAGCTCAATACCTTAAACTAGCTCTTTTAGGAGAGAAATTTCGATATTATCTGTTGTTAAAACTTGGTTTTTATTTGGAAGTTGCATCTGGTCACCCAAGTATTTAATCACAATTT
This sequence comes from Hymenolepis diminuta, assembly GCA_900708905.1. Classification (NCBI taxonomy): domain Eukaryota; kingdom Metazoa; phylum Platyhelminthes; class Cestoda; order Cyclophyllidea; family Hymenolepididae; genus Hymenolepis; species Hymenolepis diminuta. The sequence goes on from CAADRB010000006.1 coordinate 3,306,602, forward strand.
CGATTTTTGAGAATTGTCAGATTCTGATGACCTTTTCCCGTCAATAATTTTACGAGTCTCAGATCTAATAGCTCCTCCTATCCTTCTCAATAATTAGGAGAATCTTATGAGGTTTAATACTTTTTCCGTCCTTTTAACCACATTTAATATGTGTTCAAGGGCGTGGAAAAGATAAAGGACTGACAAGTAACATTTCTACTCAAGTTCGCCAAATAGTGGCTTGGCAAGAAGAGGAAACGTGAAAAATTGACCAGTGTGAAGGAGAGGATAGGAGTCACTCTGATGGGATCATGAAGACTTATGAATTTCTTGATCATTGGTTGAATGTAATTTTTGCTCTGCACATTCGCTTGGTGTATCGCATGGCACCCTGAGTCATTTAGTTGCTTCCGGCTAGTTAGTATTATTTCAGTAACAGGGATTTAAATGAAAATGCAGCATTAAGAAAGAAGAAAAGGGTGTGGCGATAAGTCCATATAACTTCTTGAATTTATATTAGAACCCACATCCTAATTGTATCACTTATATTTTTGACCTCATTTATCTAAATGCCATCACTCACTTATACAGACCTGATTTAGTATTAGGATAGTAATGCGAAAGGCAAACACGTTTAAACATGAATATGTTTGCTTATTATGGTCGTGGTATTTACCTTCGTGGTGGAATAATTCTGAACTTTTGAGTAATATCCACAAGCTTTTAAATCTTAATCCCTTCCATAACTGTAATATCTGAGGTATTTAAATGTATCGTTGATGGCCTAGGAATTTTTTTACTGGAACTGCTTCGTGCATATCACTTTGATGGTCTTGATCCCATTTCAGGATGACAATGCTACCTCATGTGTATAAATTTGATTTATTGTGAAATGGGGTCGATTCAAACATTTTTTTAGTCGTTGGAGATACCCGATTATCCCTTCGTATGATAGAGAGATCTCAAACTAATGTTGTCCGATGTGCCAGAGATGGTAATACATTCGTGATGAATTAACGATCATTATTTTAAATTGCTTCCGGCTAAATTCTTGCAATTCATCTCAACATTTTCTAATTGGGTTTGATATATCTCAAAGCGTTTCCCAATAACCTTCATGGTTAGACCAGTAGTATTCTGGAGGTACTATGATGAGAAAATCGTTTTCTTCCATCCCCCCACCAACTAGCATTAACTAGCACTGAATGTGCGGTGATGGTGTTTTTATTCCCTGGTATAAGAAAATAACATAAATTAGTGTTATTTGTATAACTCATTTGGATTTATTTTTTATTCATCATGCGTACTAGTGGCGCAGTATTAGTCTTTGCATCTTACATTACAAACTAAAAGATAGGAATCAGGAATATTCCAGAACAGGTAACTATCAAGGTGCCTTATTAATCGACAATATAATTGAATTTGGCAAAATTATTTTGGCGTATATCTTGTTTGCACATTCTCACGATTTCTTTTCTTACAGAGCAGAATACCTCCAGAAAACCTCTTCCAGGTTGATTCTCTGCTGGAAGCGGTAGATCAGAGAATAGCCCTAAATGAGACCCCACCTCCTCAACCTTCAACATCCAGCACACCTATCCAGCACTCTTCCAATACCATTTCCGCCTCCAATACAGCGCTTTCCATAGTGGTGGAAAGCACAGGCAGCACCCAATCATCAGCACCTTCTCCTTCCACCACGTCGACAGCCCGTCGTAGAAGGTTCTCAGTGATTGGAAGTGGACAGCAGCAGTTGCGTCGTTTTAGATCTGCTCCCTTCTCCCTGGCAAGAGTTATTGAGACAGCTGGTCCACGACTGAGGGTTAGACTCGTTGGTACGGATGACCGGAATGACTGTTGGTTCCTCGTGGACTCAGATGAGATTCGACCCTATCCCTCCAATGAAACCCTCCAACCGCCCTTCGGATATGTGCACAATCACTTGGTGTGGAATAAGACACTTAGGAAAACGGTGGAAGAGGGGAAAGCTGCGCCAACTGAGTGCTTCGCCAGGGTTCGTTTTTTTAAACTATGTGCTAGTTTTGTCATGATTGGAAAAGTTATCTTAATGAAAACGAAAAGGATTGTTTTAGCACGAGTTCGTGTTTCTAATTGTTTTCAATATTGATTGTCAAAAATTTGATGTGAGGGATTGCTCGTTCTCTTTTCGATATCTCCCGTTAAATTTTCCGTGGTTTAGCTATTCAGATGCGTGTATTAGGAGCGACACACAAGACCACAGACTACACGCCTTGATTTCATATTATTTACTTAGCACTATAATTGTGTGGGTAGGTGTAAGCATCATATTTGAGTTCAATAGGAGAGCTAGGCTGGAGTTCTCGTATTGTCCAGAATCCAGATGTCTGGAAGTCATAAGCTCGTCAATGGAATGTGTTTTCGAACACTTATCTTGGGCAGAAGAGCAGCATCATGGAACTGTTTTGGTGAGGAACTCGCATTCCACTAACTTCTGATTAGTTTGACTATGTGTGGTTGGTAGCGCATTTTGCATGGAAGTAAATTTATGAATGTCAAACCCATCTTTTTGTCTTATGAATGTTCTTCCTGAAATATTGGCGACATGTCTGTAACATAAAAGGTCTATGCTCATAATCCCCTATTCTTTAAAAAAGATCATCTTGATTGATTCTGAGTCTTGTAGTTGGATTTTTCAAACAGCTGAAAACTATATTCGAAACGTACTTTCTACTGATGTACTTTGAAATGATTTAAGTTTTTGCCCAATAAAAAGCTAGTCAGTAGGCTTTCTGTTGCATGAATATATTTATGTTAATTTTTGATTTTTTGATTTTGTGGAGAAAAGATATTTTTATTGAAGCAATTTCCGTGAACTTTTATCTACAATGTGTCAATTTCACTGATGTAAGAAGTTTTACAAGTGGAAGCTGACTCCACTAAAAGAATTTTAGAAATAATACCCTTGACAATTTTTCAAATGAAGTGTTTGAATGGCTGATATCAAAAACTGCAGATCTGAGCTTGTGTGGGTAAATGCTTTGCAATAATATTACTACCCACTTTGTAAGCTTGTGCAATTTAAGATGTACGCTTTCGTCTAATATCAAACTCATTGAAAACAGTTTATTGTTTGATAATGAAAATACAAATCGATGCAAACCTTCTTTTATGCCAACCGAATTCCAACGCAATTATCCCCAAATCGCCTCGAAAACCATTCTGCAACTGATTTTGATTGGTCTAATTTCTAAAAGGTCTAAAGACTCTGAGAAATTTTTAATATTTTGGAACGAAATCGTCCTATTCTACCTTCCCCCCTTCAATAAATATATTTATTAAAATCATACGTCTTTCTGCCCAATACGTATTTCTAATTATCATTTTTTGGTCTAATATGCAGATTTAATTTTCCATGAGGTTAAGCATTCATAGGTCTGTCGAATGAAGAGTTTTTTTTTCATTATGACAAATTTAATTTGAAAAGCCTTTTTGCTTACGAGCCTAAATCTACGAAATTCCTTTCTCTTCATGTTACCTATTGAGTTCTTGTTAGGGAGTTCCATTGTGTTTCTTGTGCAACCTTTCTCATTACATCAACTTCTGATTAGCGATTTCTTTATATTCGTCATACCATTGTCTATATTGAAATTAAGTCATTTTATTACTCAATTTAAATATGTCTTTTGAATGTCTATCACAATTTTTTTATAATAGTCAAGCAACACTCATTTTCAATTAACCCTTATTATTATTTGACAAGGGATACTTTAATAAGTATTTCGTATCAAGTACTTCGTATTTTTATTGTTTATGAGCGTGCCAATTTCGGGACTAATTTTAGACAGTAGTCCCTAGATATCGAAATAGTTTGTGTGGTTCCAAAAATAAGGTAAAGTTAAAACTAGTTGAAGTCTTCGCAGAATCATTTCGGTCTTTCCACAATAGCGCTAAGGATGTATGTTGACCGAAATGTTGAGATGTGTGGTCAAACCCGCTGTTATGAAGTTTGCTTTACTTACTCTGATTCCGGAAGTAGAGAAATTTAACCAAGCAAAACTAATTTGGTAAACATACTTTTGGTAAGGTTCTATTTATACATTAGGTATTGGGGTTTATCCCGATAGTGATTGGCCGGATAAGATTAGACCAATCATTGGTCTATTTTAAGAGATGCATTGAAATATAATTGTCAGACAGCGGACAAATGGACGAATGGCGATGACGTGTAATAGCACTTCTGGGGCACACTACAATGTTCTTTCGCTTTCCTATCAATATTAAAGTACGCTTAAAATTCCATTGAATACTGCGGGAAGGCTGACTATGAGGCGATTATCTGGTTCTCTTACATTGAAATTTCTTCCTAGTCCCTTAGATTCCAGTAAGAACTGAAGGGAAAGCACACCCACAATCATGTTAAGGACTAACCAATTAAGACGCCAAGGAGGTCTTGTCTTAAGCGCTCAATAAAGTCAATTTCCATCTCCCCTACTATGAAGCCCAACCTCAAGTTAATTCGAGCAAGAACAGTACATTATACGTGAATGTTCCCTAATGAGAAAACGATGATTTGGTCCTATCGAAGAAATTTTTGTTCTAAAGCTATTGAACTGTCATCTAAAATAATTCTGGACACTAACATTAAAAGAGGGTGCTAACCTATCTCCTTGAAACTTTTAAAGAGGTGCATGTTTAATACTGCAGACGAATAAACTTTATAATAAAGAATGCCTGAAAGCAGCGAAAAATGCCAGCACATATTCTTTAACCTGAGCTGAAGAGTGAATAAGAAAAAAAACTTAGTTTTTACATTAAAGCTCCCTTTTTCTCTTACTCTTAATGTCTCGAAGGATATAAATCAGACCAGTGCAATGTATTTTTTCTTTACAAACAAACGGACGATTAATATGCGTCATATTATTAAAAACAGCTACTTAACGTTTGACCTATCCAAATCGTAAATATAAATGGTTCTATTGTTCAGAGGAGTGAGGAGTATTTGATCTAAGGTTGTTTTTGTAAAGTTTTTTAGTTCAAAAACATGCATTTCCAATGCTAGAATTTAGTGGCGATGTTTTTTCCTTCGCTTTCCCACTTCAGAGCTTCTGTAATACACATGTGCTCAATCTTGTTTTTTCTCCTGTGAGCACTGGTCATTTCATATAGGTGCTTAAGAAAATGGCTTTACTGCACGTAATTCAAGTTTCTCATATCTCTGATCATGTTCTCAATTCGCTTCCCGAGATCTTGCAGATATCTCACTCTCTGGTAGCTACGTGTGTGAAAGTTGGCTCTGCTCATTTTCACATAAAGCCGTAAGATGTAAAAACCAGGGTGTGATGAGCCGAATTAAATGACATTTAAAGGAGGAATGCACTTCATAAATTTGATTGAATGTTATATTCGAAAAGTTCAAGTTCATATGGACCTTAATATAAAGTGATTTCGGCTGTTTTCTCAGATTTATCATCTTATTACTCTATTCAACGAAGTAACGGATATATCATTACCAAGAAATAATGTAGAGTGTATGAATAATACCATCCCTTTTAGCACACCTAGTCAAAATCAAATTTCATTGTTGCCAGTAGCCCAGATTAAATAATTTTCTATATAACGTCATTTAGAGTCGTATCTGTCTTGGCGCTAGAAAGTTCTGACTAGTGTTAGGACACCGCAGTTTGGGCTTAAACGCGTCATTGAAAGTTTGAAGCAAAGAAATTAACTGCATCTTCATGAGTTTGACTGTGGGTTTAATAAATTTAGTTCCTTCCCTATATCGGAGGAGAGATGCTTTAAACAAATCTCCAAATATCTTGACTGAAATGTCAGGAAGTTTAGTCTGGTGAAAGTTGATTTCTTGATAGCAATTTCAAACCAGGAAGTATAATCATTTTGCTCTATCTCTAGTGAAGTAATAAATCAGTAAAATGAATGTGAAGATTTCTCTTTAGAGATTTATCTTTTTTCATTCTGATTTTTATTACATTTGTTGCAATTTTCCTAATAATATTTAAATTCAAGTGTATTGTGACTACTGTTAGGGAATTCTCCTGTAGTAAATTGTTCTGATTGCCAATTGCTCCATTATTATTACACATTGTGCAGCAAAATTTTCTGAAAGCGTTTAAACATAGAGGTTGAATAATTAGAAGTAGATAATAATGCCTAGGTACCAATAATCTTAATATCCTTCGATTTTAGATCCATTAAGTTGTTCCTTTTTAAAGGGTATAGTTCACTGCGTCATTTCCTATCTCTGAATAGCTAAGGGCGGTTAATTACAATGTTTTGGCATAGCACGTTTTTCTTGTAAAAAGGTTAGATTAAAGCTTGACTACTTCCTCATTAGAGTTAGCATGCGTAAGGCAACATTGAGTTTATTCTTAATTATCTGCTTACCTCCTTTTAGATTTGGATAAAGAAATTTCCTCAGAGAAGCTTTCTCATTATGCGAAGGCAAAAGATATACAAATCTAACAATGGCCTCCGTAAAAGCATGACTCCTGGTATATAGCTTTGGATATGTGGGTGCTTGGTTTAGGCCACAATCTAGCAGTGAGGAAACTTCAATCCCAGTCGTGTGTATGAAAAACACAGTAACCGACAAATCCTACTTTCGAAGGCTGAAAGTGTTCGAATTTATACCTTTTATCAACAGCAACAACAACATGTTTTTTACTTGTTTTACTCGATTTATTGTACTATTCTGTTTATTTCTCAATCTAAGTGTATTGTCTGCCCTTTAGTTGGAAATGAGATTTTTGTCTGGATTTATACGTAAATTTGTCTTCCGGTGGTTATCGTACATATTACTTGGGATTAATTTATTACCCTTTCGTGCGCCTCCTGAAACCACATGTACTACTTGTTGGTCGACCGGTTAGATGTTTAAATGATTTTCTCATGTGCTTGATAGTTTAGAAATATTCAACTGCCTTCTTTGGAGGCTTTAAAATTTTAATGGTTCTTTCGAATTATGGTTAAGCAACTTTGTGTTTAGTCCATTTTTTATAGATTTCATTTCATTTTGGGTACAAGGTGTTTTTAACTCCGATGTGTACCTTAACTCGCTTTTCTCTTACATCTTCGGTCGCGTTAAAAGTATTTGCGCTAGAACACTCGCTGATGTCTCACAAATATTTTGACCTCGTTTTTGCTTTTTTCTCTTTAGTGATGCTAAGTGTTTCTCCTGAGATGTCTTGTATTATACATTTAAGTTGATTGTGATAATTCAACATGTATTCCTATCAAAATTGCACAACTCTCCCCATAAATTTTCAAGAACGTTCCTAGTTGCTGGCACAATATGAAGTAAGTATTAGCCCATATCGATGTAACAGTCGTCAAAAACTGTCATACAAAACTCAAGGCCACAGGCTCCTAGAATTTTAGGTACCGGTGAATTCGTGTGCACGCCTGCGTAGTTGGAGATCAATGTCAATCGGTACACATCTGGTGATGTGTGTGACCAAACACCTTAGTTAATTCTGGTCAACAAGAGATGGTAAAATATGAGTTTCTCGTAAAAGCAGCTCCAGTATATCTTCCCTCTACCCAAGAAAACTGTTATGAACATTTCTAACCGGTAAGGGTGAATTCTTAAATATCTTTGAAATTTCAGATAAAACTCAAGGTTATTGGGGTGATTTTCATATTCCATTTTTATGTAAAGCAAATAATTATTAGGTTAAATCTTCCTGATTACTTTATCCCTGTCTTTTTTTCCTTATTAGTTAAGTAGTTTAGATATTTGTTTGTGTTTCCTTTTACTTCATTTGGTCGTATCTTGCACTCATCTCCACCTTTCACATTTTTATTTGTATTAATTCAGCTCACGAATATCCTGTTCTTTTTTCGACATCTATGTTTGTGTGAGAACTGACTATCTGAATTCTTAGATATGTCATTGTTTTTCTGTGTTCACATTGGATGGCCAGATTATTGTTATGGTATAAAGTCGTATTCAAGAATTGTAGTGATTACTTATATTTGTAAAATATCCCATTAGCAGTCTTTAAGGATAAAAGAACCAACTTTTAGTGTAGGAAGCATTTTTCTAACGTTCTTCTTTGTTCTTGATGTTTCTTTCTTCATTCCTTTCACCTTTACAAAGCCTAGGATATTGGTAAATAGTTATGTATTTTGGTTGGAATTAGTTTTTTTACATAAGTAACTTCATGTAGATATTTGCAAGCATATTGGTACGAGATGAACTCACTTTGTGTGTATTAAGCTCGGTTAAGTGTTCTTTTTCTCATCTCTTTTTTCTGATCGTGTCCTCAATTCCTATCTCGAGGTATCACAAATATCTTGAGCAATAGCAGCCTGTGTGGTTGCTCATTTTACCTGTTCTTATATATATGACAATGTCGGTCATTTTTTCTTGGCTGTGTCATGTCCACTCGTTTGTGTAGTAATTTGAATGATTTATTAGGTATTTTGAATATTACAGAATTTGAAAGGAAGGGAGAATGTTATTGTATTGTAAATACCTACGATTGAGCAATGCTTTTGCACACTATTGACGGGTCCAATGTCCCCAAGGTACAGCGAACAACAAGGACTTCCAGTATCCAAATTACGTTTGCTCTGAGTCTTATAAAAGATATGTGTGATTGAAATGCAACGTATCAGAATGTTATCCTTAACGTTGACATTACATTCAATGTAAGTCTCTTCAAATGGTCTTTTGTAAAAGCAACAACGTGCAGTCTTCTGAGTGAAGAGGTAAAAATCTCGTGTCTGAAGGGCCAAATCTCTCTACCCTTTTCCCAAATTATTACTCTAAAACCCTGCATCCCTTTGTCCAATATTTATAGTATTTACTATTTGTATAATTAAATTGATATATTATTAATACGATTATAACTGAACGCTTACCAATTATTATATGATGATAAATATGGTTGAAATGACGTATGAATAATAATTATGTTAACCAAAAGGAGAAGTACTGTTAATGTGGACACACATGGGTAGACAATGAAACAAATAATCTCACTTGTCAATTAACATCACAATTTATTCAAATAAGTAATGGTATTTCGATTGTAGTGGTAGGGGATTCTCGTCAAATATACCTCCACAAAAATCCTCTTATTTGATGTCTTGAGAATCAAAGCTGGATCATGCAAAATTTAATGAGATACCACATCACCTTCATCGTAATTCCTAAAATTCACCTTGATTTGCAAGGACTACGGGACTAGAATATCAATTTCAAAGAGGGAGTATTTTACTAATGTTAGGAGAATATTTCCATTTAATGAAATACTTTGTCTTCACATTTTTTATTCCCTTTTAAACGAATTTATAAGTGACCTTTAAATTGTTTATATGAACTGATTTGTACTAAATTTTACTAAGTTTCCGTGGATGAACAGCTGGAAATCTCCTTTTCTCTCCTATTATTTTGGAAATTTAAAATTGTCAGCGTAGGTTAACGTAAATTAAATAATTCATTTCCAACCGGAAGAAACTGAAATGGAAGAGGAAATTCTCCGTCCCTGGCCATCAAAAATTGTTTCAATTCTCTCTGAAGTATTATCTCTTCATCTTTAATCTCATTGTTGAAATTCTCATATGTCGATTAGATTCATTCTGCTATCGATTAAGCTCGATCTGTCTGGCTTTTAAGATCTTATCTTTGATCACTCATTTCTTATGATTACGAGCTGACTAATTGCAAATGAAATTCAATCTCGTAAAATAACTTTGCATTTGATTGTAATGTAATTTTGAAATCTCAAAATTACCACAGGATTGCAATTTTGATTGTGAAAATTGCAAAGAATTTTCTGTATAAAATTGCGCAGAATTTGTTTAATATTATTATTAAATTCGCATCTTCCAATGATAGGTTTTTTATTTTTATATTTTCTGGATACGTACTTAATAAACTGGCTCTGATTCGTCTAACAGCAGAAAATCTAAGCTTCTATACTATCAACACAACGGCAAATGAAAGATGCATACCTCATTAAATAAATGTTGTGATGTTTTCTGCCAACTTGATGAAAAAATCATGATTTGCATAATTCTGTGGTGTGTGGCCTAGAGTTATTTCAGTTTTGTTCTGTGTCTGAAATAGAATTGACTGTCACTTTGGTTCAGGTTTATTATTATTGCTCAAAATATTGTACAACTGTAGTCGGTAAGCGGAAGGTCCTATAAATGTTAAAAGAAGGGAGATCAAAAAGTAACCTGAAAGTATCAAAGAGTCTTCATCTGATTTTTGTGTTTTGGTTGTACAGTATATACTAAATGGGTATCTCACGTTCCGAAATTCAAATTTCATGATTCGTCCCCTGGATTGCGCTGAATGCTTATCTCCAATGTTCAATGCTTATTAACCGTATTATTTAATCAACAATTTCAATCCACTTTTTTTCTTCCAATGGCTGAGAATTTAAGCATTCAGGTTATTGATTTATCTAATTGGGGTAAGCGGACTGAAAGATCCAGGAAGTAGAAGACGGCAGAATGTTGAAAATCACGTCATTATTTCCATTATTATTAAATACGAAGTGTCTAACTATAAGAATAGTTAGTCTCATTTCTAGGTTCGTGTCTATACTGTTCAGAGTAATTTGGCAAGTTAGTTAAAGGGGTGGTTGGTCATACTCCTGTCTCTTCTGAAAGCCTCAAAAAAAGCTATGTGAGACCTATTAAGGTGTTTGCTTTGTTGAGGACTAGGGTAACGTCATATGTGAATTCATTAATAATTTTGAAAGTCAAATATTGTAAATAGAATTCTAGTTAGGAAGTTTGTTACTCTTTGTGTTTTTATTGTTTACTCATCAAAATTTTTGCTTACACCGTCTACAATTTGAATTGCTTGGTTTTTATTTGATTGCAAATTCTGTGCAATAGATAAACTAAATCATGCGTAATTATTGAAGGGTTAAATAATTTTGAAAATCAAGGGTGTGTTTCAACCTCACTAAGGAGAGACAAATGGATCAAATCTACTCAATTAGTTGACAATCCCTCAATATCGTGGCTGTTAACCTGTTCAGTTACCTAGGCATAAAATCACGAAAATTAAGCGTTAAAAAATATGAATATTACAAAGTGAATTAGGCCTCTTTTGAGAAAGTGGCTAATTCAAAGCTTTCAATATTCAGATGAAGTAAGACTCTTTATTTCATTATTTAATACCACTTTACTATCATTTTATCTCTCGATTGTATTTTTTTCTATTTCGCATATTCAGAGGCTCTTCATTTTGATAAGTAATTATTACTGTCATTACTTTTTATTCTTACTTATTTTCATGCGGTAAACTTTATATATTGTATCAGATTGTAACAGAAGTTCTGTCCACCTTTTAAAATTGAATTAAAGTGAAAATTTTGTTAAAAATACATTTATTTAGTGTTCAATATCGTCACCATTTTTATTAATTACATCTTCCCATCTTGTCATATGCCTTCTGATTCCTTCTTCATAGAATTCAGCCAGTTTGGACTTTAAAAAAAGAAACTAGCTTCATTTCGACCTCTTATCGTGAGGTAACCTTTTGTCCCCCTAAATGATTCTGTAAGCTCCTGAAAAGATGAAAATCGGTTGGTGCAAGATTGGGGGAATATGGTGGGTGATGCATGACTTCCCAGCCAAATTCTTCAACGAGACTTTTGGTTGTTCATGAAGTGTGGGGTCTGGCATTGTCAAGGTTAGAATCACTCCTTTCTGATTGATCAAAGGAGGCCGTTTTTCCCTTAAAACTGCTTTTAAACGAGTTAGCTGTTGACAGTCAACTTCAGATGTTATTGTTTGATTGTCACCCATTAGTTCATAATAAACAATTC
>CAADRB010000006.1:3319000-3356513 GCA_900708905.1 Hymenolepis diminuta
GCTAGAAATAGTTATTAATAACGATAATTATCACACAATCTGAAAGAAGAAAAAATATTTTATTAATTAGCATAGATAAGCATAAAACATTAACAAAGCAAATTGAAGTAATCGTGCCCTAAACACATAGATCAAAAATTGAACAAAACTTCTGTTACAACCTGATATTTGGGGTTTGGTAATAGTTAATTCTCAGTCCGGAAAAATACGTTGCTGCTTGAATGAACCATATTTTGAAGAGGTTTCCACTGACTCCGATGTCAATATTAGGGATGAAGCTATTACATGTGACGTTTCAAACGCTCTTCTCAAACAACCGGAACTTGAGTACTGCAAGTCCCCATTGATTATTACACCTGAGAAATAGTAATCTTTTCTTTATTGCAAGGGCATTGCTTTCTTTCCCGCGAGCATCTTCGTGTAGTTAACAGCTTTGCACTTCAAAATTTTCGTTTCAGTTCCCTTGAGGTGAGAATCCACGGTATCGACGTTGTCGTCCGTTTTATTCATAACAGCAGGGTCAGTCCAAAGACTTCCTACTCGATTTACCTTAGCTATGATCATGTGTAAGATTTCTTTTTGGTTTTTCGTTGAATCTGATTTTGTTATCAAGGGATAGTGATTTGCATATTATGCATTTTTTTTCCTTTTCGGCGGAATTTGTCACTTGTCAAACCCGTTTTGGTGGACGCTTGCACCGGTTTTGGCCCAAAATTCATTAGCTTCATGTTATAGTAAAGTTTTTCGTCTTTGTCCTCGGTGTCCTTATTCCCCAAAATTCTAATGTCATTTATACGTCAATACTGTCACGACCGCTCCTTCCCTCTTCTTTACATTTCAGAGCAGTCTAGTTTGTGTGTCTGCAATCTGAATTTTACCTTTATTTGTTGGCATTTGTATACGTTAGGATGTTTGTTCGAATACATTCTCCCGCAAATGATATTCTCCAATAGATACCATTTTCTATTGCTCATCTTGCAAAGAAGAGTAGAATTATGAAGCCTCTTTGACGAGAAACTGGGATTCTGCTACCTCCTCTAATCAACACATTTGGTAATGCTCCTTTCTTAATGTGTCCTGATGACCCTAGACTTACCAGACGAGCATGTTTTCCTGTGGGTGCACGTTATTACCAATCTATTTTATTCGTTCTCTTCCTTCCCCCTCCTTATTTAAACGCCATCAACCGCATTAAAAGGTAAATACGATCCACAGTTATTCCAATGAAATTTAACCCGGTAATTTCATAGCAGTTAGCCTGAACTGCAGCGCTTATGTTGTTAAAAGTAATAACTTACTGCTGACAATGTTATTCTTGGCATCCAAGACATAAAACAAGTTTTTAAGTTTCTCAAATATCTGCAGACAGTGTAACTTTCAGGAGTTACGGATTTGGGAATCAACGGCGCATATTGCTAACAGAATAATCGCTCTGGCTAAAGAAGATGAAGCATCTTAACGAGCTTACGTTCGCTTGAGTGATTTATGTTAAGTATGTACCCTTTAATGGTGATATTAGGTACATTTTTCGATTTATCTATTCTATTCTTTCATATTATTTATCCTTTTAGCCACCTTCTGATCCAGAACGCAATCTCTTTAAGAAAGGCGACAAGTTGGAGGCCGTAGATCGTCATAACGCCCAACTCATCTGCCCAGCCACTATCGGTGAAGTGTCGGGTCAACACGTTCTCGTCTCTTTCGATGGTTGGTCGGGCAATTTCGACTACTGGACACGTTACGACTCACGTGATCTCTTTCCTGTGGGCTGGTGCAAACTGGCTGGTCATGCTCTCCAGTCGCCTGGTCCCGCTGCTGTCCAGCGCCTCAATCTCACTCCTACCAAGATGCCCACTGCTCCTCCAAAGCAAACCGATCTTTCCTCGTCGGCGTCAGTTTCAGGATTACCTCAATTGACACCACCTCTTAGAATGACAGCAAGGTCAGCGCCTACCCGACGAAAAAGGTAGGTTGGTGTTTGAGAGCCATTTTGAGTAAACTTGAGCTTACTGAAGGAAATTACGTGATAGCACGTTATTTAGTCGACTGTAGAATTCTTTTTGGACTACCACTCTTCTAACTTCGCGATCTTTATCGCAAAACGAAATGGAGAGAAGGGAGAGATTACCGGTTGAAGAGCCTTTTTGCTTACAAAGAGAAATTTCAAAAGATTGAGAGTAAGTGAAAGAGATTGTATGAGTGTTAAAGTGAATGCATCGTATGATGTTCGGGCTTACGGATGAATATATATACTTCAGGGGTGAAAACAATTTAGTTGGGCTAAACCTATTGATGGTGGTCAACAGACGAACTCATTAGGTTGACAGCGTCGAGTATCGTGTATTAATGAAGATCAGGTTACTTGATCTTAAACTTTAAGGACACTGGAGAATCTCAACTGATATCCCATGTCGTCAAGTATTCCGTTTTAATTTGAGATGACTGTCTTCTTTTATTTTTGATTTTATTGTCGCTGGATCTTGGAGGCAATTCATTCAGTGACATTCTGGATATCATGAAGTCATTTTTAAGTTTATTGAATTTTTGACATCCTTGAGAGCAATTTCAGGTAAAAGATTTTATTACGATTCTAATGAGTGAGTGGAGGTTAGTTATCTAAATACACGATTTGTTTAAAAGTATGAGTGAGTTAATGGTGTTTAACTAAAATGGGATATTTGGTATGTTTTTTAACGCATATTTGCCACTTTATAATGCTACAACTGCTCAAATCCCAGGAAGAAGAGAGATCTGTGGCTCAAACGAAGGTTTTCTCGTAAGAAAATAAATTTGCATATAGAGAACTAGCTTGGTCAGCCGATGATTTCTTCAGTGGTGGTCTTTCACGTCCAGACACGAGCGTTGAAATGCGATAATCCATAATCCAGTGCATAAGGGATGAAGCTTATGGGTTTCGCTCAAGTCTACCGAAAATATTCGATTGGGCATCCTTACAAAATGATTGACTTTGCTTAATTCGGAGCGATCGATTGTTTCTTTACATTTGTGATTTCATTGCTTCTACTGACCTTTGGGATGTGTGCTTAAGTGATATTTTAGATTGTAAAGTTTTCGGTACATTAGTGTAGTAAAAAACTATTTATGCTTAATTTGTGTACTCAATGCTCAGACGTCATATTCAACATGTAAGTCTGCTAAGCTAGAGGTCACGAGATCAATACTTATCGATACGCGTCAAGTGATGTGCTTGATCAAACGGACTAGCGAATTCTACTCATATAAATAGATGGTATAACGCGAGTTTCAAGATAGAGCGGCTCCAGGATGCCTTTCCACTACCCACGGGCTTGGAACGTTTGTAGTTGGCCAAGAAATTGAATTTCCTGGGTCAAGTCGAAGAATGTGAATTCCATATTCGTTTGCACTTATCCATTGAGATTGTAGAATGTGAGTTCCTAATAAGGGAAGTGAATATTGAAAAACACTTACCTTTGGGGAACATCCCAAACAACACTTAATATGCCTTTGTCATGCAAATTTGATATGAAAATATAGGATCGTCCTGAATAATACATGTGTATAATGAGATAAGTGGAAGTTTTAAATAGATAGTTTAGCAGACATTATTTGCCCATGTCTAGAGGGTTTTGAGATATATTAATGTTACAATTTGTAAATATAATATTTCGTGAATTTCTCATGACAAATTCCATTTTTTCTTCATTTCATGTTTGTGTCAGTTCTTTTATATAATTTTGGGCGATTAGTATTGACGAACAAGGCATATATCTAGTTTCTCTGTTGTTCTTTTTATTCGCCGTGTCCACATAATTTGACGATTTAGTTCATACCAGAACTGAATTGTAACTCGACGTGTTTCTACTACGCATACATCTGACCTTTAAATTCGAATCTGCTCTTCTATAACAGTATTTTTGGATCCCTTCATGCAACCTTTGTACGCTCTCCTTATTAACGTCTTTCGATTAATCCTCTATGCAAACAGTGATTTTCCTATTATCTGCATATATGAAATATTCCTGAATTTGTTAGTTTTTTATTCCAAATTTTTCCAAAAGTTTACACTGTAGTTGGTGCCTTAGAATGTTGTTGGGGCTATTACTAACGGTTTTCAGCTACGGCTGATGCAAAAGGCCTTCACAAATAACAGACAACCAGTTTTAAATTGGAAAGCCAAGAGTGGCGAATAAACTTAATTCTATTGAGCAACGGTAATGGGAACTCAAGAGAGAGAGAATACCATGAAGTTCGAGGGAGAAGTTGAGCGTCTGCAATACAAATCTTGCAACCACTGTGTCAGACTTTAGTGGCAAAAACTGAGTTATCGTGAAAGCAGTGAGTGCAAATCAGTGTTCTCCAACTGAAACATTTTTAAAACAGTTCAAGTAAAGGCGTGAACTTAAACATGATTTTCTCTGATCCAAAACACACTAAGTTAATATTACTCAAAATAATAAGTTTTTTGGGTAATCCTTCAAGTTACTGCACTCTAATGGCTTCGGTTGTGCATTTTGAAGTAATGAACTAATCATTGTTAGATATATTTCTGCTACCTCTTATTTGCATTTTACGTTCATTGTTATCTTTTTATTTCTCATGGCAAGACCTAAAAGTTTTACGATCTTTCATCATGCGGGGACATCCAAGCGCATAGGAAGTAGAAGTTCATAAAATGGAGTATATTCATAGTTTAAAATAGAACTGTACTATCCAGAGAATGGAATAACACGAAGAATGTATTGCATTATAATAACACATAAGAATGAAATAACGATACTATCTGAAAGTATGTATAAAGCGGGGAACACATTCGTTCACGTCATGCAGGGAATGGATTGAATCAAAAAAGGTATGGGTGAGTTATCATTATTGATCTCATCGGGCATCCCATGTAATGATATTGTCATACGTGGACAAGCTTGATACAAACGACATGATTAAGTCAGCAATAAATCACTGAGTTTAAGGCATTAAAATTTCGTTCCAATTAAATTGTTAAATGATTAATACAATCGAGACGATCAAACGATAACGTCGGTTTCTTTAAGGAATGTACATGCATTGTTATCACAAATACGTATTGTGAAAATTTTCGTATTATGCGATTAATTTGAGTAAAATTCAGATAATTGCCGTTTAAAGTTTACACTCGGAAGGTTTCTCGTAAAAGCAACTAACTTTTTCTTTTATTTTCCTCACTCGATCAGAATGTCATATCAATAGTGCGATTTTGGCAGGGAAAATATAAATATTTCTATATAGGATTTACTGAAGAGAGAGGAAGTGAAACTAAGGAAATTCGGTCTTGAAACCACGTGATTTATAAAGCTTAAGACGCGATTGGTATCTCTCCGTCTTGAAGACTGTCACGAATTCAATTATTTGAGAGCGTTTCTTATGTTGAAGATTAGCCTTGATGATGATTTGGTGGCAATTACAGTAGATATCGGTTTTCATGAGCAAGGAGTTGTATTTAATTGTATTATCTCAATCTGATTCAAAATGGTCTGTTGGTTTAAGAAATTCTGCACTTGGAATTTAACAAGTTTAAAGGATTGGGAGGTGGCACCACTCCCATCATTGCCAACATGTTTGCTACCAACATCTTAGTGTTACTTAAAATATTTGCTGAGTGCTAATAGCAACAAACATTTTTAGTTCATTACTGGACTAATGTGAAAGGAAATAAACAGTGTTTCCTAGTTATTGTTAATACCTCCCACTAATAGTACGTAGAAGATTTATTATTATACCAATTTTAAGTAATATAAAGAATTGGTAAAATTATCGGCAGATCATATATGTTTTCTTCGCCAACAAGTATCGTTATAGCTCTTAAGATGTGGAGTTTTATGTGTAATGCTTTGGTAAATGACCGTTAATAACATGTAAGCAACAATTTATGCTAAAGAGATTTATGTAAACCTATGAGTCATTAATTTCGACTATATGGATTTTAAATGGGAAAGTGATACTCTAGGGATCAAATGTTTAAATTTGAAGGCAAATCAAATAATTGATTTACTTATCAACATTTTGCTAAGTTCTAACTGTTTCTTAAACCGCTTGAGAACCAAAATATGAAACCTGTGGTCTTCGATTTTGGATGATACTTCTTGATAGGCTTTGCAGTGACCTGAACATGTACTGTAATTAATCATAATCATCTTTGCAATAGAACAACAACTGATCTCTGACTATATAGTATGTCGATTATTTTGCAAGTTATTGAACATTTTAATGGTTGTAGATCGTTTTTTTCGGCAACTTCTTTTCAATCATCCTGTAATATTGAAGTACTCGTTCTTTGCAAATGAAGATTAAAGTTTTATTAATTTAGATTTTCGCTCTAATTCTTTAATGGACATTACACCACCGGGACAATAATTACCTTTGATATCTATCTAACTTTTCGTAAAACTGGAGTAGAATTATGTGCCTTTATGAAACGAATGCATAGTACTCTAAGTTGAATAGCTCCAATTATTTTTGTGGGAGATTATGTCTAGCGAAGTGAAGGTTTAAGCCGGCCATTGTTCTTTACTCCCTATTTATGAGTATATGCTGGCAATTGTATTTTCTAACCCAAAACTGTATTCATGCGGTCGCATTCAGAAGAACTTTTACTTAGCGTTATTTACAAGCGATATTGTTCGATTCTTGGTTGTTTTGATGCACTTGAAGAGCAGCGACTGTTTTGATCAACAATTTTTTCGCTCTGATCCAATTTAAAAAACACGCATGCACGATCTCAAATCACACAAAAATATCTGTGATTGTAGGTAAAACGGAAAGTTTGGCAAACTTCCAAAGTAGCAATTGGTTGTGGCTCGGTGTTGGTTAATAGTTTAATTTAACGTGAGTCACTATTGTCCCCTCTCCCTCCTTATTTTGGGCTGCGTAGCCATGTTTTATTTTTCATAATCGCATTTATTCAGGAAGTGGTCTTAAAGCAACGTAAAGGAACAAATAGTTGGTATGATAGGATGTGACTTTCGTGATTCAACAGCTTTAAGAAGTAGGTGGTCGCATCTAAATAATTGTTACAATTGTTATTCATTATCACATTCGTTAAGTTTGGCGCTTCTAATTCTAATTCTGATTGAGAAATCTTCATTGAGTCATTCTGCTGTTGGCCAAAGAAAAGAAAAGTATTAAAATTGAGATGAAAGTAAATTCTAGAATTCGACACCTTAAGGAAGTGGTTGATTGAAGCCAAAATCCACTTTTGAATGATTATAATCAAAAGTGAGATTTTATTCAGGTTTGATATTTAGGTGCTGTCCATTTTTGTTTAATCGATTTGATCAAAAGGCTAGGTGCTATTCGGACAGATTTGGATTTGGCATGGGTTTCAAATTCTATCTATGTATTTGATGTACCTAAGTACATTTATTCCTATGTAATCTATGTAGAAAACGCTATTCCCGGATTTAGTTTAAATTTAAACATTTCTATCAAGCTCTTCTTACCATTAAGGCTTTGATTGAAATTAATCATCCATTTTTTTTCCGTAACGATGTTCTCAGTGTTTTGTTAAAATTTTCGAAATGGTTTGAGAAGTGGTAGTGCCGAGTAATATGAACAGCTCCATATGTTATTAGTTGTCAACACATGGCCAAATGCCAATTTCTCAACCAAATATCCGTCCCTCTCTAATGTCTTTTTTTCCAATGTTGTTTTTGATTTTGACGCCTTTATCATATTAATTCATTTACTTGGTAACCTAATTTTCACGTATATATTTTGTGATGTTTGACATTTCATCCATGACAAAGCAAAGAAATAAGAAAATGTATTGTGGAAAAAATCTTAGCACGTGTAACAATGAAGTAGTCCAATAAAAAGTGATGGACGCGATTCGTGAATGAGAATAATCTTCAAACATCAATACTATTCTACTGCATAACTTAATAGACATAGTCTGTTGTGTCATGTTTTAGTTTTCTAAAATTCAAATTCTAGGATTCGGTCGTCTAGGTTCTTCAGTTAGTGTTCATATGCGCCTTGCTCAGATCTTATCGATCAGATATGAGCTAAGATGTGCTTTAGCATAGCAGAGTATATACCTGCAATATCTGCGATTTTGCAAAGAACAGTAGTTTAAATGCTTGTATGCACTATATATTTGAGTACATCCTTAAACTAGCAACATGACTGCGCAATTTCTGACTGACCTCAAAGTGGATTTTTTTTAATGTGTAATAAAACTTTTTAAAAAGAACATTTCAGTATTCACTGAAATTTGTGATCCAGTGCAAACTGGATTAAAGGAAGAACTATTATGAGAAAAGCCCTACATGAATTAATGCAAGGCTTGAGGGATTGATTCGTAGAAGTAAATCTTTGAATTCAACATTTTTGGGGGAAAAACAACTCTGGGTTTGTCGAAAAGCTGATTAGCATTCACACCTAATTATCATCTAATTGGTCTATCGATTTTGCTCAAATCTAATCAGCTGAACTGTTTTCTGACTGTGTGAATTAATTGCTTGCTCCTTTCTAAATGAAAGCTCTGAGACGCTACCATATTCGATCGGAGTCGAATGAACGACTATTGTGAGCTCTTTTTTTACGTATCCTATTTGAAGTTGATTTTAAAATCTTCTTAAATACTTTTCCTAGCCTTTAAATTTTCCTTACAATATTGCAACAAGGTAGATTTTTCTTCGATGTGTAGAACTCCCCTGATTTATATATGCCTTCTAGGTTAAATGATTAGAGGATACTTATCATTCATATAGTTAATCCGACTATTGCTTTCGAATACGCGCTATCCAGTTAAATATGCAGATTCAGACTTATGAAACGTTTTGCTATCTTAAGTGATATGAAAATGCCACTACTTGTTCTCAATTTTTAGTTGAATAATTAATGACTGCTTGAATTCCAGACTATGAGAACTGACTCTTATCACATATTCCCTATATCTCTAATGATCTCTTTCGTTTATATAGAGCTTTGTATTATGCAATTCAGAAGCAAGATGGGATATCTGTACACGAGCATGGCAAAACAATAATCGGTAATCGATGTGTTACCTGAGCACACACCGCCTAGCTAGCTACTAATTTCAGCAAAACAATCTCAATTGTGGTCTTACACCTCTAGGCGCACGAGGAATGAAGCTTAAGCGTTTCACTGGAGTGCATTGAAAATATCCGATTCCCCACCTTGACAAATTGTTTGTCTGTTTATTTGCAGACTTACGCTAACCAGCGTTCGACGGAAGGGGGGCATACGTCACTCCGTTCCCAATCGCCTTTTGACCAAATCGGATCATAAAAGTGGTGGCATGGCTTCTCCCCAACCATTACAATCTTCAGCATCCCTGCCCTCCTTAATATCACCTCCACCCCCATTACCCCGATTGACGGTTATTACGACCACCCGGGAAGACGGTAGCCCACAGACGATCATCAAAACAACCACGACTGGCGATAGTACCAGATCTACACCCACATATGGGTCAGAAACAAAGACATCTGTGTTGAATAATGGCAGTGGAAGTTCGTATCCAATTCTAGTCCCAAAACCATCGGGAGATACTGATGGTGGTGAGAGTGTGGAACGAAAACACAAGAAATCGAAGAAGCATAAAAGGCGCGCGTCCAAAGAGAGTCATCGTAGACATACAGGAGAGGGAGAATTCTTGCATCAATCGGTCAGGTACATCAGTCCGCTTATGTACTAAATTTTTTGTCAGTTGCCGTTTTCTAATTTTGAAGTACGAAAGTTTTTTTCACCTTCATTCTAGTCCCATGGTTTCTTTGTGATTAGTCTTAATTTCGCATTTGCTTTATCTTCCTTCGTTTCCGTTCGAAACCGATAGCCTACATAAATATCCTCTTTTTAGTACATTTCGAGGTGGGAATCTTTTATCAACATTAAAAGTGCACTGAAAAATGACTTTTGACATTACTCTTTTGTATGACTAAGTATTCTTTGTTGTAGTTCGTTAAATGTATTCAGAGCCCGCTTTCTGAAATGTTCTTTGCCATGGTTTCTCTAGGAGACCTTGTTACCGTTGGGATTCTATTATAATGTATGGTCAAGCTCTTTATTGTAAGGTATTCTGCAGTTGTTTAGACCCCAGAAAAGGAAGACAGATTGACAGCAACAAGACCAGTCTAGTTACTATATCAAACCAGCTCTGTTGATGCAATTAAGATATTTTTATACGTTAGAATTTGATTTGGTCGGATGGTGATTGGTCGTAGAAGATTGAACCAATTATTGGACTTCTATGTCCGATCATGGCAAAATGTGATTGGCCAAACAACGATGGGCCTCGTCATTGCCGTGACCTGCTATGTAAATGACGTAAATGACGATGGCATACAATCGATATCGCACTTCTGGTGCACGGCAAAGCATTGCCTCAGCTTTTATCGAATTCTCATTACCTTCTGGCTAGGAATATCATTATTCAAGCAGTGCTTTGGACGGTTTTCCGACTATCAATGTCCGTGGCAAAATAATAAAGAAGAATTTCCTATTGTTGGAAACTTCTAAACACCAGAAAGAGTAGATAATCTAATTAAGGAGTAAAGTGGGAGAGGGTCTTTAGTAAAAAGAATTTTGCTTCTTCTAAGCTCTAAATTCGTCGGGCTTTCTATTTTTACACTTTACAGCAATTACTTCTTCTAGCTTTAAAGATTTTGAAATTAGATATGTGAATAGAGTATCTGCGCTCAAAAGTCAGTAGATTTTTATGCAATAAAGGCCATCTCTCAGGAGTTTAGAGATTTATTAATTTTTGGATACAATTGAGACCATGCCAGTGCCCATTTCTATCTATCATTTCTTCAGTTATTGCAAATTATTATAGCCCGTGGAGAAGAATAGATTAGACTAAGACCTCTTGTAATTAAATTGGGATCTTTATCCGGTGGGTGTTAATTTTTTGCTATCGGTCTTAGTTTGTAACATATCTAGTCTAAGCGTTATATTGCCTGGACATGGCGGTTCAAATTAGATGACGGACCTGAAGTTCGAGATTCGAAAGTATGTCGACACTGTTTTGTAATTTCTATACATGCTCGTTAAGTAATCTGTACCCTATAAAGAACCCGTTTAGGAGACTTACAGGTCCACATATTTAAGGTATCCTAACGTCCAATCTTTAGGGATTGATACTTGACATTAAAGTAGCACTAACCTTGGAGTAAATCTGTTTAAGATTTCGAAAAAAATTAACTTTAGAAATTCCCTTACAAAATGAATGATCCTCCTAAAGAGTAACTGGATGCTATGAGGGAGGAAGAAAGGATTAGGAGGAAGCATTGGAAATTGGGAAGGAAGAGTAGAAGCGTCAATACTGAACCAGTGGAATCCAGGTTGTGATAAAGAGGATTTATTTGGGTACAGTAAGAGAGTTGACAGATTTCGCATCCTTTGTTCGTCGATGAATAACTAAAAAAATCGTCAACTAGTACTTAGGATATGAAAAGATTGATCCACTATGTGCCCTACAACCTTCTTGTTCTTCATGTTTTAGGAACTCATTTTGCGTTCTGTCGAACGTCTTTCTCTTTCAATGGATATTTTTCGCAGCTTGAATATTATCTTTTATAATATCAGATCATTTATGTTAGAGATGAAAAGTCTTTCTTGAGGTATGATAAAATATACCAATGTCCTACCGAGATTAATTAAATCTATTCCGTTCTCTTTAGTTTGCACAATTCCGCCAAGCCACCTAAGCTGGTGATTCGAAATCGATCTGGCGACTTTAGCAGCACTCAAACTAGTGAACTTTTTGTGGATACCATGGACTCATCGCCACCTCCTCTTTCGGCACCATTTTCCACCAAATTCTCCTCCACTCCACACTCCCTCGGTGACAGCCCTGGTAACGGCAATCCTAATAACAACTTAAACAAAAACTGCGATTCCCAATCCATTTTCCCTACCAGTGAGCAACCACGAGGTCAGATGGCCTCGCACTCGACTGTGTCTCCTGCTTCGATGGGTAAATTTGTCACTTATCACCTGAAAACTGAGGCATTTATGCTATTAATGACGCATTTAACAAATCTATTTGAATTCATTTGAGAACACCAAAGTTTATAACATTAGTTATTGTTACCACTCCCATCTCCGAAGTTGGCATAAACAAAGTTCACTCAAGGTGACTTCAACTTTGTCTCTCCTTTTATCTCGGACTCTTTTTTTCAATTTACAAGCTACATAATATGGCTCTCTATTCCTCCTAATGCATGCGTGCATATTCTCTGAAAAGATTATAGAATTTTGAAGTTCAATAGCACAGCAAGACTCCTCTCTCCTTTATTTCTGACTTCTTTGTATGGGTTAAGTATCCAGCATTCCTTGATATTCTCTTATCCAACATCTACAATCAATCAAATTGTTTTAGTAGTGGAGAGTTTTCAAGGAGTTTTGCTAATATACTTGTATTGAACCACAATATATCTCAGAGGAGGCTTCAATATCATTCTTCAAGCATAGTTTTGAATGGTTTTTAATGTATGGTTAATTGTGCGACTCATTCTTTATCAATTCGGATAGGTTAATAGAAGAAGTTCAGAGAGTGACATGAGCAGCGCCTAAGCTATTGCTTATATCTGAACTCAAGCGGATACGTTAATTCATCTACGAACAACAAACGTAAAACTATCGACGCTAAATTGTGAAGGGACTATGTCCTGAAGTTTAAACTTAAACCAATGCTACGCGCTACTTATATCGATTGAGTAGTTGATATTGATAATGTGCTGTGCTTTCATAGACCTTGGACCCTGCCCTCTTCCAAATGTCCAAGAATGGTCCACGGACGATGTTTACAACTATCTCGTATTAAAAGATTCCTCCCTTGTTGATGTTGCCAACCTATTTAAGCAACAGGTAAGCAATCTACAATGTTGTATTACTTTCAAATGAAAGACACAAATAATCAATGGTTGTTTTTGTTCCAATTCAGGAAATTGACGGACCAGCGTTACTGCTTGTTGACATGGATACAATGCGAAATTTGTTAAATATGAAGATTGGACCAGCACTCAAAGTAGATGACATATTGAGTCGACTTAAAAGAGGACATTTATGATTGAAAAATACTTTAATTATGATGTATACGTACATGATATTGTAAATCGTAATCAACCACTCGACACGTCGTAGATTATTCGAAAGCAAAAGAAAAAATGATGTTTTACATATCGTATGTGTAATACTTTATACGTGTGTATTATTATATGTATGACCGAAATCGTTTACATACTCTCAGATGATTAAATAAGGATTTTGATGTATATTACTCCATCGTCCTTACTATTCTTCGGTTTATTTGTACTAGCAAGCTAGTGTTATCTTTAGTAAGAGAATATATCTTAAGCAATGAGATGGGGAAGGACGTGATGCAAAAAAATTATTAAAGAAATGTGGCCTTAACTACTGTGCAGAGACTGGGGTCGCGGAATTGTAAGAGAATTTGAAATTATGCAATGATTGATTGCTCATGATTATGCGAAGATATTTTTTTCATGGAGAAGCATCTGAATAAGACGAACAACAAACTAGTTCGATGAGGTATTGAATAGGGGAAAAGATGGAGCAAAGTAGGTACTGAAGTCAGGGCGCCAGGAGGGAACCTACTTGATTTCTGGCACTGAGTCGTCCATGTTCTCCTATGTAGGCGATGTTCGAATCTCATTATTTTCAAATAGGATGTTCATTTTTGGGATTATACTTACGATATTCAGAGCTTATTGATCAGTTGGTTTAATTGGCGTTTGTCCGTGCCACCATGATTCGGTTGTACTATCCTAGAGCCAAGTGTAGGTAGAAGGAACTAGCAGAGATATTTGTTTGACAACAGAACTCGCTGGGGCTCACTCAAGGTGAATTCTAATAATTCTGTGCTAAGCCAATTTTCCTTAAATTAGAACGAATCTTACTTATAGCTACCAATAGACAACCACCTTCTCTAAATTAGGTTCCATGTATTATATGACAACTAAAATGAAGGATTTCGTATGTTATTACACAAAGGGTCATTTGTATAAAAGGCAACCTAAACCAACCTCTGTCGTATAAATATATAGCTTAGTTTTATTGCTCATTGAGTCGTCTCGATAAGCCCTATTCAAAGGGCATATCATAGTGCCCCTGTGGGGAATGAGAGGGAATGACCTGGGATCCTATTCTGCCCATCGTCTGTTCACGTTGCTGTTAGCAGCATACTTAGAAAATAATAGCCTCACTAGTTGGTATGGCATTAGTTTTACCGGTCTACTTCAGATGTACAAAGTGTGCATTTTTGTCAACCTAAGAGCTGTATGCATAAAGGAAAGCATAGACCCAAAGCGGTAATGAAAGAATGTGCATTATACTAAGTACAGTGGAGGGGGTAAACCAAATAGCACGAAGATACCGAAAACGAAATTGATAATTACAGCCAGTCTAAACGAAGACTGACTTCCTTTAATGTCCCCGCTCACTTACCATCCATCTAAGTATCCATCAATTATTATCAGAAAAAAAGATTTAAAAACAATACTCTCATTGAATTTAATCCACAACGAACTTTGCTCGGGTAATGACGTTTAATTTCAACTCGTTGTGATTGAATGCCTTTCAGAAAACACTCGACCACACTTGTCTAAAGTTCATTGATCATGGTTACCTAATCAGATATCAACCGCCTTCGTACTCACCCAGAACCGTCAAACACCCTACACAGTGATCATTTCGCCAAACAAAAATACTCTCGAGTTTCCACCTATCTTACCAAAATGAAGATAAACTCACAAAACCCATTTGTTAGTTAACATTGCTGCTATCCCATGCCATTTAAAACAATCTACGTACATCCCAGGCGCTCTAAATGATCACCCCAATTAAGATTCCACAGCGGGAACCCCAGAATCCTTCCCGAATACCATCACCTAGACGGTTGAGGCGCTGGACCACCCATGCTAATTATGAACATGTAAATGGTACACAGAATTAAGACCACAGATAACAGATAATTCAACGTATGTCAACGAAATCAGATAAATTGACCACTGATAAAACATATAGACGACAAATGTCAGCAGATATTCGACAAAATGAAAAGGCCATGTATATCCCTGTAGAAATATTATATTACACATTTTAGAAGACCATCTTATGTGGATAATCCTTCCTACTAAGGGAGAACATGGACTTCAAGTAAGAGGCCATCATTGATGGATCCTTGGTCATTTTAATTGCGCCAATAACAGCCTTGTCAACATCCCTCTGCATTTGCTTGCGCAGATCAGTCACACTGTACTTCTACAATTACACAACATAGTTTAACTCCCAAGATGAAATAAATCAACAATGCAAAAAAAGAACTAACCTTTTCTTCTTCAGCAAAGATCTTGTCGTCGGCCTTTTTTGGCTTAAGATCTTGGCGACGGAAGAACTCATCATTAACCTTAGTCGGGACTTTGACGTTCTTCAGCTTGAGAGAGGTCTTGGTAGCGATAACATATCGCTGGTTGACACGTCTCAATGGAACACCGTTGTACTTGAAAGGACCTGTAACAAGGAGCAATCCACTTGGCAAGGCCTTTAAAAAGACAACCCTTTTTCCACGATGTCTTCCAGCCAAAAGGATCAAAATGGTACCGGGGGTAATGGATTTCCTGATGGTACGACGATGGTCCTTGTAACATTGCTTCTTACGAAGCTGAAGCTTTTTCTTGGCATTTTGGACATCATACATACGAGGCTAATAAATAAAACGTCATCAAAAATAATTAACTTACAAAACGTGGCTGCTTGGTAGGCCTCTTAGCATTCTTCAGTGCCCGTTTCTTGATCTTAAGCTTTTGCTCCTTGGTAAGGGTTTTTTGAGAAGCTTTGTGCTTAAGAATATCCTTTCCAGAACGAGAACGACGTCTATTATCAAGATATCTCTTCTCCTCCGACTTCTTTTCCGCGACTTTTGAGTCCATGATAATCACACGATACTGTACAGCAAGTAGTGAGAATATTGCTTCAAACAAACAAACATTTCAAAGAAAAAATAAGAAGGAAAAGAACTTAAAAAATATTTGTCATCATTTCTATTTTTCAAAATTTAATTTAGTTTGCGATATGCATACCTAATTACTAATTATGCTGTTTAATTTATTTATTTGTTTCAACGCAACATCCAATGCCATTTGCAATAATTCCACCGTCTACTTCCAGAGAAAAATATAATAAGTTATATTCATTTTGAAATATTTCAATTTTTGTTTAATTATTGTTTTAAATTCACTATACCCTAAGTGCTAACTTAATTCAAAAACGGAAATTGAAATTGCATTTAACTTTTAAATTATATTGCGAAATCTATAATATGAATATGATTCACACCGTCTGTTTTAATTTTTTCGAATTTGTATAATTTCCGGGAGATTTATTTCACACTGTTTTCTTAGTTTATGACAAGTGATATATCTTTAATTCAAACTTGATGTGGTTTACTTACATAATCTCATTGAACTTAATACTTATATCAGCAAATAAAACACTCACAGTCATGATAATTTAAATTTATATCTTTATTGGGCTTTCAGTTTTTTCAAATATAATTAACAGGTGCTTTTAGGCAATAAATGTACACATTTATTTAACAAATGAAACCTTAAATCGATAAATTCGTCTATCATTCTAACATTTCTGGAACGTGGATTATGACTATGGAAATATAGCCTTACAAATTGTGATAAGAAATTCCCACAGATTGGTGAGGATTTATTGTTTTTATGCTATACTTCAATATACTTCTTTTCAATTTTTCACAAGTAATTTAACTTTTTCCAAAACCCATCTCTATTAACCAATGAACCGTATACGAATGTCTATTTACACGGTCAACATAGGCCATTTATGTAATAAATATTAAGATATTAACAATATTTGCCGAACCTTTGGTGTTATTGAGGTATTTTCGTGAATGAAGAATATACATGTAGAATGTATAATACGGCAGAATACATTGCTGCGATATTCTATAATTCTTTAAATTCGTATGAGTTTTAAAATTTTCGATTTTCAGTAAAATTAAATGCTCTACTTTACTCAAAATACAACAGTCACTATTGCATACTTTGCCGGAAAAAAAGGCCAGGGAGGGAAGAGTTAGCTAAGGTGAGATCGTTGTCTCATGCATCAGAGATCAGGTAGGACTCCTTATCCTTCATCTGTCCTCTACATATACACTGAAGAGAGTTAGTTTCAACATCACGACCTTCTAATAGAGTAGAACGCAGTAAGCATGTATTCATTTTTTCTTATTTGTTGTCTATATTTGTTTATTTAGTAGATTACATTTTCATAAAAAATTAACACTTTTTCTCAATATAAAGTTTAATAATTTAATGATTTTGGCCTCATTCTAATTTCGATTTTTAATAAGTTAATTACTTGGATAAAAATTTTCTGGAGAAAATTGAATTAATGGAAATAAAGGGATATTTATTTGGTTTGTGCAAATATCTTGAACATTCCGTTTCATTCGCACCATCTAAGCATCAAGTAATTTATTTGATGGGCATTTCGACAACTAAATTTAGGTAAGGTCAGCAATGGATGTCCAAATAAGCGATATTTATTGTATAATTTGTATAATTGTCATTGAAATCTCTGCATTGTCACTTTTATCGCCATTTAATTTTTGATAAAAGAACCTGCCCCATTGCTAAATAATTTTTTTAGATATCTCAGAAGTTTAACTGAAATAAATACTAATTGCATAGGTCTTAACGAAAATGGCAAGGTGCAGAGTCTGAGAGTCTTCTAGCCCTCCTTTTTTTCTCTTTGTTTTTTCAAGACGAATGTGTTAAATTCAGAGTTCTCGATTGGTTTTTTGGAGGGACTCTCTCTAACTTTGATTTGAAATACTCTTTAACAGCAAATGGCTGTTCACAGTTTGTTCTACATAATTCTTCATATTATATTTGATTATTCCTAACAAAATATTTGAGATTGAGAGCATTCCATTCCCCATAACTCTGCTCATATTCCTTTTAACATTCAATAATGAAAACAGTGCATTTTTCCCATTTGTTATCGGTTAAAGAATCATTAATAAACAGCAACTGTTTAGAATTTTCTATATGGGTATAAAGTAATTAATCACTTGCTAAAAATCTTTGCCGACTCTCCGAAAATAACAAATTATTAATGAATCTCTGGAAACCCAGTGGAATTTGGTCATAATAGGAGTGCTTTAAAGGCAAACATAACTCAAGATTGCTGTTAAAAACACTTCGCTAAATGGGCTTAAAAGTTATCATTGTCTGCATTGATTTAAGTCATAACCAAAAAATTTAGTTAAAGAGCTAACTAGATTATTTAATGGCTTGTTCGTCAATTAAAACCCAAGGAGCTGATTTATTGGCAGTCAAAACCATTCAAAGATGAGGAGGTCATCATGAAATCATCACTTTTTAATATTTCAAAAAAGTTTGTATTGACCTTAACCTAAACTTCAGCTCAATGTTCTTCTAATACAACTCAAGTATTTATTAAAATGGGTGATGTGATGTGAACCGAGGTCACATAAGAGGAATAACTCAAGTCTCTATGTCACTAGAACAGTTACGAAGTAACCGGGAAAGCTCTCCGTATTAACTGCTTAAATCATTAATTATACGTATAAATATTTCTTCGAACGAATTCATTCGTGTCCAATCATCAAAGTACCTGCGTGATGAATCGCTTTTGGATAGCCTAGGTAGGATAATACCGTTCTTGAGGTTAGTTGAAACTTTAACATTCTGAGTCCCGAGCCATTAACTGGCATCTAATATGTCCAGCAAGATAATTTTAAAATTATTAAATTACCCTGATACAGTACTCTAATTAAAATAATATTAATTAGCAAAATTCGCATATGTAAGAAAGTTTCCGTTATAATGTTAAGAGGGTCTATCGGGGCCACATCGATCGAAGAGATGGAATAAGTCAAGTCACTCATGTCGCCAGATCAGTTCGGAGGTGATTCACAATCCATGAAGGTGACAATTTATTAATAAATAAATTAGGTTTATATACAAAACATTTCTTCGTTAGACGTCAGTTATGCCCTTTTGTCAGAGTCTCGGCTTGATAATAGGCACCCGTCTAGGTATCTATGTGCTAACACGCAAACACACAACACACAGCGGGACCGCCTGTGGATACAGTAGTAGAGATCTTATCGTCAGACAATCATTTTTAATTGCTAGGTGATGATAGACATCTGCTGGCTATAGCAGTTTCAAGTTCGAATATGAAGCGTAAGAAACGAGTGGCATGATTAATCAGCAACCTCGTCATTAAAAAATACTTCTATTGAGTCCTATCAGTGTAGAAGAAATGGTCGTTTGTGAGGAAGTTAAAATAAAAATCAATTTATTTGAGTTTAATTATAAAAATAATTACCTAGTTTTTCGAAAACTGTATTATGAAAATCGGAATTACATATCATTTTGATTTCATTGGCTGTAGACATGAAACAGCGAAACCACAATCGTTATTGGCAAATCCACAATTAAATATTTTCCTCTCGCTCAACTGTTATTATCGAGTTGGTCTAAGGGATATCAACTCTGTTATTGTGCCTTTCTTTTAAAAAGATTCTTCGGTGGCATCCGAGAAGGACAAGCCTGAATCAGGAGGTTGCCATTAAATTAACTGTTGATTTATGAATTAAGTAAATTAATTTGATGTTAATCCGCATTCCCTCAATATTCAACATTTAGATTTAAGCTGATAACACAGTAGGCAATCAAAAAGTTGAATTTAATTATCAATCTCATTCTATGTTAACTTATTTGTTCTATGGTTTAGATTATGCATATGTTTAACTTTGAAAGGGTCTTTGATTAATTTAGACCTATTCAAAAGTTTCATTGTAGATATTCATAATGGAGGTATTTCTGAGTCTAATTATTTTTCAATTATAAATTACTTAATTTAAATTGATTGAATTTTGTTTAGAATCTTTTACCATTTATAAACCATATTAAACATTCAATTTTGTTTTAACTGTCTCCACTTTCGCTCTTTGTTCACAAGTCGTCCGTCAATGCCCCGTTCAGACAGACAAGCTGAGGGTTATCGTGTTTTCATTGGTGGTGTTGATCCGCGCGTTGGAAAAGTTGAACTCGAACGTGAATTTGACCGATTCGGGACTATTACCGATGTGTGGGTTGCTCGTAACCCCCCAGGTTTTGCTTTCATTGTCTACAAACACTTGGAAGATGCTGAACGTGCTATAAGGAGAATGAACAGAAGGTTGTACTTTAGTTTATTTAAATTTACTTTTGTAGTAGTCCATTTGGATCTAGATTGAGAGTTGAACATGCTGCAAACTCTATCAAATACGAACTCGAAGGGTAAGTGCTCATTATGTTTTTGTTTAAATGTGTTGTGCTTGGTATCAACTTTTTCATGCATTAATTGTTATGATGCGTAGGTTAAAGTGAACTTTACTTATATTAATTTGCGCTTTTTTATACGCAACTTCTACGTTTCGTCTTCGTGTGTCTCTCTCTCCCTCTAACTCTATCGCCTCTCCGATATTCTGCACCACCTACTTCTAGAAATACTACTACTCACCTAAGTCGCTTTCTCCTTCTTGGGAAAATCCTCCTCAGTCTCTTCCAAAATCCTCACTCCATAAATTCTCAAAATCGTCCCTTCCCATCGCTTTATCTTTTTCTCCGTGTTAGGGACGGTGAGTTAATTAAAGATTGTCTTAAAGTCCTGGCTTTTTGCCACAAGTTTGGGAGAAGGGTATTTAGTTTCTGTCTGCGCTTTCAGTGCGCTCTATATAAATCAGATCAGTGATTCAACCACTGAGTTACCACTTGCACACACAAGGCAGGGCATGTTCGCTATTTTCACGCATGCGTACTTCATCTAGTAGTTAATTAGGCGACGTTTTATTTTGTTGGTTTTAGTTATCATGGATCAACAGGCCGCGGTCGTAGACGCAGGAGTCACTCATCAAGAGGTCGTCGTCGATCACCTCCGCGTCGTAGATCGATAAGTCGCCGTGATAGAAGGTAGGTGTTTGCACAACTGCTTTTCCAGCCTTTCATTAACATTTGAAAAACAAAGATTAGCATTCTGTTCTTTATTGTGCAGCGATAGTCGTCGCAGATACAGGCGATCGAGTTCGCGAGATCGTAGGCGTTCATGGCGTCGTCGTTCTCATTCGCGTTCTGTTTCTCGTAGGTCTGATAGCAATGTCAATTCTCGTGAGAACTCTCGTAAACGTTCTCGTGACCGTTCTGACAAATCTGCAAGCCGTCGCTCTGATTCTCGTAATCGTTCTCCATCCAATGTTTCGAGAGATCGTTCTGTATCTCGCGAGGCGTCAAGTAGGAAAAGAGCCCGTGTTTCTCGCTCTAGAAGTGAGTCGGTACCTCGTCGATCAATTTCAAGGGAGTCGCCCACTAGAAGGTCACGCTCTCGGTCCCGCTCAGCATCTGCAGCGAGTTCTCGTAGCCGATCCGGAAGCCCTGTGAATCGGAATGGTTCTAATGCCTCTAATGGAAATGGTTCAAGACGCAGCGGAAGTCGCCATTCTCGTTCTGCATCAGGGTCAAGGTCACCCAGTCCTCGTAGTGGGGTCCATACACCCTCGCGCTCTGGGTCAAATTCTCCACAACGTGGAGGCTCATCTGATGGTATCCTTTTTGCCTTAGAAATCTCAGGATCTTGATTGAATCTGATTTCCCTTTTTGTTCACTTTTCAGGTGAAAGAGACGGAAGCGGAAGCGATTAAATATCAATGTCATCGTTAATGAACTCAATCGCATTTTATTGACATTGGATTGTTGTACCACCTGTCCTTTTTTTATAAATCAAGTCATCAATAAAAACATTCTATTAGTTACCTGACTTATTAGTGCGTCTCTTGGTTGAAATTGCTGTTCTACTTATGGATTATTAGTAGTCGCAAATTAATAGTAATGGCTGAAATTGTAGTCATATGAATAGATGAATTGCCCTCGTTAATTACTGGAGCGTGTTGTGTCACCGCATATATTCGCACATAATCTGTTAATGTAGAATGAGCAAACAGTCAGGTTTCCATACAGATATTTAGGTCACATGTTCAGAACATGAAAGAAAAAATGTCTGAAAGTAGCAACACTTTAAGCTAATAGGTGTGCATGTGCTGATTTCACTTATGCGAGTTGATCTCTTCTAAAAGGAGTTGGGACGTGCTGTCTGTGTCTGTGGATGGTTTCATAAGGAATGATGAAAATGCGAACGGAAGTTATTAGATTGAAAGAAAAATTTTTGAGCTTGAACACAAATAGATAAGTAAACACACATAAAGTGTATTACTGATAATTTTAATGTTACGACTCCGTTTCTGCTATTAATTTCTTTAAGTTATTTTTACTATCTAGCAACGGACTGTACCGTATTTCATCTTTAAAGATTATTATCTTGAATTAATTTCCAGTATTTGTATAAAAGATGTAACTTATTCAGGACTGAAAGAGCAATGAAATCAGGCTTGATAAATATTTAAAGATAAAGTTTTTGGGGCGAAGAAAGCCAGCGTTAGAATGCAAAGAATAAAGTTTGCATAGCCAAATTTTATAAATTTCACGTTGCTTAAAAGTGGTAGAACAACCTCGCCTACATCCTGATTTGCGTTGGTTAAATTTAAAATTTCCTAAGATTACATGGAACCGAATGAAATCTAGTCCTATTATACATTATACTATCGAGTAAAACTAATCCAAAACATAGGCTGGGTAACCATTGAAGAAAAGGGTTACATTAGTTACCTTTGTAATTATTTCCATGCAAACCTTATTTTGGCACTGTGCTTAAGACGGTTAAAAGCATCAGCGTTCACACTGTTCTTCTAACATCAGCTTGCTTAATCATGTTCTGAGAAGTGTAAGGTTCTAATAATCAGTTGAAGTTGAGTTCTGTTTTGCCACAATCTTCTTTTAGACTGACAATAAAAGAAATCCAGGAAATGTAGATAAAAAGCAATTGAAATTCATTTTACCAGTTCACTTCACATTATTTGGATGTGTGCGTATATAATAGTTTGAAAACTGTCATTTATTTATATCGATCTATACGTGTTCATGCCTCTCATTGGCTTATTATCTCGAAATCGATAAATTCCAAAAGTCATTTTGACGAAATACACATTAGATTTAAAGGGGAAACCCATTAAAAAATATAATAGAAACAAATTGGAGAAAAATATTTATATCGCCTATCTTTGTGGTTAGTGTTCCCATCTTTAGGTAGTTTAGAAATACCTTTTACAGACATGTTTCCTCCGGTTTTTCAAATATAATCATTAATGAAAGTTGTAAGCTTTCTTTTCAGTTAAAGGAATACTAGTGAAATGGGTCTTTTGATGATATTTTTGAAATATCGAATTATTATGAGTCCTTTAAAGCTCAGACTGATCATTAATTTTGAAATTTTCATGACAAGCTAATAATGAGACGTAGGTTGGTAAAACAACGCATTAAACGGACAAGGAAAACGCTTCCAAAATGATAGGATATAAATTTTGGTGAAAAATAGTTATATTGGTTGTCAAAAAAAGTTATTTTACATACCACGCCAGAAATCTCCAGAGTTCAATGTGACATTTATCGCATAGTCTTACAGACAACAGCATTGGTTCTGACATGTGTAAAACCCTATTGCCACTTAATTCGGTTCTAATATGCTGTACATGCTATCCATGTCCTTTTGCCATCAATAATAAACGAAACTTAATCAAGTTATATTAACAAATTCATCAAGTTGCTAAACTCTAACTTTCCAGTTCTTTACTAACACTTTCCGCTCTGCTCTAACGAACTATATTTTGAAAAAGAAATCATCATAGAAGTGTTTAATAGAAGAACGAAGAAAAAATAAGGTCAGAAACCAACTTTATTCAATATACAAACAGGAATTGTTTTAAGCACTGTGAAAACTCGAAAGAGTCTTATAATCAAACAAGTTTAGGAATTGACTTCAAATTATTTTCTTATAAATATTTCGAAATATAAAACCAATTAACTAATATTAACAAACTGCAATATAGAACACAAACCAACAGTAAAATGTTCAATTTATTTCATAACACTTTTTCACTTCTCACTTAAGAGCTCACCAACCGAAGAATTTGTTTTCTTTGAATTTGATGAATTAAGATACCTATCGTGACAAAATTACAGGTTAAACTCATGAGAAAAACGCGTCCAAAAGGATAGGATAGATCAAATTTTGCGAAAAAACATACGTATTAGCCGCCTTTGTGATTATTTTCTGGCATTAAACGATAAATATTAAGAGGTTATTTCATTGGCTAATACCTTTACCAATCAGAAAGCGATTTAAGGCTTGAAGAATGTATATAACAGAACCACTTTTCGACATAATTTTCTCAACTGCCCCTTGAATTAACGTACGAGGTGGCGATGGGAGATCAGGCCAAAGCTTGTGAAATATCACAAATGCTGAGACGATACAATCCTGACCTTGAAAAATACATCGGAGAAATATTGAAAGATCATGTAAATACCTTCACACCAAGAGCAACTCAACTCAATTCTAATTCACAAAGTCTTTCTACTCCTTCATCTGATAATTTCGAAGAGAGGTTTTTCTACAAAAGTGGTGATTTTGTTGACAGTGATTCCAGCTCTACCAAGCCTCCTTATTCATACATTGCTTTGATTACAATGGCTCTTATTCATTCTCGCGACAATCGACTTACCCTTTCGGGCATTTGTGATTATATCATGCAAAACTTCCCCTACTACCGAGTACGTTTCCCGGCATGGCAAAACTCTATTCGGCACAATCTATCTCTTAACGACTGCTTTGTCAAGGTGCCTAGAGAACCTGGTAGCACAGGCAAAGGCAACTATTGGTCCCTTGATCCTGAAGCTGTAGATATGTTTAAAAACGGTAGTTTTCTGCGTCGCAAAAAGAGATATAAGCGATGTTTGAGAAACTCCACCTCAAGTACTGGAAGTTTTAGTGACTCAAATTTACCGAGTTCACCACTTTATCTAAGTGGTTTTCTTGGGTCCATAGAGTCTATGGATTCCGATCCAAGAAGAAACATTGTAGCGTCCATACCCTTCTACCCATCTGTTCTTGAATCCTGTCCTACTATGTCTACATCCGATAATCGTTCGGTTACAACTCAAACTTCAACTGTCACTACCTCTTCACTATCAACGCCTTTCAGTATTGAATCGATTCTTAACTCTAAGAATGTGGAGTAGAATCACCTTCCCTGCTCCATTTCCTTATTAGTAGATTATTCTGTACATTTATTCTGATTTTATATATTATTAAATGAGTATATTTGCAAAAGTTGACTTCATTGATTCTTTTGCCTACATGTATTAGTACCAGTAATCTGATTAAATATTAGATGTGGTATTTAATATAGACTATCTCACAGGAAGTTTTGCCAAATAGTTCGAATGTCAGTACCAGCTTTGGTTCGGCACTTGCTGACATATTTTCTTATGTCTGTGGTTGTTTATATAATAAATTAACAGTTTTGTTAATCCCTTGTAGATTGCGTTTGATTAGAGCGTGTTGTTTTCCAATTCACACTTTATTTGAAATTTATTGATCATTAATGAAAAATAGTACAGCGGTTTCAATTTATGCAAACTTAGGAATTTTTGCATAATGTTTATTATATTAAAATTTGGTCTATTAGTACTGAACTACGGTGTTGAAGTTTGATCAGTAAATATTTTGGCAATGACTTAGTGACTCATCGAATTATTTTACATTGCAGATGGGAAAATCTCCATTGTTGAAGGAGTTTCTTTTGCCATCAGTTTCGATAAAAATTAAGTAACCAAGTAAATGTGGATTAAAGGCTTGAGCCTAGAGAGATTTCAACGATTTACGGCGACAAACTCGAAAATGGCTTGAAGCGGATGCATTTTATTAGTAATAAAGATTTTGGTTTACGCTATCTTACGAATGCAGAAAAAAAGATAAGCAGAGAGGTTAAAAACAGAGAAACGCGTCTTTGACCTGTAACACATATGGCGCAATATTGAAGAAAACGATGTATGCTCCTGTAGGTATAAGGCAACTGGCTATCTAGAGCATGGTTTTCAGGGAGGGGATCTGTGTTTGCAGTTATGTGGATAGATGCACAAGTACATCCATGCATTTTCATACTCTCATTAGAGCGGTCTGATAGTCAGTTAAAACAAACCGTCTCTGCTTAATCAAACAATGTCACAAAGACCCTATTCCCGTGCGATCATAAACCAACCGAGGTGAAAAAATGCAAAATGACATGCTGAATAAAAAGAGAGTGAGAGAGCTATCTACTATAGGGGCATCTCCGAGTCGTGGTTGTTTATCTTACTTAGTTAAGTTCGTTATTATTATTGTCGTAATCTGATGTACAAAAACGAGGGTTGTTTGGTTAGCGGGACTTAGTGCTGCACGGCGCGGTCTTCCTCTTAGTTATGTTAGTGATGATAGACACGTTTAAATGCTGTTGTTTTAAAGTAAACGAAACCACCACCACTACCACCAAGCAGAGTCATAGTTGATGTTATACGTTTATTCATTATCACATCCACACATACGCAAAAGGCATATATACGTGAACTCACACTACCTATTATCCATCTCTCTTGGCGCGTACGTGTTATTGTGTTGTATAAACATTCTGTGATCTGCTTTGTGATTTGCTTCAGATTTGAACATCCGGTCGCTTTACCAACTGCAGTTATAATGTTCATTACCATCTACGGTGATGCAATTAAAAGCTAGTATAAACGTAGTGAGCAAAAAGCATTTTATGACTGACTATTCCCCAAACTGAAGCCATCTTTGTGTTCCCTCACTCTCAGCATGGGTATAAAAAACCTCACCACCCTTAATTATTTATTTCTAACTCCGAATTCCACGACTGTCATTTTATCCTCATTCATTATGTTTATTTCTTTGCATATATTCATTTAATTCTTAGATGGCATTGCTTTAATGTGAGGTTACTTCGACGCTCAGCATTTATAATGCTGATGACGCAGAGAAAGGAGAAGGAGTACTACCGCCACAAACGCAAATCATTGAGTGAGACTGCATTCATGGGAACGATAAAAGTTATCGAATACGCGTTTAGATCATATTTTTTCCAAATCAAAATCATCAGCTCGGTCTGAATCCGAAGGTTGGAACAAATTATCAATAGTGAGACAAGCATCTAAGAGGAACAAGAGTGAGGATGAGGCTTTCAGTACCACGACGTCAGAGCTGACTTTATGCATATGTGAAAACAAAGAGTCGGTAATGCAGGAAAACACAGATGGCGCTTATTAAGGCTCTTAGATTGTATTTTACTTTCAAAATCTGGCCAGTCCGGTATGAAGAACTTGGGACTTCAATAATGGGTTTTGTTAGTTTAACTTAAGGCGACTGAATTTTTTATAATTTAGTAAGTTTTGATAGTAAGCGTTCGAACACCCTCTCTTTAACGTTCTTGTTAAGGAATGAATCGAGTTATCACTGCAATATGAGGTTCTGCAATAAGATGTTTTGGTGTAGAAATAGTGATAAATCATTATAAAAGCATATGCTCCGGTCGATGTTAAACGAAAACCGTCAAAATTATTCTTACAGAGTCACCAAATTGTTGGAGCTATGAGAAATAGCTTTCATCTAGCATCAGACAGCCACAGTTTTCAAAGATTCAGAAAATAGAGTCGAAAGTAAAGCAGAATTTATTAAATAGCAATGATTACAATTGAGAGAGAGAGAGAGAGAAAATGGAGATCTCTAACGAAAAACAGGATGAGAGGTAGACGAATATAGGAAGAGCGCGAGAATCGAACGTTTGTTCCACCAGTCTTGTGACTGACGAATCGTTAGATTTTATAGACGAAAACTGAATTATAAATCACTATTCAATATTCAACAACTGTGTCGATTGAAAATAATTCAAACAAACGCAAAAACGTAAACATGATATTTCATAAAAAGGAGTTAATTTAATTATGCTCAAAAAATTTAAGACATTTTGGGAAATTCTTCACTATCATTCAAGACAAAGCCACATATTTTATATTGGGGTCTCGAATGGTTTAGAAATCTACAGGCGAATGCTAGGCATGATCTGCATTTCAAAGTAAAAATAATGTTATGAATGTTTTTCTCATGCTATTTTTATAATAAAGAAATTGTTTAATTAGGAAAGTGGGGAATTTCTTCTAGTGTAAAATCCATCTTTTGCTGATGAGCAGATTATTAAGTTGAGGCTAACGCGCAGTTCGAAATGCTTTGTCCTAATTGTAACTCAATTCATTAAACAAAAAGGGTAAACTAGACAGTCTGTTTAGCTATACATCATAATTAGGCCTGTACTCTATCTCGGTGTTCTTTCTTTATTTCCTCCGTTATTCCTCCTCTTCATTCTCTGTTGTTGTACCTAATTTTGTAAGAATATTAGCAAATTTCATTTACTTGCCCGTGGCTGTAAAAAATCAAAGAAATCAAAGTGTCACAACCAACCATTTAATTAAATGGGCTGGTCGACGAGCTCTGAACACGATCTCATCCAGAAATTCAAAGTGAGTTATCTCCCAGAAGTCAAATAAACAAAGATTCTCGACATCCTGACTCCATTATATGTTCCTAGGCTATCATTCCCCATTCCATACCAAAATGGATTTCTTTGCTAATTCGC
Source organism: Hymenolepis diminuta (assembly GCA_900708905.1). Taxonomy (NCBI): domain Eukaryota; kingdom Metazoa; phylum Platyhelminthes; class Cestoda; order Cyclophyllidea; family Hymenolepididae; genus Hymenolepis; species Hymenolepis diminuta. The sequence continues at coordinate 3,347,679 of CAADRB010000006.1, forward strand.
TATCCTATGAATAAAATTCCTATTATAATAACATCTACATTCTTACACGCTTCTCAGGAATAAAATTTCCTAACTATCTAAAATGTTTATTCAGCGATAATTTTGGCGATCTCAAATTTAGACTTTCATTGTCACTTACCCACAACTCTACAACTTTAGTCAAAGAACGATAATTAGTTCAACCCTAGTATTGCTTAATTATTACCTTTGTTTTGTTAGAAACGTGATAGAGATCATACGAGATGAGGTAATGAGTTTAAAGACGGTAATGCAAATAAAATAGGTTTGATCCTCTGGGTGGAATCATTGTTTAATTAGATAATTAACATGTGCTAATTGACAGCTGAACTGTAATCTTCTTAATATTATCCACTCATATAAGAAAAGTTTTCCTGGATTAGTTTTTATCTATTATCTACAACAAAAAGGACAATTTTACAATTTTCATTCTGGAAAAGTAATTGAAATCGAGTAAGTTCAATAGATAATAGCGGAAAGGAATCGAGATGAGAGCAGTAGAAGAGTTACTTCATTTGATTTTCTAATCCGGGTTATACAATCTTAATTTACAGAGCAATTTGCGTTCAAAAATTCATTTATCGTAATTCGACTCCTCGATCACTGAATAAATTCTTACCCACAATCTACAGTGCTTTTTGACCGATTCTCTGACTATGATAGTCTTTCTTGCCATTTCATTTCATTTCCTCTTTAGAAGGCCGAGGAATCAACATCACCTTAGACAGTTAGCCTTATAAGAGATCAATTATACTATTTTAAACAAAGAATGGAAGAATTTGGGGTAGCACATTAAAATGCACCGTGAGGATCCGAAGATGGGAAAATATACCAGGAAATAAATGATATTTCATTTTTATCGTTAACACTAAGGAAATGCACACTAATGCAATCTTTGCACAATAAGGGATAAAAGGAAGGGAATAAAAATATGTTGAGAAAAAGATTAGGGTATCAAATGAGTCTTTCATCACTTAATTTTCAAGTTTATTTAATGGGTTATTCAAGTTGTATATCACGATTCGTCTCCGGATTGCTGATGAAATTCTCGTCCACGATATCCGATGCTTACTGACGAGTTTTTTAATCATAACGGTCGGTCTTGCCACCTTTACTCTTTTTTTCTACCCAAGGTTGGGAAAACCGTGCACGATATTATATGATATCATGCAACTTACATGGTCCCAATTTAGCAGAGCTGAGACAGCTAAAATTTTAAACTTCGGAAAGCTCAACAAGCTGCATTGCTTATTAAATTTTGGATTGAAGTTTGTCATTGTCTCGTTATTTCCTAAAAAGTCAATTCAAGTTTATATACTCAAATTTATAAATACTTGCCATTATTTATTTGATACTTACTGATACGCATCCGAAATTACGCGGTATGATGGCCTGGGATTAGGGTTGGGACTTGAATTAGGCCACATCAAGCGAACGTCTAAAAAACCGACCTGGTTAAAACTGGTGTAGAGAAAGGCAACAAATTGCGAATTTCTCGTTGGAGAGGTCCCGATTACTATTCCTCTACCTTTTAGCATTTAGCTTCAACTTTTTTAGCATTATTAGAATATATACTTTCTTCATTGGTGCCAGTGGCGAAGTGGCTGAGGCACGGGATTAATTCTCAACAGTGCATATTAAGTAATGTTGATGATTAAACGTCCTGATTAAATCCAGTCAAAAAGAGAGTGGCAGAATACAAGATCTTCTTCCCCCTACTCAAGTCAAGTGTCATCAGCAAATGAATGCTGATCATGTTTCCAAATCAACACAGACAATTTATTTATTTGGTTTTATTCCCACTCTTTGACAATACTGAGTTTTAACCTTCATTTAGTTATTTTTGAAACATATTTATTTTAAAAAGTATACGTTTGAGAATCCATGTTTTTTACAAACTCAACAACAACAGATATAGTATTCTCACTGTTGTGCATCTAAGTTGACAGTTAAAAATTTCGCCGGTCAGGATTAATGTTTCATGTTTATAAAGGCATATTTTATAATTTATTTAACCGCCTTGTGATCATTGATCACAAAATGTGTAATTGTGTTTATAATGGAAACATATCTGATATCTATGCCTAATATATCTAATATCAATAGCAAGATTACATAGACCTGAAGCGGGTGTTTTCTCTAGATCTATGTCGTAACAATTATGTCTGGACTCATTTTTCCCTTGTTATAGTTTGGACTAACAACAAAACTAACAAGACTAGTCTAATAAAATGAAGGGTTTAAAGTCCTGTCAAATCGGAGTTTCGATATCTGTTGACGTATATACATGAATGAAATGACCACTCGTATTGATTAAGTGAGGGGTAATCCAATGTGGGTTTTCAAACAAAGTGATTTTAGGAATCAAATTCTCTGCACTGATCACTAGATCAGCGCAGATCTAGTGATGCGCTAGTTAATTTTAGTCAGAGTTGGAAGAATTTGGGCTTCTCGTCTGAACTACAGGACAACTTCTGGGACATTTAACCTGCCCTTGTTAAGGATTAATAACAACATTAATGCACTTAACACATTTTTATTCATCCTCAATGCAATACAAGAGCGAATTTTTAATGTAACTCGAAGATGATAATCCTATGTGGCATTAAACTTGTGCGGACATTCAGAAAGATTAGTGAGTTCCGAGTTTATTAAATGTGACCAAATTTAAAATGGCTCTTAATTATGCTCTCCATAAAAATATAAATTATAAATCCTGTCCACTAGATTCAATATAACTAGAAGTAAAACAGGCACGAAGACAAATCAGATTGGAAGGAAGTCTTTTTTATAACCTACCTTCCATGACCGAAACATCCAATAGAACCGACTTTCATTTCTAAAGCCGTGAAACTCAAACTTAGAGGAAATTTTGCCAGAGCGATGAACAATAAAGGAACACAATGCTTTTGCACTATCGAAGATATTGTGTTACAGTCACCGATGACATTAAGTTTTCGATTTCCAAATACAAAGGATAGGAGTAACTAATGTGTCATCTATCAGAATGTCATTCTTGTTCCTGATACTTGTGGGACTTTAAGATGCACTTTCGACCGTAGCAGACGAGTAAGAACCCCCGAAAGTAGCGGAAGTAGACGAAGAACACACTAAAATGTGCTGAGAAATGAATAAGAGAAAATCCCAGACTCAAAGTTGCGATCTTTAAATTTCTACCCTCAAATACTATTAAGAAAAGTGGTCATAATATAAACGAACTGCCACATACAAGATTTTTTGCTCAAATTTGACTACATAGAGCAAATGAAAAGTAAGGTGATCAGCTGAGAATATGGATATAGTAATTAAAAATATGGTGGCCATGCTTTCAAATTACGGCGGAAAGATTTTCTGACCATTTTTATTCTTACGCTTTGATAAACCTGCTATTTATTCTTGGGTTTTCATTTATAACAACAGTTAAAATATTCTCTTTATACTGTACCTTCATTGACAACTGATAACTAGCGCTTATGTTTGAAAAGCCGGATTTTGTAACTTATCATTTATTTGAAAATTTTCTGGTAGTTTTTGTGATTAGTAATGTGGACATGTATAATAATATTTAAAAATCCGATTGAATCACTCTTGACTAGATAAGTTCACAATATTTGAAACTATGAATATTTACCCGTCTAGGCAAAAAAATTTCTCCAATATCCAAGTTATCAATTACATCGCATATAATGAGGAAGCTGAGAGTCCTGCCGCCACCCAGTCTTTAAACTCATGCAATTGAGAGGGACAATTTCACCAGAAGATAGAAGCAAGGACTGGTATGCGAACTATGGACAACTGAAATACAAATGAATAGAGCTCTTCGTTTGTGAAAACTGGCAGTCAATGCAATGACAACTAATCTTTAAGTGGAATTGACCTTTCAGACATCCTGAAGATTTAAGGAATAATGAGTCAACAATCAAACTACGAGAAAGAAACCGACCTATTTCACCTTCCTTTCCCTATGTTAAATGTAATTCAGAAACCTCTATATCTCTATGTCCAAATCGCATTTTAGTACGGACAATTATTGATTGTTTTTCTACCAGATGGACCAAACAACTCTCTGGTTGTTTGGTAGTACTCAGATGGATGTCTACGCTACAAAATCAGTGGTTTCCAGAGGTCCTTCATGACTCAGTCTTTTTTATTTTCCTTTCATGTCATCACTTTTTGCAGAAAAACTTCCAGAAATTAAATCTTTTTATTAGTATCAATGCGATTATCTATTTGCTGAACAATATAGTCCATAATATAGGTAGAAATCTAACCTTAACCTCACTCTGCGTCTCTATTATTTAAGTGACAGAATTTGTGTTAATCGGAAACCATCATCCTGGAGAGAAGTGAAACAGCAAGAGGAAAAGTAGATAGGTGTTCACTATAAAACTGGCAGTGATTGTGCTGGTATCATCCAGATTTCATTGTTAAATAAATGAAGTGGCAGAGGCGGATAGAATTCCAAGAGTTAGTTGGTAAAGTAATTGGATAATTGTCTGTCACCTTCCAGTCGCACCGGAAAAATGCGACGGAAGTTTAAAATAAATGCTGAACCAATGGTTTAAATCTTTTGAGAAAATACCGGTCACAATAATTTTTTTTGTCGAAACAAAACAGAAACGGTTTTTCTGTCTCGTTTTGCTTTGAGCTATAGGCAATAGCTCAATGGAATAATTGAGGCAAAGAGTAAAATTGGGACTGGATGAAATCGTGAGTACTATGACAGAACTTTGTTCTGAAAATTCTGTCAGGTACCAAGGGCATCATAAGTTATCTTGATGTTACCGCTGTCATCTCTAGATGCACGATTGAATGTCATTCATTTGTGGAATTCGACTAGACCTCTGACTTTACTACAAGTCAAATAAGAGATCACACGGGCATTAATGAAAAATACATTAAGTCATATTCCATAGTTCTTCAGCGAAATAGTAACACTGAACGTGGTAACTGAGGGTGAGATAGAAAAGTAGGACAAGACTGAAGATCCCTCTTCAAACGTCAACTCCCTCTCCCATAACCTAATCCAGATATTACAACTTTTCTATCTTTCAATGGCTAATATCAAAGCACGAATGCTATACAAGGTTCAAGATTCCACTCTCATCAGTCCAAAGCCCCACCTTACCGGATGATCAATATATATCGACATAGATCCACAGAATGGCATGATCGATTGTGCTGATTTGGATCAGTTAAGAGAAGTTATCTATCAGAAGGGCCCCAGGATGCTACTTCTCTGGCCAAAAGTAATGTTGAAAAACGTCTTCCTTCAAAAGACTTGAGGATTACGACCAATTTTCTTTACGCAGCGTAATATTTGAATGGTTTCCTATAGTGATTTTGCCTTGAATAAGTACTACTGACTGATTTACAATTATATTGGACCCATATAACTGCATCATTTTGGTCTCCGCATTATCTAAAAATATATGGTCCCCATGACCTGCGAACTTGTGTAAACTACTTTGTCCAACAAATGAGCGCTACAAGAGTTACGTGAAAGGAGGATGGCTGCGAAATCGAATGGAAGCTTGTCACCTAGACGTTCCTTACGAAGTGTAAGGTGAGGAAAAACGATAAGTTTGAAAGGACATCAACTTGAAGAAGTGGTTGATCTAATGATTATGGGGCTCATATTTAGTAGGGTACTCCTGATTCTCTGACTCTTAATTCTATGGCCTAGATAAATCCTCTTAAAAGTGAACATTTGCCCCCCTTAGTGAATTTTAACTTCCTTTGAGATCAGATGTTTTCTCCTGATGACAAGTTTTACGGTTTTTTGCCTTGTCATGGGAAATAAATTAGTAAATGCTCCGCTATCGTGTACATTCTTTTCCCTCCTTCCTATGAAGTTATCGACCATTTTGTTCTTCTATAGACGCATTCCCCCCTTTCACAGTCTAACCTTTGTAGGTATGTATCAACTAAAGACCGAGCAGATTCAGCCAAGACGTGGTTTATTGGTATTCTCGTTATCTAATGCGCTAGAATGCTCTTAGAATATAAACACAACCGAGTTAGATTGTTATTTTCTTTATTTGTAATATCGGCGAGAGAGGAAAAGGTGAAAAGTAGACATACGGACCCCAGTGTGATTCGGACAAACACACGGCTCATTTTTATGCATTCATGTTAGCAAAAATAACGAAGTGAAAATGAACACTGTTGTCAAGACAAAGGTATTTATTCGACAACAAATGAGACATAAATCATCATGTCTAACCAGAATAAACAATTCGTCGGGTGTCAACAGACATATATACACACAATTGCAATTCAATGCCGAGAATTTATCAAAAGGTGCTTTTGAAATGGGAATCTTTAGAAATATTAATAATTTAATAATTTTGACGTTTATTTCCTTGTAGGTATGAATGTTCGTTTACCTATCAAGCTCGCGCATCCATTGAGTGGAATAGCCAACCACACAATATAGAAGTTAGCAAAATTTAGGTTTCTTACCAGTGATGCTCTATGGTACCCTCTCTACTCGAGAGGAGAGTTAGTAAACGCTTTCCAAAGTAGGTTTGGGAATTAATAAAACTAGTATACATTATGCTATTCTGACAAACGATTTCATAGGTATATATCAAGAGGGTAAGAAAGATTTGATCCACAGAGTACGGGATTTGAACTTCATTGCTACTTAGCTCGGAAGAATATGTGCCTTTGATTTTTCAAAGGATCCTTTGGGGAAACTCCTATTGAATTTAATGTCAACTTTGAGAAGAACATTCTGGTTAGTGTAAGCAACGTTTCAACCAATCCTGCCCTTTATACCTTAAAGGAACCGAAGATTGGACATTAGAAATCATTGTTGATCATCGCACCTGAGGAACAATGATGCTGTCGATAGAACAATAACCTTGCTTTCCTCTTCTCGAACATTCGCATACGGTTTACAGCTTCTCGCTTCACCGTTTTAGGTCGAATTCCCTTGAGGTGGGGAGTTAAACATATGAGGCAGGAATCGACGGTGTTGGCTATTTTGATCATTACAAAAGTGGATTTCCTCGATTTATTTTACTATAACTTTGTGTAGGCTTTCTTTCTAGACCTCGTCAATATCTGATAAATGGAAAAAATATTAGGACAAAAACTATAGAGACTTTATAACAGTTTAAAGATGAAATCTTCAACAAGGTACTTTGGTAGCGGGATTTCTCAGAGAAATACGTTGAGCTTTCTCGTCACAAGTCGTGACTCGGTGAGAGCATAATCCTGAAATTATTCCTTTTGCAGTGCTTAAGATAAACTCCGGTCCTTTCTTATCAATGAACCAGCAGTCTTCCAGGTCAGTCAAACGCTAGATGTAGGTTCCTTTTCACTAGAGTTTAGACACTTCTAATTCATTCTTTAATATAATCTTTTTTTGAAAAGAATCATCTGAATTCATTATCTTTCATAAGCCAAAGTGTGCCAAGATACTTACAAAAAGACACTGCTTTAATTACGATCAATTTTTGGTCTTTAATCTGATTTTTAGATGCAATATCTTTTTTGCTTTGATTTTGTTCTTGAAAATAAATTTAAATGGTCTATCCCGAGTACTCGTAAGTACTAGCCAATAAGCAACAAGCATCTGACTGATTATCAGAAAAGGCCAACATAAATGGCTTGCAATTTGTCTCTAGCTTACTACACTTACAACATAAGTGGGATTGGATTTGGCGTTGCATACCCGAAAACCATTGTTAAAATTGGGTAATCAAAAAAGATACCGAGAATAATATTTGATGAGATCAAGTTATTTCGCGCACAATATCTAGGTATTTCTGTTTAACTGTTGCGATCGGAGGATCGATGTTAGAATGTGATCCTCTTGTGTATGTAACAGCATATTGTAGTGGTTTGGACGTAGAGTACTATGCAAAATTTAATTCATAGTTTCAGTGGGTAGAATTTCACAATTTGACTGTGTCAATTTTTTACTAAGAATTTAAAGGGAAACATGTAGCAGTTTAAGTCGATTCTGGACATTAATAATTTTCCATACTAATTCCAATTAAAATATCGAGGTTTATTTTAATATTTAATTCTGTAAATAGTATTTTTATGTTAAGACGTAAATTTCCCATGTAGGTGAGTGTACAGTCAAATGAGTTCCCACTGAAGTCAGTCCACTCTGTCAAATAGAGTTTATAATTAAATTATCCGATTTAGATATTATTAATTGCAGGGAAGTATCATAATTAATAATATAGACCAGAGTCATCAGATTCAACGAAAAACCAAAAAGAAATCTTACACATGATCTTAGCTAAGGTAAATCGAGTAGGAAGTCTTTGGACTGACCCTGCTGTTATGAATAAAACGGACGACAACGTCGATACCGTGGATTCTCACCTCAAGGGAACTGAAACGAAAATTTTGAAGTGCAAAGCTGTTAACTACACGAAGATGCTCGCGGGAAAGAAAGCAATGCCCTTGCAATAAAGAAAAGATTACTATTTCTCAGGTGTAATAATCAATGGGGACTTGCAGTACTCAAGTTCCGGTTGTTTGAGAAGAGCGTTTGAAACGTCACATGTAATAGCTTCATCCCTAATATTGACATCGGAGTCAGTGGAAACCTCTTCAAAATATGGTTCATTCAAGCAGCAACGTATTTTTCCGGACTGAGAATTAACTATTACCAAACCCCAAATATCAGGTTGTAACAGAAGTTTTGTTCAATTTTTGATCTATGTGTTTAGGGCACGATTACTTCAATTTGCTTTGTTAATGTTTTATGCTTATCTATGCTAATTAATAAAATATTTTTTCTTCTTTCAGATTGTGTGATAATTATCGTTATTAATAACTATTTCTAGC
>CAADRB010000006.1:3357167-3433897 GCA_900708905.1 Hymenolepis diminuta
GAATTGTTTATTATGAACTAATGGGTGACAATCAAACAATAACATCTGAAGTTGACTGTCAACAGCTAACTCGTTTAAAAGCAGTTTTAAGGGAAAAACGGCCTCCTTTGATCAATCAGAAAGGAGTGATTCTAACCTTGACAATGCCAGACCCCACACTTCATGAACAACCAAAAGTCTCGTTGAAGAATTTGGCTGGGAAGTCATGCATCACTCACCATATTCTCCCCATCTTGCACCAACCGACTTTCACCTTTTCAGGAGCTTACAGAATCATTTAGGGGGACAAAAGGTTACCTCACGATAAGAGGTCGAAATGAAGCTAGTTTCTTTTTTTAAAGTCCAAACTGGCTGAATTCTATGAAGAAGGAATCAGAAGGCATATGACAAGATGGGAAGATGTAATTAATAAAAATGGTGACGATATTGAACACTAAATAAATGTATTTATAACAAAATTTTCACTTTAATTCAATTTTAAAAAGTGGACAGAACTTCTGTTACAACCAGATACAAAATCTCTCAACACTTTTCACAAAATATTCTATCTCTGCCGTAGCTAAGCATCCGCTTCTCCAAATAGTATATTGATATAAAAACAGATACACACAGATTTGGACAAGGCATATATGCAATCATTAACCTCCAATTTGTGGGGTGATGGCGTATTGTTTTTCCATATTTAGAATAAAAATTATAATCACCAACGAGAACCTTAAAACCATACTTTATAACTACTAAGTTGCTCTTTATAAAACTACACTTGCAGAAGTAACAATTTTAACTAGAGAAGCAGTCTGGAAGATATCAATAAAGTAAGAATGGGAAAGATTTCTGAACAATAAAAATGTTCCACCGATGTCATTGACTCTTTTTCAGAAGCCCTTTATATTTTCAATGATATGACGCAGTAGCATTATTGACAAATTGTTTCAGGAACACAATAGAAAATCAAAGCCGTTGTATGAAAAGGCTGAACTACAGGAACTAAAAGAATTATGAGAATGATGGCCATGTGATCATTCTCCTGAATTCTATGGTGTCTATAAGAAGTGCAGGAATAAAGTCAATTTACTTATCCTTAAATCAAAAAGGAAATAGAAATAGAAAAATATCCACAGCTGTTGGCTGGAAATAAACTCAGAAAAGCCCGAAGTTTACTAAGAGAGACACTACATGCTAATAGTCAAACCTAGATAACTCCCGAATGTGATAAGTTTGTCGTTGATTCGAGTTCGCTGTTAAGCACTATACCGAATTATTCCAGTTCCATAGAAAATAAATTTCCATAATTAACAAAAATACCTCGAAATATAAACTTAACCGCGAAAGAACTTAAAGTGGCTAAATATTGATTGAAATCGTCTTAAAGTTTAAGGCTAAATGGGCCGAACTGAACTACTCAATTGGGGTGGATCTTCACTAGATAAACTCCTACTAAGATCTCATAGTGACTGTTAGCAGGGCAAGTATTCAGTACCTCGATCCTTGGTGAATGCTGAAATAACCAGTATTTATAATGGAACATAAGAATAGACACTTCTAACTATAAAAGTACCTTCTTTGTGGATATAGTAGTGAAATGCCTTACATGGGTGGTCTGTGAAAAGCTGCACTTCCATATAAGAGGATGCTTATCAAGTACACAGCTTGAATTTCTTGTTGGAAGATCTACTGAAAAAGTAACCTCTACTATAAGGAGAATAATGCAAGAAGCAAGCATCGGCTGTACTTAACAATTCTCACTTTTGTTAATTTAAGGAAAACCCTTGATTCGCTTTAAATCTGTGCAATCCTATCAAGGCTGTGTGAACTCAAGCTGCCCTAGAAAATAGTCATCTGCATTAGACAATTCTTTGACATATCGAAAGGCTGCTTCAGAGACTCGAACGAAATATTTATTATGGAGAGAGGCGTTAAACAGGAATCCACAGAAGACCTGCTACTCTTCAGTATACTATTTCAGTTAATAATAGATGATATATATGCAACTTGTGAGGATTTGAAAATCAGACTGCTGAGTTCATTAGGAATTGAATGATCGTTGTGACATCTTAAATATGCCGATGACTTATATCTTATCACTCCATCGATTGGACAAGCTGAACAACTCCTTTAATGTCTTAAAATATTCCCTGAAGAGTAAGCAATGGAAATGGCTTGTGATAAAACGGAGGTTTTATTCTGGTGCAGATCTTGATCAGTAATCTCTCCAAATAAATAATTAGAAGATCAATAGAATGAACTCTTTTACTTACCTTGGTTCCTCAGTGAATGATCAAGGTCGGCTGATGATGTTATAAAATTAAATTAAAGGCCAAACAACGGGTAGTGAAAATCAAACCTATTCTAAAATCAGAAGTGTTATCGATTAAGACTGGAGCAAAGATACTGGAAACATTTATCGGGCCAGTCCTTCTGTACGTTTAGCTATAATTGTCTATCGAAAAGGGACTTATAATAGATTAAAAGCTGTTCAGAACACTGCTCGAAGAATGATGTTAGGGCTATATAACTGGGGACAAATGAGCGTCACTGTTCTAACGGAAAAATTTCCTCTGAGAAACTTTACTGTACAAATACAATGACGAAGATTATATTTATGGGTAGGTGGTGCAGAGAAGACGACGCATTAGTAAAAGAGCTATTGAAATCTCACTTACCTAAACCAGGTATCTCTGAATCTACACATACGAAGAGTTGGTTAAGACAACTTTAAGCGGATGAAAGAAAGAAGGTGAAAATTGGATGATGAATCCTATTATGAATTCTATTCCTTGCATCAGTGAGCATCAACCGCAACTGAAAGGCATACGTAAAAGAAAAATATGTGCGTGGATTTTTGGTGTCATCAGCTCTTTGCAAATGAGTGAGACGAGAAGGCACTCTCAGATCGATCACCACAGACTCGAAGATGATCCGCCAACTGGTAGACTTTTTTGTTCAGTTAATGGGCGTCACAAGAAATATGTGAAAAAACTTTCCCTATGTAGAGCAAGATGATGAAAAGAATGGATAAATCTGAGAATTTTGAGCTTGAAATTAAAGTTAACTTTATAATTCTTTAGCTCAGACGAAGTAAGGTTCTCCTGAGGCTACAATCTATCTACAATTCTCTCTTAAGTGAATATACTCCCTTAATAAGCTTTCACTTTCTATGTGTTTGGATGTTTTCCCTGGATGAAAGTTTGTAAAGCTCTACCATGGAAAATAAATGAAATGTGCTATTGAAAAGACATATATCGGAACAGTTAGATGTATGTTAATGCAGATTTGCGTCAATCATCTCTTCCAATGGATGATCAGAAGATGAATATGATAAGCTCTCTGGTGAAAGATAATGATATCATAAAGGACAAAGACAGCTTGTGGGGCTCAGATTGATCCTAATATCGAGTAGATTCAATTAAAACTAAAGCAAGGGTATAAGAAACAGTTATCGAATTAGTCCTCCAGAACCGTTCATCTACAGATGTCTATCGTAAGAAAGTTGATATCAGATAAAAGCTATTCAGAATACAGTTAGAGGGATGATATTGGGCGTACACAGTAAAAGAGAAATGGAGAAACTCCTGTTCCTTTGAAGAACCTTGCCGTCCGATACATGAGGGAAGACTTCTTCTACGTCAAGTCTTCACAGTGATGATGATATAATGGTCAAAATACAATTGAAGTTTCAGTTACTATGAATGGGTATTTTGAAAATTGTACTATTGCGACTTCAAGAGTAAGTTAAACTGGTGTCCTAAGAAAAAGAAGGCGAAACTCAGATAATGAAGAATTGATGATGGTGACGATGATGATAATGCTAAATGAAAAGTGTGCATAAAAAGCAAATTTTTTCGATATCACCGATTCCTTGTATTTCGAAATCGAAATGATAATGCAATGGTAGATTGATCATCACAAATTCAAAAGCATTCGGCTGTTTCGTGGACTCCTCCGTCCAGTGGATGGTTGTCATAAAAGCTATGAGGAGTAAAATGATCGCTAAATCGCATGAAGTCATGTAAGCTAGATTTTTCGTATGAAGACGCCAATAATAAAAAGAAATAAGCCTAATTAGACTTCAAATTGAAATTAAATCGAACTGATCGTTCTGGAGCTAAAAATTTGTAAATTTTTTCTGATTCCTTCTGTTCATACTTCCACTTAATACAATCTTTTCCTTTCTACATACCTGGATGTTCCCTCATGAGTATAAGTTGTAAAATAGTTCGCATTTCCACAGATAGTAAATAAATTTGGTGCATATTTCATTTCACAATACAAGCACGTAATCTCCAGATTATTAACATTTTTTCGCTTACTTCTTGGAGCGATCAGTATGTTATGATAATAAAACGATAGGAAATTCTAGTACTTTCTTGCTAATCAACTCACAGTATTACACTAAGCGACGCCTACGTGGTTTCATTTTCAGTTATTTTGTTATGCTACCAGTTTCATATACTATTTTGATGGAAACATGACCTCATGTTGTTTACCTTAACATGACCAAGTTTTCTTTGCATTTATAAAGTACCCCTTTTCCCGGCTATGTAAACATACCACATACCTCCTTGTGACCTTCTGACCTACATTCTCTGTGTTTTCAGCCATTCCAACATCAACAATTTACTGTTTAGGTTGGGTTGACAAAACTTTGGAATGGCTAGTAAGGAAAAAACATTGGTATATCATAAAGTATATATGTATGTTTATATATATTCTAGTCGCCCAGAAATTTAGACTACACAAGGTAAATGCAGAATTGCGGATAGTGCGGTGAATGAACGACAATCACTGTTTAAAATCTTTGCAAATATCGTTCAATAACTTCCGTAGAATACAATTTCAATTTTAAAATCACGACATTTATTTTGAAAAAAGGAAGGGGAAAATGATTGGGAGATGTGTTTATTTTCTAGGTGCATTAAACAACCCTATGCCCATCAAATAAGTTGGTCAGAGAGAGAATACCCCACAACCATGCTGTTGAGAAGCTGGAATTTCACAACTCTTCTTACTGACCATAATTAATTGCCGCAATTGAGTAAACACAGCTCTGAATGTGTACTGATAGGCATCGATCTCTGACCACTGTATGTGCCCCTATGGGCACCGATCGCGTGACCGACGATGCAGACGTGTATTTGGTGCACATCTTTATACTATGCTTTAAGTTGCTTATGTAGGTATCTTTTGAATATCCGTAATTGAGAGGCTGATCAGCAAAATCCGAATGGAGAGAAAGGGGCTTTCGTATGCAATAAACAAGAACAGAATTCATGCCAGGCAATGAAATTGAAATAAAGAAGATTCATGAGGTGAAGTTGGTAAAAACAACAACGACGATTCAAACGAGATCACTGGCACAATGACAGGATAAATAGTAAGAAATAGACAACAAGAGGCTATAACCGACAAATCAACATCTGGGGAACAACAAAATCCAAATTGTATGGAGTCAAGATCAAAACGGAAAAATAAATATTTGTTCTCCTTGTAGTATAAGCTTATTCAACCCAGTTCTCATGTCTGTTGTTGTTACCTCGATTGGTCTATGACTAGTAGGAGTGATTGCGTAAACTTCTGCTTAATAATTCCCAAAAGGTCACTTATATGGTTTTATATTTCATAATTAAAGCTGTACGAGTTATTTGGCGACGCAGTGGGATGCAATTCGTGAGATATGCTTTCTGAGAAACTCCCAAGGAATGCATTACACAAATGATTCCAGTTTATTGGTCTTATTCTTGTTCACGATCAGAGTACAGACTGCAACCAGCAGAAGGTTCCGAATACTACTACATGTGAGAATTAACTAACCATTCATTATCAATAGACGGAGATCGACTGAGAGGGCATGACCAAACTTTCGAATGAATTTCCTGAGCAGTGCAGAAATGAACCTATAGGTAAGATCTTGTCGTTTAAACTTTGGGATGTTAGATTATAATAAAACAAACCTATAAACTAGATGAAGGCAGACCTTTAGTTTAAGAATTAAAATGAATTTAGGCTCCTTAGTGCGGTTTTTTCCATCGAATTTTTTACCACTTATGGGTACTATTTCATTGTTCCTCGTATTTAGATTCTTCTTTATCTATTCGTTTGCTTTGCTGCTTTATTTGGTTTGAGGTTAAACTGAGGAGTTATGAAAGCCCAGTAGTTAGCACCATATTGAGTAATGTTAAAATGTCAAGGTTAACTATTTATTTCCGATACTTTCATTCTAGATATTTATTTTTCACATTAATTCCTAATTACTTCCAATAATGGCTAAATATTTGATTGTCTTTGATTTTCAATGTCATGATAAGTGTGAAAGCGTAATTCTCATAATACAAAACTGGTGCCGGATTAATCTTAAATTTAGCTGAAATAAAGCGAATTCAATTTTACACTATTAGCTAAATATTAGAACTGAATTCAATTTGCAGATACAAATACAAAATTGGGAAAGAAAAAATCAGTAATCTAGCAACATTTCAGTCATAGAAGTATTTGAGCTTTGTCCAAAATTAGTTTTGATAATTCACAAACAAAGGCAGATCGGAAGTCAAAATCTCTTCTTGTAAGACAACGCAGAGGAGTAAAGAGGCATATTTACCAACGGATTCTTCACCCTCGGAGAAAAGCGATTATAAGAAAATGCACATCTTTAAAGAACAAATACTCAGGTAGACATCAAAATTTTGTCTAGTTGGCATCGATTTTGAAAGAAATATACCTGTGCTACACCGAGACAAGGGAAGACCAACACAGATTCCAAGTAGTAAGACTTCATTCACCCAGATATTCGGTAGAGAATTGCCTTGGACTTGCACAGTCCGAGTTTATTTACAGGACACTCATATTTACCTAAAACGAAATGGTATCGAACAAGGCAGTGCAGAAAGGTCAGGTCAGTGGCTCCCTAAACTCGGTCATACGCGTACACATTAATATCGAGTCCGAAGAGTCTTTAGTTGGTTCATAAATTAGTGATAGGTTTTTTGACATGCGTACAAGATGCCTATGAGTTTCACTCATCAATTCCCATGACTTTGTCACCAATCTCCCGCACTACTAGATAGTAATCTGTATCTAGACCAATAAAATCAATGTTTGCCTAACTGGTGGAAGTTTGTGGTTATGAAATACGAATTACTAGGCGATTTCCGAGAAAATTTGTCCCTTCGCTTATCTAGGCGAGGATAAATGCGCTTTTCAAGTTTTTGAGTTTGAAGATTTCTATTCAGTAGATTTCGGCAACTTGTTTAGTTAATTTACTAATTTTCATATCACCTAAGGGTGTCAGATACACCAATGTCATTCATCCAAACTGAATATTTTAATCTATGTGCAAATTAGAATTTAGAAATGTAAGTAAAAACAAAATTCCTTTTCAATAATATGTTATATTTACGACAATTTTACTTTCAAAAAGGCTTACAATAATTCTCACCAGTCGCGGATGGGACTTACGCTACCCGTTCTCCGTCTTCTTACCACCTTGGACTGAAATGGCCTGATTACAATGCTTGAAGTCAGCTTCATTAATTATGAATTTAACATTTATATCATAGTGTGTCAATGACATCAATGAAAAGGAGCAATTTCAATCTGAATAATACCTGAAGGCAACAAGCTGTTACAATCGATGGCGATAAATAATTATGCATTAAACAGGGACATTTTCCATGCTCATTAGAGAAATGTTTTTGAATACTTACTTTGAAGGGGTAAGCTTTATTCTAGAACAATTCTTTTATAATCCCATCCCAGCACATAAACTTATCCATATTCATTTGAAAAGAATGGATTATTAGTGAGTAAAGCATTTGGAATGCCAACAGACCATGACCTGTGAGGTTTATTTTATTTATTCATTTATGAATCTTATAATTTAATCTTTTATTCCAAGACCCACTTAAGTAAACACTCATTCAATAAGGGGAAGAGTTAGCAGCCCTGACTTGGTTTGAGAGAAGTTGTCCTTGAACAGCTCTTATTAGATGTTAGCGTACTATTCCTCTTCTTACTAACCAGAAGTAAGCCGTATGGCGTGGTTTTTCACATCGCACGATGAGCATCATCATATACTCTGATTTGAAAGCGTGTACGTTGGTTGCAGCGCCTTTGGCTAATTCAGAGGAAGAAAAATACCAACATAATCTCGCATCCAAGTCTCAGATGTCCTCTTAAACTATTAACGATCCTTTACCTATGACTGTAATTATTCCATTCTAAATGCTAGTGACCAATCCAGAGGCAAGCTGCTTAAGCATACCAAGACCTTATTGATAACGTTTGCAGTAGATATCGAGATTGTAAATTTGACTTTTGTGTAGTTAGAAATACAACGTATTGAGACCTACATACAAAAAACCTTGAGGACCCTGAAGAAAATAATTCTATCTGGATCACATCGTTTTGTATTACGTCCACTATATCTGTTTAGATAGACAACCGAGGCACACTTGACAACAGAGAGGAAGTCAATCATACTCAAGTTGGCGTATCACAAAAGGGAATTTTTCATTTGATCCGACACTGAGAGCTCGGATGTCACAAAAGGATTAGCCAAAAGTAGTTAAAAATGCAAAATTCAAAAAGTTCATCATCGTATCCAGCGTCAGCAGAATCCTTGATATTACACTTTCAAAGGAATAGATCAGATGAGTCATGATCAAATAAGATAGAATAGAATGAATTCTGGGAGGTTTCATTTTAAAACTGAATAAACAAATAAAGCGGGATTTACAGAAATAAATTCTTACTCCTTTGAGTTTCTCTAATTGGGAACATTACATTTAAATATTGACCTATCTAATAATAACCTCATAATTAATCGAATGAGCTCCGACATGTCAAACAAGCAAACATTAAAGCTAGTTAAGACAGTATTTCTGATTATGCAAATTTGACAAGTTCCGTTCAAATAGCCATTAAGTACATACTTAATAATATACAGGTAATATAAATGGAATTGCTTTATCTAATGTTATAATGAATGTAGATTGACTTTAACTTACGATAATTCCTATGCTTATTATGAGCAGAGTAAAACCCTCCCTTTAGTCTATATCCAGTGTAATCGACCTCATTCCATTCTTGTAATAGTGACACAGCTGATATTTTATACGCCGTAGGTTTGATACTGTTATAATACCGCATTTCATTTCTATTCTTGATAACAGAAGATAGTCGAGGTTTTCCTTTGGAGTGTTCATGTATTCAGACCTCCACTTTATTAAATGGTAATTGATTAAGTGAAATAATTAATTGGAAAAGATTAAATAAATTAATAACGAACGAGTCAAACGAATATGTGACCCAAAATCCACATGGAGTATGCGGTGAAATCCTAAATGTAAACGAAAAGCGAAAATTTACAGTTAAATATCATGTTATTCTTTACAAAGAATCAAGGTTTAATTACTGGAAAGGCAAATGATCTGAAATGTAATAATTACAAAAGCTGTTTTAACTTCTTTGTTTTGATTCCGAGCCAAGTTCGTCTCTAATGATATATTTTATTGCATACTCTTATATAATTATATTTCCTATTTTGCTATTTTCAATGAAACTTGAAAACTTAATAATTATTTGCAACTTTATGCAAAATTTTCTGTTCCTCTCACAAACTAGGTGCCATATTCAAAACCCCATTTTTCTGGCAGCAAATCTTTTATATCAATTATGTTTAAGACTTAAAATCCTCTAAACGCGAAGAACTATAAAGATGCCACCCAATATTAAATCATTCCCACTTTTCTTGCTGAAAGGTTTTTTGAAAAGTGGAGCATTCAAGTAATGTTCAGAACTTGAAATGATTATGGGAATTCCATCCCATATTTTTAGCATTTAGCTGAATTATGAGCAAAATACAAGAGACAATTCCACTTAAAAATAAACCACTGATACCTTTTAATCGAAAAATCTAGAACTTTCGAAACCCTGAGCAGAATTTGTGAAGATTACGTAAACTGAGTTCGTTACTATGATGATAATAATGTACCTATTTATTAATCAGGACAAATTATACTATCAAACAAGCGGATGTATGGTCATGGCTTCGAAGGAAATAATTTTGGGATAGAGCAGGGAGATTCGGTCCACGGGAACCTCCTCTTCCCAGCTCAACAGACTGGGTGTTGTTCCCTTTCCGAAGACCTTTTCAGTAGGACCGTGTTGAATCTGATGCCAGCATTGAAAATGACATTCTGACAAATGATGTCTCAACAATAATAGCTTTTTGTAAGATTTAAAATAATCGAAAAATTGGGGAGTTGAAGTCCTTACTGATCGTCGCACCCGAGGGACAGCGATCCTGTCGATACTGCAATAGTTTTATCCCTTTTCCGCCTATAGTAGCGCGTCACTTCTATTACTCCAGCTCCTTTGAGATGATAATTTTTCCTTTCAGTGACAGAAACTTAAATTGTTGGTTGTTCTTCAGCGACTGTTCCATGTCACATTGATGTCCACGAAACTATCCGATCGATATAATAATATTTCTGGTTGGTTTTGGTTAATCATTCACTTTTTAAAATCGCGATCTTCCACACTAAATAATTTAATTTTTGCCTCGTCAAAAGGATATTTAATGTAATCTTGAAAATTAAATTCATTTTGGCATGGAACATCGAAAATATTTATATTTCAGATAATTAAGTTAAATAAACAAGAATTATATCAAGTATAACCCTAGCTGTGAAGATGACACAACATCGAATCCATGCACCCTTCTACTGACTGACTTTCAGCTCGATCGACCGCACAATTAGCTTTCGCGATTTTAAGGTAAATGTAAATGATAGAAGTTAGTTTGAAGTTAATGGAAGACAAATTTCCAGCCTGTTCAACATGCGGTTGATTTTGTACTTGTTTCTCATAATCAAACTCGGAATTAGTACAAGATTGCACAACAATGGTAGCCTATTAATTTAACATGAATAAAGATCGAAAATACTACATATTGCCATCGCTAGAACCGCACAGCAAAACACAACCAATGCGCGTTTCCAAAATAATATACACCCTCTAAAGCGAATGTTTTTAAAGAAGTTTAAGGTAAATGTTTGCTAGATTATTACATAGTAGTACTTGGATATTCTAAACGAACTTTTCAACATATGAGAGGCATCTCTATACCATTCGCGATCGTGAACACTGTCAAGCAGAATAAATTTGTACACTGAAGTTATTTTTGACGATAGCAATTAGATGGTAAAGACGAGAAAAACGGAAATATTCGGTGTGGCGTCTCCTATCTATTCTAAATTAAACTAACAGTCAGTATAGATCCATGACCTGAATGACAAGGTACAAATACATAATTATCTGTCAAAATTATTTAGACAAATTTGAACCTGCTTAAAAAATCGACAAAAAATCTTCAAGTTCTTTAAAACAAGTACACCGGATAGAGGAAAGACATTCTAAAACAGCTCTTAAAAATTATCAGGCCCACTAGGGAAAGTGCCTAAAACCCGGTCTTTCACCACAAATGAATATATTTGAGTTAATACTTAGTCACTTCGCCACCGATGTAGGAAATTCTGCTATCTCCCCGTTAATTAGTGTCAAATAATGAGTGCGTTTCTTGAATTTGCAGACTTGCATTTTGGCCGCTGCGCTTCAGGAAGATTATTTGACAAATTTTTCTATGTGAAGTTATTTCGAAGTAATATCAGTCCAAAGTTCATGTCTGTAATTTGATGACCTTAAAATCGATAATGACCTTATCTTCTCCAACGTTAATTTAACTAAACAGGAAAATTTCAATGCTTGCATGCGTTTGCTTAGGTTAACATTATTTGAGATCACTTTGGCCATGAAAATTTGGTCCGAAGCTCCGGCGTGTCACAGGTAAAGTTGTGCAATATACCCTAATCAAAATAACTATTGATACCAAGACAAGAGACTATGGGATCGAAACTCATTCATGTCCATCCTGAGATTGGGCTGGTTTCAAATAATAACCTGCTCAGAGAGAGGAGTATTAGTCATTCGAATGAGTGAGCTTAACTATAATAAAAGCCTAGCAATACCGACTATTAGTAAAGGCAAAGAGATAATTAAATTAGAAGAAGCAAATAATTGAGGGAGGAATGTCCTGTCATGTTCTAGCTCCAACTCCATGGTTCCTGCTGACTTACGAAAGATTAGTGACGTAAATGTTGTTTCATTCTTTTTGTACTATCGATCGGTTAAGATTTATTTAGTCTATTTGAACAAAAGGTCATATCAAAGATGCAATTTGGAAAGGCTTTACACAGCTCTTGGTACAAAATTTTCTGAGATGATGATAAAGTTACCGTGAAATTCCAGTTTTGAAACTAGGATTTCGCAGAGCCTCTCAACAAATTTATATTGTAATAGATATTGGTTTTCAAAATGCAAATATTAATTTTAATTTTACTAGGCTTGCATTCATATTCAAGGTCAAATCTATCTGACTGTAAAAGAAGCGTACAGGTTAAAAGATTGGGTGATGACATCACTTTCATCTTTACATTTATAAAACTGTTATTGAGCAAAAGGTAGAGTGATTTTTAATATTGATATTTATGTTAGTTTCAATATTTTTATTTCATTAGTAAAACTAGTTATCTACTGTGCAAGCACCTTCCCTCCGGCTTTCCTATTTCTGTTAATGTATTTACTACTAGTAAAACTACCACATCCATGAGATACACTTCCTGAGTTATTTATTATGATGCACTGTCCATAGAATCATCCTTCTGACTTTCTGAATCCTAATATTGCTAGTGCTACTACTATTGCGGCACCAGGAACTCACTTAATGTCGGCGACTCAGGCGGGATTCACATTGAGATATACTTACTGACATTATTGCATTTAATACAATTTTTAGGATGATCAACTTTGTCTTAATTTTAGCCAGATAATGAGTTGCAAATAGCAGAAGAAAATAAATATCGTCGGTATTGGAGCTTTCTGGAAAGGTATCAAGATCATGAGATTATATAGAACAATTGAGACGCATGCAATTCGATTCTGAACGGGAGTTTGCCCATCGAATTTAAAAACTTCGCTTAAAGGAAATCTTGTGAAAAGCTCTCAAAGTGCAGGATTGTGAGCTCTTAAAGAATGCATTCATTCGACGCAATACAAATCTATCGGTATATCAGATGAGGCAAAACTAGGGCACAGTCCAATGGAAAAAGAGACATCTAAAGCAGAGAAAATTGCGGAGGGTAATCAAGAATATCTATATCTACAAAATGCGAACCAGGATGAATAAGTGAAAATCATTTCGAAGGGAGGGCTGGACGATAATTCTAGGAGTTTAGAAGGATGATAGGACGGATTTCATAAATTGGAAGACAGTCCACAAATTACTGGCATAAGATGATCCGATCCACCATAGACCTGCTGTGAAGCACCGTAAGAAATCAATGAACTTATAACAGTAAATCTGATAAAACGTGGCCAAAGAACAAGATAGAGACTAATAGAGACTGATATCACTAATGATTTATTAATACTCATCAAGAGACAAATCACCAAGGAATTGAGTTGTCCCTTTGATAGCTTAAATACAGTGCGTCAGTTTTGAGATTTATACTCTGTCTCAATTCCGAAGTTTCTGTTATGTATTTATGATGCCATATCAATTTCTAGGTATGTGAATAATTTACATTTAAGCCATTTCCCGCCGTATATTTAATATTCAGCTCAGGCTATGATGAAGTTTAAATACTTTTAGACTGAATCAAGATTAATACTGATGCTTCACCTCTTTGTTCCTTTCCTTATTTTAGGTAGATAGTGTTTTTCCAATATCATTTATATGTTGAAAATTCAACAGACGATCAGTTTATATTTATAATTGAATTCAATTGAACTTTTCAAATTAACAGAATCATAATCCTAAAGATGAGAGTGATTTCAATTTCGTATTCTTTAGTTTAAATCTATGATGGCTGTATACCCTTTCTTTCTAGATGAACTGAAACGTACTTGCAAAATGCAGGTTTAAGAAAATACAAGCAAATGGGGAACTTCATCCATAAAAACCAAAGTCTAGTTCAAGTGTCTCTTAATTGTCATCGAAAATAAGGTCCTATCACACAGAAAAATTGCGTGTAAGTCCCTATGTCAACGAGGCGCCAATTACAATTCCATCAGTTTAGAAATATATGGTTTTAAGACTCACATTTGACTTCACTTCCCTGAATAAACGTTTCGATTAAATATTAGCTTCCTCGGTCCAAATTGGGCCTTAGATATAACCATAGACCAGTTTAAATAAATAAACATTATCTAAAAACAGAACAAATGAACAGGAATCGTCTAGTTGGCCATCGAAACGGATAAAATTACTTTGACCCGAAGAATTTAGATTTTAATCAGGAAGAACATTAAACATTAACATGTCTATCGTGCACTTTCCTGACCTCTCCCGAAGAAGTCTCAGCCTCAAAATGTTTGCACGACCCTATTTCATGAGTGTTATCCCAAACTTTTCAGATCAATTACCCTGCAGTAATCCTTTTGTGCAAAACACTCGTGCTTGACGTTACATTTTATAATACGAAAACGCCATAATCAGCATGGGGATCGCCTTTCCAATTTATATCACAACCACTTCGGTATTCGACATTTTCTAATTAATTTCAGGTTTTTAAGGTTTGTCATTGGCTTCCATTGTGTGTTAATTTGCTTTATCTTCAAGAGAGTGAGGATAAAATTCTGAAACGACTACATCCTCTTTTGTCTATTTTTCAATTTCCCTAATCTGCTGCCATGTAAGGAGGCACATTACTATTCTTCGACTTAGAAATACACTCTGTCTCTATGGTCAACTCTAGTATTTATCTATCTTGATAGCATCCACAGAATCAACACATTATCATGCTAATGTCTCTGCCTCAATCCAACTCTTCCGACTGATTGAATGGCAATTCGGAAAAATAGTGCAGATTTTCCTAAAACCGGATATCTACGATGACTGATTTCCCAATCTCGGATGGGCAGCACCTGAAATCTTCATTGATGGGACTGCTGTTTCCCAGACGCGACGAGCAACAAGGACTTCCATCACCTACTTTCAGTTACTTTACGTCTCATAAGCGACAAGTCATTGAGACGCCATATTATCAGTGTCGTGCTCAGCGTTGACATCACATTCAATGTGAATCAATTCAAAAGATCTATTGAAGGCAGCAACATATATTCTTTCAAGCCGAAAAGCTAGGAAGCGAAAACCTCGAATGCCATGGACTAAATCTCTCACTTTGTTCCCCAAACTATTTCATCAAACCTATATATGTTAATCCGTGTGTCTGTATAGTTTCAGACATTACATTATTTAACATCAGCCTAAATGAGGACAAAGAGCGGCCTCTTAGTGACCTAACTAATCAATAGCTAGTTGTAATGATTTGCTTTGATCTGACCCTGTAAATTTAAATATGATGGTTATGTATATTGGTGATTGTTGTTGTTCCAACAGTTAACTAACCCGTTTCGTTATAGTGTAGACGATTTACAAGCCCGATATCCCAGTTTTCCAGATAAGACGAAGAGGAGAGAGAAAACATCCAAGTCAGTTAGGCACGAAACGAACTTTTTAATTACGACCTTGAAATACACCAGCGGACAAGAATTATAATATTAGAGAAATATAGCAGACATAAATAATAAAGGTGCTATTTTCTCAAGGGGATATATCTAACAGAATATTTTTCTCCTATTATAATACTATTTCCTCAGACATGTTAACTGAACACTTGAGTATATGCTATACTTCGGAATGACTTAGCCTAGGGTGGTTCTTCATTGAATGTCTGGATTTTATTCACCCAAACATTGCCCATCTTTACTTTCTAGGTCTAGTAAAGATTGTCGCAATTGGAAGACCTAACCATCTTCCACAGTTATTCTGTCTTATCCGTTTCGAACATCCAAAAATAGGGTATGAATGGATATTATGATTATAATACGTCTGTTTATTTATAAAGATAGTAGATATCATACTATTTGGAGAGGTGGATGCATAACTACAGTAGTGAGGAGATGGTCTGAGGAAGGGTAATAAATGATGTCAATGGGATTGGGGGGTTTGACTTCTACACTGTACAGCTCAAAAGAATAAGTGCAGTTGTCTTTCAAAGATCCTTTGAAGAGACGCGTATTGAATCTAATGTCAGCGTTGAGGATGACGGTATGATATATCCATCATTTGACTAGGTCTTTTATAAGACTTAAAGCAACTGAAAATTGAGCACGGGAACAGAGATCCAATCGATGGTGCTGAAAATGTTCTTTCCTTTTCTGTGAACATTAGTATACAGTTCAGAGCTTCGTACTTTTCCTTGATTCGGGGATATGTGGTCCCAGAGACGGAAATGGAAATTCATCATTTAAGCCATGAGACAGGTCGATCAAACCTTGGCGTCTTGATTGAAGTGCTTTAGATGTGACTTAGTCTGACTTAGCTTTCTTACTAGTTTGTAACGAATGATTCAAAAGAATTAGGGTAACTTTTCATGGCCGTTAGAAGTTGAAGTCTTCTTCGTAAATGCTTGGTGCATGTTATGTTTACTATAAACGGATCTCCTCTTTAATGTAAAACGTGGTTTCTAATTCTACATTAGTGACTTTGAAATTATTAACCATACGTAACTCTTAGAACCTAAAATAGGATGAAAAGCGGCAAATAAGAAAGTGCTTAAAAGCATTGTGAACCGTGTTCACGGATAAGAAGACAATTTTACAAACCACTATGGTTGACAATAGGTTTTCTTTTGTGGAAATTTAGCAAGAAAATAACATTAAACCTGACCCAGACATGGATTTTAGTTGTACACATTCACAAGTGAAACTTTTACGCGTTTAGGCGTGAATTATTGTGATGATAATGTTTACTTCACTGTTTTCCTGTTGTCAGGTAAATTAAGCATGTGATTGTTTCAATACTAAGACTTTTTCAATGAACACCCACTGATTAAAATTAATGGACGAGCAAACTTACCTATTCCGCAGCAAACAAATTAACTGAATCAGGTCAAAGTAAGATTAAGTAACTACACATTATGTTTGCATAGAATGCCTTTTCTGCTACCCATGGCAAAGCATAAAAGTACATATTTCATTCATGTGGAAACATTTAAGCACAGAAATAGGACATTATAAAATTAGGGGGTGTGCCAAAAGGATGTTGAATTAGGAGAACCCTATATCATATGAGGTCCAACATTTTAAGGTTATTTGGTTTTTATAACAATGGAAATTCAAGTAAAATAATATTATGGAATTTCACATTCATTACTTTTAAAAAGATACTATTGCTGTCTTCTGACGGACCATAAATGGATTTGTGGTGATACTATTACTCACCTCAATGAAAAGAATATTTTCCTTTTAATATATATATGTGAGAATAATAGGAGAGTGTAGTAAGGAGAGAAGGCAGAATGTGGTTTTGGAGTGGAAATAGAGAATACAGTCAGAAAATCAGATATCTGTATTTTAAATTTTGAATTCATTGAATTGTTCACAAATTTACTTGGCGGTTTCAAGTTTCAAAATTTGACCCTTTGGTTCATCAGTGAATGCACAATATTTGGACAAACACTGATGGGAAAATTATTTCCAATACGTGAAATCCTTCGCGTAAAGTTGGAAATTTTTCTAAAATCGGTTGGCTTTTAAATAGAGAATGAAAGACATATTTAAAATCTCATGCCAATTTTTCATCCAGAACAATGAGCAACTTAACGAGACATACTTCATATGTGTCTGTCGTATGGTATACTCTCCTTAAATTTTGAAGTCTCCAGATATTTTTTTATTATGTATTGATTGAAGCATTGGTATTTGTAATATTATCGCTTTAATTCGTCAGAGTTAGAGTAACGTGAAGGTGGGCGAAATGCTTAGAAATAATTTAGTAATTACACAATCTTGGGAGATTTCATAAGCCTTTTGTAATGTTTAAGCTGATATGATCTAGTTACTTTGCCATGATATTAAGGATATGCTTCTACGGCCTTGCTGTAAGTTAGTCCCAGATATCAATTCCTTGACACGTTACAGACCTATTATTTTCCCTCAAGTGGTTAATTTTCTAACTGGGAGTCTTAAACCACTTCTGTGATTCCTGAGTATATGTTACAGTATGCTACAGGATTCTCTCTCTCTATATTTATGTTATTTTGATGTTTATTTTTTATCTAAGAGTCAGGAATCTTCAATTTTCCACTGTATATAAACCTCATTTCACCACCTAGAATCACCCGCTTCATCTTGATTTCTTTATTTCAACATTTCTGCCTATAAACTTATTTATCTAGTCCCTTCATGCTAAACAAATGGATCTTCCAGGAGATCTTTCATTCTACTTCAAAGGGATATCCTGAAGAATATCAAGAGAGCGAAAAACGAATACGTGGCCCCTTACTTCCTATGAGATTTGCGCATTTTTGACTGCATTGTCAATCATGGTAGAGAAGAATAAATAGATGTTATCTTTCAAGTAAGAATATAACTCTGCCGAAAACTGTCTAAAAATAAAGTTTTGGGCTATTCTCTTTGTAAAATAAACGTAGATCTAATAGAAATTGGAAGTGTTAGTAAAGGTATTCAAATTTAGTTTTGGCCCACAATCTTTATTGAAAGAAATTTAATAAATCACATTCGGCGAGATGGATATACACACTCATTTTAAGAATTTTAATGAAATCTACGGGGTATTTTCAGAATAACTATGCAATAACATTCACACTTTATGTGAATTTTTTCATCTAAAAAGAAAGTAGAAAACTTAAATCTTTTATTTGACCACTCTAGTAAAAGTAATTTATGGCCTCACTGATAAGTTATAAAAGTTTTGGCTGATTTCAAAGCCATAAGTATTGGCTTTACCAGCTAAACGCTCTACAAAAATGAAGATGAAGTGGTGCAATCACCCATTCTTTTAACTCCGGTAATTTCAGATGATAACTTCTTCTGGCATCAGACAGTTTAGAATTGGATTGTGAGGTAAATGACCATGAAGTTACAAGAAAATCCAAATCCCCGTTTACCAAAATCGATGCAACTGTCTTCAGTTTTCTTGAAAATTATTCTAAGAGAGAAATAGACTTCTAACGTATCCTGAAGATGTTAGGGGCAAAGAAGCGGAACTCTTAACTGGGGCTGTAAAGAAATTTTTACTTTTCAGGAATAACGCCTTCATATTTTGCCTTCTTCCCTGTTTGGTAACTGTGATATTTGATATGGAATTTATGCCCAAATTGTATTTTTATTTTCGACATTAACTTATCACCTTTGTTTATCAAAAAGGCTATATAATAAAAGATAGCAGTTCGAAACCATTCATTAACTCCTGCCACCCCCCTCCCCCTCGCCTCTCTCTCCTTGAAGGTAGGGCCAAGTTAGTGAACATTAGTTACCGAAATTGATTATATTGTGGGACTAATTCAAATTCGTGGCCTCAAACATTTGCATGTTGATAGGCCACCACCGGTACATGCATGGGTCCAGTTATTTCTTACTTACTTACTTACTTGCTTACTCAGACATCCATATATACATGACCCTAATGCATACATAATCATTCATATGTAGTATGTGTAGAAATACTTCTTCTCAAGCTACAACTTTAGCGGATAATTAGTCATTGGAATTATAAACCCTCTCATCAGTTTTGCATTTGTGGATTTCAAACGCATGAACTTAATTGGTGTCAATCTATGATGATATTGCTCTCGAAACTTCTGATTAAATTTCTGCTCTAATATACAGCCTTAAAAACCATACTATCTACTTAAGAAAGTTTGTCTACTTCGATAATCCAAATAAAATTCTCTTTTCTTCAATAACGTTTATTTTCGAAATAAGAAGTTATTTAATTCGCATTTCACCCGCAATTTCCACACTATTAGGAAAGTGCCCACTTCTTAAATTATTTTAAAATAACTTAATTTTAACTTTAGGTATGACTTAGTTTTCGGTATCCAAACCTATATCTTGAATTTTAATAAAATTATTATGAATGAATCTTCGGTACCATCGGCTCTTCGTGAAGTTCATTTAAATACTGGAGCAGTGACGGATTGATTATCACCAAACCGTAGATAGGCTACGAACTGATGGAATCCCTTGACCGGGTACAATATTACTATTGGAACTTTTGAAGAAAGATTGGCTGAAAATGCAGATGAAAACATATCATTCGGGCTTGACATGGAATAAGGTGTCAAAAATGACAAACTCAGTATACATTCCTACAAAGTTTAGATGGTCCTTCTGTTTATATGTATTCAGGTTTTTCTCTATGTTTTAAACGTTACAAAATATTTTATTGCGTTATGGGTAATACAAGTAATAAAGAGACTAAAAGTTAATATTAAACAAAAGGTTTTAATTAATTAAGTCCAAATAGGTGAATACACAGCAGTCACTAGAACTAATTTTAAGAATTTTACGGCAGTGGTTAAAGTAGCAAACTATGTTTTCAAACTTTTCGGTCTTGACAATTCGATTTGATGAATCTGATTTAATCATAATAATCTCCCCGAGGGGATTTTGAAATGATGCTGGTTGCCATATGAGGTCAAGCTTTGGTGGGCATTAATTCGAGACCTCCAACGATGCCACTTAAATAATCATGGGCATTAGATACACATTGGTTAGTAGTGCAAATGCGAGTCACTTCAGACGCCTGAATGAATAGCTTCCAAGGTTAGCGCCTTAAAAGAGGGACAAGAGAGTTATTTATTAGTTTGATCATTGAATTTCACCAATTATGGTCAGGTTATCGAAAATATTCGAGCTTTAAATACAAATGGCATTGCCTAATATTAGATTTTAATTAATTGACCTATGTCCCCCATTTTTGAGAGTTCGATTTGACGACCCCTATAACCTTAGGTTTAATTACAGCGACCTTCCAGTGGGTGCTTTCTTAATGATAATCTTTGCCGTATGAGGTCAAATTTTGATGTACTAGTGGAGAATCTTCGTGTTCCCTAACCATATCTCTAATCCAAATTAGATACATTTTGTGACATTTGTTTAGCTTTAATCTTAATTCCACTTTTGAATACTCATAGTTTTTGACCTTCTAAGATTGTTCTCTTCAGTTTACGACTCATTTTTCAACCTCTAAAATTGTTTATCGATTTCTCCGTCATCTGATTCTTCCAATTCAATCCGTCATCTTCTAATTAAATCTTGTTTTGTTAGGTTTAGAAGAGGAATGACTGCAAGATTCCACTTTGCCAATATTAATAATTCAAAATCTCTGTAGAAAAGTGTTTTCTAATATTCAGTTTGATTAGAGGGCAATACAAAATGTTGACGTTGAAGTTATCTTCTTCGGCTTTGCTTTAGTCACCTATTTTTGAGAGTATTGTTTAAGATGAAAAGCCTATTTGCACTAATATCAAAGGATATTTGCTCCTTTGATGATAAATATTATAGCCTTTTAAGCCAGAAATCGGATTCCATTTTATTATCTATCTAGCCTTACAAAATTCATTTAACCATTGATGTAAATTTTTCTCAGTGAGGAAAATTATTTATTTACTTTAGTACATCGATGATGCAGTGATGAAACTTGTCAATGAAACTCATCGATTCACACTCAATGAGGGGAATGTCAAAAACGGATCTTGACTGTAAGAGAGGGGGGCGGGGAGGTGATAGAAGAATTCGAATTTCTCACTAGAGAAGCCCTTGGTGCAACCGCTTTACCAAGTATTAGAAAGCATTTTTTAAAAGGGCATTGGAGTTATTGCTGCAAATACCTTTGTTTCAATTTTAAAACACCTTTCCAAGAGCAATTTCTATCCCAAATCACATCTGATTTTTTTCAGTTTCAGTGGGTTAGCTTATTAAACAATTACAAGATAACCATAATGAAATAATCTTGCAATGTACTTGGAAATGTGTAAAGGTTCATAAAATTTTGAACTGCTACCGCATAGTAACACCTACAAAAGACACAGCAACACCCTTAGCTATGCAGTCAAGGGCATCTATTCATTTGCTGTGGGGTCAGGATTAAGGGAAATACAGGAAAGATTCTGGTGTCACAAAATAATTAAAGGCAGAAACCCATGCCACAGTGTAATTATTGCCTGACCCTGCTAGTTGAAATGGCAGAATTGGAATTAGATAGAGGTATAGAATGCTGGGGAATTTTCGTTTAATTCTGATATTGAGCATTATTAGCCTTGAAAAGTAAACGTCATTGAAGGTACTATCGGGCGCGTAAATGATCAAAAATAAGATAATTATGATCCTATTTTGCATTTGCTACTCACAACTTTACGTCAAATGCTTTTATACATGAGGCTAGCTATAATATTTTTTATATACTGCAGTTGAATACGTCCCAAATCGTAAGTCCCACGTCAAATTTGAGGGATTCACAAATAAGATAGTGTAAGCCATTGTAGGTAGCGCTTTTGTGCTATCAACGCAGTTAATGTACTTCAAGTGCGACAATCAACAAGAAATTCCAATGTCCAATTTCTAGTTATTTTTAGTCTTCAAGACAACGGTGGTTGAAATGGTATATATCAATAGCGAAATTAGATATCAGTATCTAGTCTCTCCTATTAACAAAAATTCTTTTGAGAGATTAAAAATCTTGAGTCCCATTGATCAAATCCCCTATCCCTTTCAAAAATTATATTCTTACGGGTATAGGTATACATTTGCTTGTCCAAATTGTATAATGTGTACTATCTTTAGAAATTTGTTATTATGAATAATTAACCAAGCAAAGATTAACGGAGATTGGCAGTCAATTTCCTCTTTCTGATGATGTGAATCCCAATCTCAAGGAAGTTTATGAGATCACAGTGAAATTAAGTATTGAAAATAATCACCTTATATTACTGCCCTACAAATAGAAGAAAACCGATGAAGTTCAGTGCCCTCCTTTAGAAGGTATGAAGTGTCACAAAAGATAGTGACGGGCAGAGCGTCGCTTTCAGAATACTATCCTTGATCATAATATGGAGAGATCATCGGGACTTTAATGCTTACAGTTGAATGAAAATGAATAAATACATGAAAATATAAAAAATTTTTGCGCGTATTATTCAATCTGAGCTAGGTTGTGAACCTTCAAGCAGAGAGCATTAAACAGCTCTTCTCAGCATGCAAAACAGAGGCGGAATTCGGTACAGAGCTGGTCTAGCCTGATGATCAGTAAATATCCAAGGAACATCTGGTCTTCCTGGGTGACTCAGTTGTTTAAAAACGACAGAAACAACGTACCTGTCTGAACAAGCTGTTGTCATCCAAAGGAAACGAGCCAGGTGGAAGAGAAAGATAAAGCAATCTGAGTTTGCTCTCAGAATAAATTTGCCTCAGACGAAAACTCAACACTAAAGCCTTAATTAATGACATCACCATCAGAACTCTAGGCAACAACGCTGGGCCAAGCCTATCAACTAAATTCTGGCATCCCCATCTTTGAAATTCACCAACACAAAGGCATAGATCATCACCAAATAATGCAATCAAACTCAAATAGGCAAATCAGCCCAAGCTTTCAGCCACTCATCTGCCCTCGAAGCTAAACTATTTCAGTGAATTAACGCCAGTGCAAATCCATCACCATTTTAGAAATTCTATACGACTGAGCTCAATATTAAGAAACAAAATTTTCACAGAGCAAGAGGATCTACGAGGAATCTCTTTAACAAAATCTAAACACCTCTGGAAGCATTGCCTACACAAACCAGTTCCAAAATCCTCAATCTCCAACTCAACAAGTCGACACAATCCAGCATGGAACAGATAACTGAAGAAACGTCTCAGGGAGAACGGAGGAAACAATCTGGAAATCTAATAGCTAAATCTTAAACCCTGCTATCCCACATTGCTTTGTCTACAAGCAGCACTTGGCTAATTTAAATGTGAGTGTGCATTTCTTCTCTTAATTGCCAATAACCTGCTTCATTCAGTCTTATACTGTCCTATAACTATTTCTATCCCCTGTTTCCCCACTTTCATTCTATCTCTCTAGCCTTTCATTTTAGTTATCACCTTTCCAATAACAGTTACTATAGCTTGACACCTTTTGGGATATATATATATATATATATATATATGCAGACGCGATTATTGATAATATGACTCAGTGGTTGATCTTTCAAGATTTGAAGTAATCTTTAAATATCAAACGATTATTGTAATTGGTCGATCATATTAGACGACGCTGACAATTAATCACACCCCATACCTGGCACGTGCCAAGTCGGGTCAAAACCTCATTGTCAAACCCACAACATAACACAAATACTGCTCTGTCACGTGGTTTGTTATTTACGTTTCATTTCCACAATCCGTAGAAATGGTTAAATAAGAAACCATCTAACATATCACATAGTATAAAACATGTTCTGACACAATAGACAAATCTTTTCTGACCCGAACGTTTGTTTATTAATTCTCAAGCTTATTTAGGAATTTTTTTCTAATGCTCAATTTGGATAGAGGGAAAGGAGTCATAGAGTCCTTCTGGTGGGAAAATCGAATTCTACTAGCTAGACTTGACTATTCCACCCACTGGGTACGAGTCGATTTATATTGAATTCGTGACCTCTGACTTGTTAAATGAGTACCTTTAGCGTTGCTATTCTTCTTTTCGTGAATACAATTTTCTTCTTCTTCGGGATAATGATCCCTGTAAATGGGGTAATGTTTCCTCCCTTTCCAAATGGATATACTTTTGAGATTCTGAGTTAATTTTCACAATTTAGATTAGTCAGCTGAAACTCTGATATCATATCTGACTCCTGTGGCATCCGAACTCTCATTGTCTGTCTACATGGTAAGCTCCTGTTGACTGTGATTAACTTCCTCTCCCGTCAAATGTATCTCGTTTATCTATCTGGGCAGTTATAAAGGGCAAAAGAATTAAGAGGTGTTAGAACTAACACATGTTCTCCCTGAGGTCTACTGGGCATTTGTACCGAATTCCTCATACGTTGCAACATCTAATGCTATAACTACTACTGTGAGTTTTCTGAGTATATTATTAGAGAGAAATTATTGAACAAGGCAAGATTAACTGAAAAATTCTCACTGTAAGAACATTAGAGGGGTAGATATCATCTTGCAGATTATATTGATACATTACTGTGAAGGGCATTTTAAGCTTATGTTACGACTAAGATTTCGCCTGTGCAAACTTCTTTTTAAAACGGACTTGGCTTTAGAGACAAGGCATTAGTAACGATATCTAGATGGCACAGGACGCATAAACTAAGCAAAAAATAATGAAGAATATATGCTAGAGTATATCAAATTTAGAGTATCTTTCGTATTTCCAAAGAGAAAGAAACTGAATACTGCAATTTAAGAAGTTTTGCCGTGAGAAGAGAGAATCAATATGAAGATGGGGTTCTGGCTAGTGTCTTATGAATTTTCAGAATCTTCTTGGCTTGAGAGATAAGAGAACACTAAAGTAGGGCACTAATGACTATCTGAGGTCTAAAGGACCGAAATTTTTCACTCCCACTAACATTACTCCGAATAGCCATATATCTATCTTATCTCCAGCGCAAATTGTAGCTGATCATCTTGACTTAATAATTTGAGCGGTGCCACTTATCGGACTCTTACATTCTCTTCCGTTGGAATATTTTATTAACTTATCTTAGAAATCATATACCGATCTTCAAATCTAATAGACTATCTGATATAAGTTTCCTTTTATAAATATACATATTTCGAAATTAATCCACGAAACGTATATTATGCAGTTCATATCCATAGTTCAATGGACTATGTGTAAACTACGATTGTACATTAATATTAATAACTGCAAACCAAAATTAAAGTGAAGTGAAAGAAAACCATAACTACTGAAGTTCATGGAGGATCCTCTCCAAAGATATACACTTGTTCATACAACCCAATCTTTTACTAGATGAATTACAAAATTGGCATTAAAGTTGACTATGCTAGTTAAGAATGATAAATAATAAAGTGATCACCATACATGTTTTTTATTAAGGGTTTAAGGTTATTTCCTTCTTTCTTAAATTCACTGCTGGAAAACTGGGTTATTTGTCACGTGCTTAGATTCACGATGCATATTAGTTTTACAAAGAAACAAAGGAGAATCTAACTATAAGTATATTGCCACTTTTAGAGATGATAATAAATTTCGTCTACTGATGGATAATTTTAACGATTTCTGTGTTTAGTCTACTGCCAATCAACCATACCCATCCATTAAAAAAAATCACCTTAATAACTACAATATTTTCTAATGCTTCATTTTTTATTGACAGTCTTGTTAGGCGAATTCCACGGTTTGTAATTAATTTGAATCATTCTCTGTTGGATTAAATCTCAATCAAAGGTGTTTTTTGTCTAGAATTTCTGACATCGTCTATGCGCATGTTTAGATCCTCCTTCATCAATTGATCTTAACTCATTTAGAGGGCTATGGAAGGCACTGAAGTGCTACTCTTCGTATTCACGGTGATCCTTCGAATTGCTAAAGCTTTTTTGGCTTTTCGCCTTGTCCTAAATGCTGTATGCCCTAGATATCCACCTTAAGTAAAGACGGTCTGCTAAAACTCTGGCAAGTTGTCCAAAGTAGTCTAAATGGTATATTTATTAAATAAATGTATTTAGTCTCCTCCTCATTTCGGTACTCCGGGAAATGAAAGTTATGCGATTTTTCAGTAACCAGCCTAACATTAAGGATAACACAGTTAACAATACGAAACACCATATCACAGCAGTATAATTCCTTAATTCAACCAGGAAGACCATTACAGTTTTTGAACATACTTCCATTCCATGCCATTCTCTTGTATTCCGATGTTTTTCTAATCTTGAGGGAGTAAGAGATACGGTGAGGCAGATGGAGGGAAACAGAAGAAAATGGCAGAATTAAAAGAAGTTTAGCCTTATTTAAGTTCCAGAAACATTTGACTATCTGAATTTTACACCAAATATCAAACGCATCCATTAAGTTCATAACTTTCTGAAGTTCTCATTCCAAAATCTAGTTACTAAATGCCTTTGAGGAAATCCATATCCGAAATTGGACAACGTTGATAAACTGTGGGGTTACAACTGTATCTGTCCCATTTTATCCTTTTCTTCAAATAGCTAAAAGGAGGCTTGTTAACAACTACAAAGATGTATAGCCTCCTAGAGAATCGCTAAAACTCACTGAGATTAGAGTTTGATTTTATCTAATGATGTTCAAAGTCAATTTTTGCAATATGCCTATCTGATTAAATGAATTTAAGTCTATAAATAAATAAATATTTAAAATTTTGAATTAAATACATTGTGGAGGGTAAAGAAGGGGTGGAGAATAGACAGAAAATAAGTGGGTCAGTAGGTGAATTGTAATGACGATCACGATTTAACGGAGTGGTAAATTTTAGCCCAACTTCACCAAATTAAACACATTGCCAATGCAAATAAGTAGCTATTTTGTTATCAGCCAGTCTTAAGAAACCTAAACCTATTCAAATCTAGGTCTCTATGATTCGGATTTCACTGTTTACTTTTCAATACCACCGCGACGGCAAATAAATTTAATTTCACAAGTCCATAAAAAAGACAACGAATACCACTGTTCACAGCGTCCACTTAACAAACCATCATAACAAGTGGGAGTATGTATATGTTTGCTTAAAGAATATTATTGTTTATCAAGACGCCGCAGGGTTTATTTAGTCTAACTTCCGTTTTTTGATGTATATACTCACGTGTCACACACTGGCTTTGACATAAGCGTTTTTAAACGCTTGTTTATTCGTGAAATAATTGATTTGAAATTCAGCCTTGGTGTTTCTATTCTGAGCGACTGAGAAGTAACTGTCCATCGTAAAAATGTAAAGTATATATTAACTATTTTTATTATTAATAACGTGAGAAGAACACGCATAACATGAAGTTTTATTAGAAATCTGATTTTTCCTTAGGCGTTGTCATTTAGAAGATCGTACCGAGGATACGAATTCGGCAACGGGATATATAGCCTTCTCGTTCTAATACATTGAAGGGAAGAGTTCTGCTGGACTACGATTATATTTTCTGCATTTTGACATCATTTCTAACATTAAATTGTAATATTTGGTTCTGCAAACATTTACTCTTCATTTTGTTGAGCAAATTTTGTTGAATTTGGAATGAATATCTGAAAAAGTTTGAATGTAGTTTTGTATACTTCTCGGAACTTCGTTAAAGAACATGTGGCCTTGAGTCTTGCATAACAATCCTTAACTGTTTCTTGAATTGGTCTGAGCATATTCTGCTGTAATAACCATACTATTTTTAAAATATTAATAATAGTAATCATTAAAAATAACATTTTTATTTTAAAAAGTCGCTTAGTTGAGGTTGCGCAGAAAAACAAAGCCAATATGATGTTAATGTTCACCTATAAACGAGGATTTACATAAGTTATAAAGCGTTAATTAAATTAGGCTGCGTCGAAGGAGCGGCGTCAGGGGTCA
The DNA here is from genome assembly GCA_900708905.1 of Hymenolepis diminuta. Classification (NCBI taxonomy): domain Eukaryota; kingdom Metazoa; phylum Platyhelminthes; class Cestoda; order Cyclophyllidea; family Hymenolepididae; genus Hymenolepis; species Hymenolepis diminuta. The sequence continues at coordinate 3,385,628 of CAADRB010000006.1, forward strand.
AGCACTCGAAACAAAGTGATGCAAATCTGGCGACTGAAAGATAGATGAAGTAAGCTATACTCAATGAAATTTAACAGAATAAGAAATTATCAATTAATGAACCACCAGAAAGTAATTAATCTATCTAAGATGAAATTTTACAATAAAAGGAGCCCATGTATCCTACTTATGCTTTAATGAATATTTAGTTCATATTTGACAAACGTTAACTAAGGGAAAAATACCGAACGAATATAAAGTCAACAAGAATTGCAACTAATTTTGCGATTGTGACGAATGTATTTTTCTTTTGGATATCACTTTAAGGGATGCTCTGACCACTCTTAGCTATTGTAATCAATGAGAATATGTCAGAATGGTTTTAAGAAGGGAAAACAAATAATCCAGAAACGAATAAAGAACTTAGGAAGCGTCTGAGAATCAATGTGGATTATTAAGCCAGAGATAAGGACTCCAAAATGCATAAAAGAGAACAGGCCTTTTTACTAGAATGTAAAGAAACAAATGGGCTAAAAAAAAAGCAACTCACGATTAGAGTCCTCGCGATCATCTGTTAATATATTGAAGAGAGATAACGAAATATAAATGAGTTTTTAGTACACGCACATAGGTTTCCTCAGTCTCCCTATGTATTGCGCCCCCACTGACTCATGTCACTGCCTTAATTGTCAACATACAAAAACTGCGAAATCAGGCGGCCTCTCTAAATATTACTTTACTCAGCCTTTGCAATTCCACTTTCATGCATGTAGTTTAGACATGTAACCCAGCTCTTCTTTCTACTTCTCTCCCTCTCTCACTTGCTCCTCTCACCTTCCTCTACGATCACCCACTATACCACTGGTCCATCTCAACCCTTGTTCTCAGATTTAGGAAAGGTTATTGCCTCCTGTTAGCCTAAATCAGTCTGATTAAAAAAGTAGTTTTACTGGAAATTAGTGCAACTTTAGCTTAAATGGTGGGGAAAAGAAATGAAAAGATTCGACTCAATCGATTTGATGAAAGGAAGTCAGGTAATACTGGTACTAAGGATGTCAGTTGGATAAGGTCACACACAGCTTTGAATAAAGACTATGGTCATGAAAAGGTTCCTTTAAAGTTCGGGTTGTGATCAGGGTCCTTACTTCTATTTATGTTCGACCTCATCTTCCTTTACCTGTCATGCAATTATATAAAAAATTTTGGATGTTGAAGAAAAATTTTCCACAAAATATGAATATGTCATGAAAAGGTTAAAATGTTTTACATAGACTAGACATCAACAACATGCGAGCCTTTCAGTCAGCCTGTTAAACAAATTTTAGTAACTCTGTTATTTACAGTTATGTCGCATCGCTCCACCTTATCTTACACAGAGCAACAGGGAAATCATAGCTTGTTAAAAATTTAACTCAAAAACATAATATTCCCCCAATTCGCCAATAACAAACGAAAAAATACGGCACTTTAAGTCATCAAAGCAAGTTTTCAAATTAATGATTCTATATTACTGTAATTATATAACAGTAGTAATGTGCAGGAGTAAAGGAGAAGCGATTAAATTCTTCTTAAAATACTAAAAAGCAAACATCGTCACATCTATATCGCGAAGCAAGCGAAAAGTAAAGAGAGAAAGTGCGAGGGTGGAGTAGTTTTCCAAATTAGAGGGTGGAATGTTTCACTTGAGCAAAAAGTAGTTGGAAGAACAGATTTAAATTTAAGGTAGAGGAAAAAGACAGCAGCTTAGTGAATCATAGAGTCCGTTTATAAAGAAGTAAGAAGAGACACAACGGGTTTGTATTAATTGGATTCGAATTTGTTTGTTTATAACGGTGTTCGACCAGTAGCGGGAGACGTAAGGACAGTATCAGACCGGATACTACTGGATCCGTTTAGAACAACGGACTCACTGTCCAGCTGGGTTGTGTAGTTGATAGCCTTGTTAAGAGCCTGAAAGAAATCAAATGGGCCCCATTCACTTGCAAAATCAACATGTTACTAATAGTTTATTAATAGCAATTCTTGCCTCGTCTTCGTTTCCGTTATTAGTATCGGTAGACTCCTGTGTAGCATTATGGACCTGCTGAAAACAGATGGTAAAATTGAAACGAGAATAAGCAAATATAATAATATTTATGGTAAGTGCAGTAAATGAGATGGCACTGAGATGAGCAAACAACGTGTATAATTAGCGAGAGAACATGGAGTGCGATAGAGAGATGACTAAGGAATTACCCTGGTTTCATAGCGCTCAACAGACTCTTTGTGGATGGTGGTGACGATTCTGCGCTGCTTTTTGATGATTTTCTTCACCCGTTGGCCTTCCGCATTTGTGTAGTACTCCACTGTTACTTCTGGGTTACTCTCCTCTGTCTGTTATTCAAGATAAATTCAATGTCAGCACGAGACTTGAAGGTGACAACTTATTTCCAACAGCTCGTTAAGTAGATATATGGTACTAAATCTCAATAGAAACTGCCTTAAGTTTTATAACTTCAAACCCATTTATGTAAGAGTTTTCCAATATTCATCCTAGGTAAAGGGGTGATATCATGAAGTCCCGAGAGGAAAAACTAAAACTTTACCACTCCCATTATTAATCAGACTCATCCGGTAAGGTTGGCCATGGTCTCAGACTTCTCAGATCAATACACTAACCACCGCACCACCGGCATACACACGTGAAATAATTTGTCTCACAGGTAGATCTAATTATCTTAACTAAAATCTGGTTCAATGGTAAAAAAGCACCCTAGTTCTTAACACGTGTGTAAAACAAATTAGATACAAAGGAACAGCCAAAAAGACGATATGCTCATTATAGTCGGAAGATCTATCTCTATTTGAACTTGCCACAGAAAGTTCATGGTTATTGCTTCTCAACGGATTGGCAAGCGGTTGCAGTTTATTAAAATTATAATTATTCCAAAAGCAAATTTTTCCATTTACATGTTTGAAGTTAGATAACAAAAAATGGAGTCTTAAAATTTAGATTTAGAATGCGATTCAATAGTTTTGATGACAGTAGTAACTATCAAATTCAAATTAAAGCACATTTTGGAAATGCGTTGACACAGGTTGAATAAATTATGTAACCTTCAAATTTCTTTCATTCGAAAGCTCTACTTAGATTCTTTTACTAAATATGAAAATTAAAATAATAATTTAAAAAATTAAAAAACGGAAAAGAGAAAAAAATAATTCATATCAAACAAATTTTATTTATTTTATTTGACGAGTCAAAATGACCTTATTGCTTCTAAGAGAAAATAAGTAACATTCGCTTTTCAAACAAAATTGTAATGTTAAGGAAAAATGACAGTTTTCGTGATATAACGATATAACATCACAATTTGAATATGTGATATATTTTATCTTTTATACAAAACTAGGTTTAATATTTATAAAAAAGGATAATATAACTATAAAGATTATCACTATTTCCTTCTTATTAGAAAGGGGGTCAATATCGATTAAGATCTAAGGATGTTATTGAGGGAAATAGATAAATGTACTATTAATATTATACTACTTTCTGACATACCATTCGTTGAGTGTCTGTTCGATTAGTTGAAAGTGGGATGGGACTTTCACGGCCCTTCGCCTGTTCATCTCGAGTGTCTACTACAGTGTCTTCTTCATCCTCAGAACTACATCTGCGACCACCACCATTTGTGTCTTTTTTGCTTTGAGTATCTTCAATGAGAGTAGAATCTAGAGGTACAGCAGATTGAAGTTGACTATTGTTAGGTGATATCGTGATAGTTACATCTGGGCAAAGGATATCACTCTCCACGCGTTCCGTTGTTGCCTTTATGATAGGGAAAACCTTCTTATTATCATTTATTTATTTATTTGAAGAAAATTAAATAATAAGATTCTTGTTTGTTTCCCTTTATTTGAGAAATAAAGGATGCAAATCAAATCAATTAAGCGTTGGAAAATGAATGTTTTGTGAAAAATTGAACAAATTCCTAAAATTCTTTCTATTTAATAGGATGAAGAGTTGCCTTTCAAGAAAATCAGATCAAATAAAAACACTTTTCTTTCATTCCGAAATATGTACGATCTCTGTCTTCTAATACATATAATTAATAATTAGTTAGTTTTTCTATTTATTGTATGTTTAATTCATTCCCGAATTGTTAAATCAAAGTAAAATTTTGTGGGATACACTGCCTTACACTGAATAAAAATAATAATCATAATAATAATTATTACACATTTATTAACGGCTTTAAATCCATTCTTATGAAATCATCAATGATAAAACCTTTGGCGTAAGTAGTAAGGTTTGATTGTTTTTATAATTTGCATTGACAACAATTTAAAAGTTTCTGCGGTAAGCTAAGTATCTGATTAATTGTGATAAATGGCTAGATGAGAGAGTATTCAAGAATGGTGTACGCAAGCGATCCAACACGATCTGACAACTTCAGATCTCAATTAAATTAACGATGACAAACAGCATTTTTGAATATAATAACCAACCAGATGAGCGGATGCTGAATCATAATAAGAAATTTACGCCTCGCACAATTGCATATTAGTTCTGGCTGAATTCTCTGTTAGCAAATGAAAGTTTCATTGACCAATAGTATGGTACTAGTGGATTGATTACTAGAACTCCATATTTGATAGATAGGCGGTCATCACAATACTCATTCAAAAGGAATGTGGCAATAAGGTCAAATAAAACCACCATCTTGTTGTAAGTAATTAGTTATTAATGGGGAAACCTTGTATAACCCAACTCAAGAATAACAAATATTTCTTTAATTGGGATACATTACTCTAATGTTTGTCCAATAACCAAAAATTATTTGACAAAACGATGAATATAAACATGGTTAAAAAATGAGACAATCAGAAGAATCTAAGATTTAAATAAAACATCACGTCTTCCGGGTTTTAAAACAAAAAATATTTAGGGATGGCTTAGAGGACGTTTAACTTCGTTTAAGGCAAACTAAATGTTTCAAGTAAATTTAAAAATAAATCCTTATGTATGACAGAAATTAAATTTGATCAACAAATTTGGGGAAATTCCTGTAGAAATGTAATATTTTAAATAAATGAAGAATCTATCTCATTCCAAGGTTGCCAGGTTTCTCACGTCGGTAAGTCAAGCAGCCAAACATCAACCACATTCTAATTAGATAGTAGAATTTCATTAACACTACTGATTTGGGCTGAACGTAGGTAGATGATTTGGAAGATCAATAAGGTTGAATTCTCAATTTAATCAAAGAATATTTTGTCAGGTTTAATCGAACCAATTGACTAATGAGCGCTGTCAATGCGCACATATACTCACTCAAATACCTGGGGGTTAAATCCTGAAATTTGAAATTTGGTAGATTGTGAAATAGGGCTATGTACTATACCCGTCAAAAAACTATTGTATTCTCTACAGCTACCTAATCCACATTTCATCCCTTATTAGAATGTTTAACTTTTCCAGTGTTTAGACGCTTTCTCATTGTTAGAATTGGGTAGTTGCGATGAAATCCCTTCGAAATTGTTTGGAATTCCTTTTGCCGTTTGCTTATTTATGAAGACGGTTAAATTAGAGCAAAACCCTCATCATTCAACCGGATGGATCATCAGCAAGCAGAGCAAATAATTTCTTTTGCTTATAGAAATGGATAGTCAAATGACAATTAGACGGTTCCATAAGCAGTGCTATGACAATAATTATGATAACCTATATGGAATTCTAATAGAGTATTAGCTAATAACTTCATAAATTCATTTAATTAAATGTGAATAATAACGCTTTTATAATTATTATTGCATAAATAACATATAATGATAAAATATCAATTTTACGTTTTAACCAACCTAATCACCGGAAAATTTTCCCGTGGTAAGTAAGCCATCACAAATGAATCAGCTACCAATCACAATCTGCCGCATTTACGCTACTCGGCGGCTAACATGATTCGCGGATTTAAAAACCAATCAGAGTGGTTGGTCTACACAATGATCAAATTATCAAGCAGTCAGTCTATTCCGCTCCCTTAAACATGAAAGATACTTTTGAAGAGTGCTATTCTATATTGTGGCCTTGTCAATATCATAACGACAGTCTTTTTTTAAGAAAATTGAAATCCAGTTTCGAACGCTACCTATTTTGAATATCCGTAATTGAAAAAACTTCATTTGGTTACCTTTCTGTTGACCAACGTGAATCTGTGCGGTAAATCACTTCAATCGCATCGAAATTTCAGTCGCACATTCTTATTGTTTACGGCCGAAAACAGGTTTAGGATATTTAAATTACATGTGTTAGGAGATTTCCGTCCATGTTTTAGCACCTGTGTTACAGGTAGATTAAATCACGTTAACGCATTCGAAATCATATTTTTATATCAAAGCGAAATTAACACATTCACTCTTAGTTAGGAAAACGTGAAAGACACCAAAACCAATTTGGAAAATGGTAGTGGTAAAGGGGAGTAAGAGAGCGGGAATGCGTTACAGATAGGGTTCAAATGCATAGTAATGATGGTAAAGTGATATGATAATTTTAGTTTGAGAATGTATCACAAAACTCTCCGACCGCTCCGTCGAAACCCTTGAAATAAATAAAGAAATTGAACTAACTCTTCGACAAATCTAAGATGCACATATATACTCTACCAAAAATAGAGTGCAAAAAAAATGGCAATTAATGTAGTCCTATTTGAGCACATATGTGATACCTTTTCCGTATGGAAAACAAAAAACAAAAAGTGAAATAAAGTTGTCCTTTTACACCGGAATCAGACTAATTAGCATCATGTGAATTTGCCAAAAGATTTCATTTCTACAGTTCATGCTCAGACTGGTCATTGTGAGAAGTGAGTATGAAAATACTCTAACACGCAACCTCGAATATTGACTGCTAACATTGACACTTTAAATATCGGTGAGCAATTGGACAATTCAATTCAAACATGCATAAAAGTCATTTCTTTTGAACATTAGCAGGAAAGTAATTTCATTTTGTTATCATTTCTTATTATTTACGATTTGCGTTTGATGGAATCATATTTAACTTCACTTGAATTGGCGCCTATTAGTCAGGACTGCATTAAGTTAATTGAATGCATGAATAAAATAAAAAATAAAGTAATGGAATTCTGAAATCCATTCATTTTACTTGATATAATCCATCAGCGCTCGGTTGCAAGTTGTAAATGAATCGACATGACATGAATGATGAATTAATTTTACTTACTTAATTAAACTTTAAATAAGCTCTGAATATAAGCGGTATTGGATCATCACTCCTTAATAAGTGGGTTAAATATCAAAATTTGAACTTCAAAAATCAGGACAGGGCAAAATAAACAGCTTGATAAATCTTTTGACTCTTCTAATTGGTCTTTTTCACCCTCCATGGGACCACCTTGCCTATGCCCATGTTCGGTGTTTTCCAATTGATTCTTTGTTTTACCCTGGATGATGGCAACAAAGACGTCCTCTAGATCCTACGATATACAAAATCACTAGAAATCGAAAATATTTTTGCATTATTATTCATAGAGAAGGAGGTATTAGTCTGACTGAAATCTTGGGTACAGATGGATTTTTTAAAACCATTAGAAGTTAGATAGGAAGAAAGAAATTCCAGTAAAGAAAGGCAAGTTAAGAAGACTATCTACTTGGTTTTTGGAAATCTACACGCTATGGCCAACAAAATGCAGTTTACTACCACTCTCACTTATATTAAAATATAATACGATTTCTAAATTTCAGTTCCACGTGGGGTGTTCATGAAAAGCGAAAATTAAATAGTCCGAAAAATAGATAAATTCGCCTGGGATTAAGTTCATCTTATGGGTTTGTAGAAGCCCAGGGATTTGACAGCTGAAAAAATCTTATTTGGGGGTTTAATATTTCACTTTCCACAGGCTATGTCAATACCTTCAACGTGGAGGCAACATTAACGATCAAAACAAAGAAGAGAAGATTCTTAAAAGTGTATCTTAGTTAGATGTACTACAATGTGCTTGAACATACAGTCCAACTAAAATAAATAAATTATCATGTGCTAAACCAACCACGAAAGACATCAGATCAAAGTCTTTATTTAGAGCGACTTCTTTCAGCCACGAGCAGAAAATAAAGCTTTCCGGACGGTCCATTCCAATTGGACAAGTTATGTAGACGCAATGCATATGATAACTTTCAACTTATAAATTCAAACGATTTGTGAGCACCCGTATCATTACCTTTGACGTAAAGACAACACCATCTTTACGATCAGTAGCAACCTATTTTAATGCAGAAGGAGAAAATATTATAATATTAGAAATTGTGCCCTCATGTTAGTACAATACAAGTGATTTATATTTTAGACAAACAAAACAAAAAACTAGTCGCACAAGAAATTGGGTCTTGTTAGAAAGACTTCAAAAATAAGCACCACAATTCTGAAGTTAAGTTAAATAAGCAAAATAGTTACTATCTTGTTTATCATGTTTGGAATTGAACTAGGAAAAATTTGGCCAAATATTCGCCAAGAAAAGCAATAGGGGTTTGTGAAAAGGGACTCAATAAGAGACGCAATATTCTTCGACGCAGCCGCTAAACTGTTCCAAAATAGCTCTACTTGAAATTCATTTATTCAAAGAAGAAACAACTACGGTGGCATTTAAATTAATGATTCTATTAATTTCGTTGTTCAAAATGATTTTGAGAGTGCAATAACAAGATTGCACTTAGAGGAACTCCTTTAAAGAAGGACTTAACAAAAAAAGAGACTACTCAAGCATCACGACTGATTATCCTGACTTTCCCAGCCAATTTTATCCATTTAGATGATCGATAGCTTTAATAAAAAATCAAATAATCAATAGGTGACTAAATCAATGATCATTCGAATCAATAAATGCCTGCCCGATAGCTATAAATGGGGTAGACATCCAAATACCTATAACATTAGCAATGAGATCTGGTTTTATTTGTAGATTTATAATTTCACTAATAGTATTCATGCAATTATTTTTGGATGCTACTGAAAACATTTAAGCAAGCAAATTATAGATGACAACAGCATAACATGAACATTAGTGCGCTTAAACAATATTAGTATTCTGATGTTTTCTTATCGATAGCATTAGCATGCTATTCATCAACAAATAAGGTGCTGATGGTGTGCATGTTATAGTTCACAAATGAGAAAGAAAAAAACATACTCAAAACCGGTCACAAAATAGACACATTAAAAAGGGGTATTATATATTAGTCATCAAAGTCAAAACCATATCCACTGTTAATAGACTCAGATCGGCTATCCGATGCGGGTAGCCCAGAGAAATCTTTATCAGGGTTAGCGACAGATTGCTGGTATGAGAAAATATAAATTATTACGCCTACTAACAATCTGTAAGTAGAAGATATTTTAAAAATAAATTTCTTACATGGGGTTGACGGAGCTTGTTGATATCAAAGGGCCACTTTGGTGAATCTTGCACAAATTCGTCGGCTGCTGCAAAGAGAGGATACCACTCCTCCTAAAGTTAGTTGTTCAACGTTTAGAAATCCACTGCAATAAATGTAAAGCATTTACGATCTATTTTCTGTTCACATACCGTGGGCTGGTATTTGAATGGTCGATCTCCATAGTTAACCTCCAGTGTTGTGCAGTAAAGAGATGCAGAAGGGAGAAAGATCGTTTTATCATGAGAAATGAAGGATGAATCCATATGATAAGCTGGGGGTAACATTTCTCCATTCACTGACCACTGAATCGTTCCATTATCGAGATCCAGGTAACAGCCCACAACATCTCCAACTTTAAACTTCTAAACATTTAAAACCAAAACGATTAGACTACTATTCATAGACATTAATAATGAAAAGATTCGAAACTTTATTAATATTTTTACATTAGTAACCGTTGATTAAAATTTCAAATGGTAAGATTATTTTAACTGAGAGAGGATATTTTTGAAACTCCGCTAAGTTTAGTGAGATAGTTTTTCATTAATAAACCGACTTAGTTTCACTAATTTATGTGAAATTTCAAGTGTTATTTTGCATTAAATTAATGATCAAATCGGCAAATTCCCATGGAACATCTCCATCAAAGTACTGGTAGGTCAACAGAGTACGTATTTACCACATTTTATTCCTATTTTCTACCCAAAATTAAATTGAGAAAGTAGTGAAAGAAAAGCACAAATAAAAAACCATAAATGGACTCAATTATGAAGGCATCAGCTCAGTTTAATACTATATGAGGTTCATTCGTAGCAACCGACACGCACATCTGATAAATGACAGCAGCAGCTCAAAGGTGAGTCATTCAATAAACATGTGAGTCAGCGATAGACCACACGGCACCACAGCTTACCGATAGCATAGGTACTGCACAGATTAAGTCGAAGTGAATAGAATAACACAACCCTTGGTAGGTGCCTTCTGTGAAATTTCAGATTTACGTAGATAAAATTTGGTAATACAAAAACGTGAGGCATGCATAAACACATGATATCATTTTCATAATGCCCTTTCGTTAACAAATTGACAAAGGAGCAGGAATTTGGGGATTAATCTGGGTTCAAAACAGCCAGATTTTTGGATTACTGATAATATTAATAAAATATACATAATCTTTTCTCTTATTAGGAGGATAGGAAAAGGTAAAGCTTATATAGTCGGTATAGTGATCTGTCAAATCCGAAGCAGTGAAATCTAGTGACGTAGATGACTGACTGTGCCGGTTAATCCTAATTAATAAGAGAAGTGGTAGAATGTAAGTTTCTCATAAGAGTGTCTCTAGAATGCCTTCTCTTAACCAAGTCAAGTATAAGTAAAGATTTCTTTATTAAGCTTGAAAAGTTTATAAATCGTTGCAAACTTCAGAATTTTTATAGAGTAGCGTCATCCATTCCATTCATATTAAGTTATTCTAAGATATTCAAACTTAGATTGTCAGATACGATTTCTACGTGTGTGTGTCAATAAAACAGTACAATGGCTGTTATAAGATTAAAAAGCGTCTGTTGTTAAGTCAATTTAAACAATGTAAATTAGAAGAATTAAAAACCAATTCTCCCTCTCTCTAGATTTTGTCTTTCCTAGATATCTATGAAAATTTCTGAGAAATGGCAAACTGATAATGCATTAAGACCATAAAACTCACAAATAATATGGAAAAAATACATACATTATTTATAATAGTAAGTGTTTTGTAGGGGTATGAATTATATCTTCTTTTAATCAAGATTCAATGATCTTTAAAAGTTACGAAATTTCGGTAAGGACAATGGACAATATGAAGGTAACAAAATGTACACAAAGTGTAGTGTACCGAACAAAAATTAATTTTCACGGTTTTGCAAAATTATTGCTGAAATGGAAAAAAGGTACTTTGGTTAGGCAGTTCGTTGTGGCTATGCGATGTCCTTCGAACCATTACCGGGTCATCATTGTCACTGGAATACTTTTAATTACACACAACTTAACGACACCGATTAATCATCTAAAACTACCTTTGCAATTATCTTCTTTAAAGGGAAAAGGCTTTAAAACACCACATTAAATTCATTTTCGTTCCGTTACACAAATTTCTGCTTCCGAAAAATGCAGACCAATACAAGAAACCGCAATTGGTGAAAAACACAGTGAAAGAAAAATCCTGCTCTATTCAAAGTTTAAATGTTCATTTGGAGGAAAAATGTTATCAAAAGGATAGCTTATATTAGGAAGTCGTGCTACTCGAAATATAAGGACAAAAATTAGAAGCTAACTGTAAAAATGACTTTTGTGTTTGATTTAACCTTGTAAATGAATTGAGGATCGATCAATAAGGGAAGAATTGAAAGAGTCTGAAGCATATTAATGCTAATGTACTTTTTACTGTATCTGAAAAATCATGCTGAAGTGAAGAATGAAGTCGAAACATTTTTATAACTTGAAAATTCTTACACGTTTGAACGGTCAATTCTAAATGGGTGCAATAGATGCTGTCCCAAATCATGCTTCTGTTAGATGCATTAACAGTAATTCCGGCTGGTATCAAATGAATAGGCTCTAAGGAAATTTATCGAGGATATATGACTAACTACTCTGCTTAATCAATTGGTCAATAATATCACGGATATCAACTCACTCGGCAACTAATGAGCCAAATTCTGAAATTTGAACCTTCGAACATTAGAGCATGATGCTGTGTAAAATATGAAAAGCCAAAATGGATTAGACTGTGCTGATATTCTGCCTCCATACTTTCTTATGATCGAACCATCCCACCACTGGACTATTTACCATTTCCGGTGTTTAGATGCCTTCCTATATTTAAAAATTGTACAACCAAACATAAATGGATAGTAAATAACTTCCAAGCCTATTTAGGTAAGCATTTTTCAACATCAGAGAGCCTGCCTGGTGAGAAAATCAATTTCTGTCGCACTCTTTAATAACCGCACGTAACTAGTACGGTTGACGCACTAGGTGTGCACTGATAGTCATCAAGCCTGTGAACTCTGACCTCAAAGGAGAGAGCGTTATATATTAAAACAACAAAGACACAATACAGATTATTTCAACTTACCACACCATAGTCTTCAGCCACTCCATTGAATACTTTCTTCGCTGGACTACCGTCGGGAGCACAACCATATCCATAGCCAAGGTTATCAACTCCGAGTTGGAGATTTGCAGTGGGAAGAGACCAACCGACTCGAGCATATCCACAATCTTCCACCATCTCCACTTCATAATAATATTTTCCCTCTTCGAAAACCCCCTAGTAAACAAATTAAGAGGAAAAACATTAGAATAAATTAGCACGATTATGTAAAAATAGTACGGAAGTTGGCTAACTACAGTCAGTGGGCAGGCAGGATTGGCCAGTCTATTTTTTTGCGCAAATAGATTAAATAATCAAAACACCCGAGATAGCTGCATGAAATTAAGAAATTATTTTCAATAATAAAAGAACATTTTCTAGTGTATAAAAAGGAACTAGAATCAAAGTAGTCAGAGATCTGAATAGAGACCGTATATTCGATAAATAAATTCTTTCATCAGACATCAAGTTACTCATTATTATTCTTTCATGATCCTGCGCAATAATAAAGAATATTAACTGTGTCGCGATTAGCATTTGTACATTAATGCTGTTTCGTAACAAATTTTCTGTTATCATTCTACAGGATCAGCATACTTCTAACCATTGTATAACTCACCTATATCAGTATCGTAGTAACAGTCTAAATAGTTTAACTGGATAAAAAAAGAGTTTAGTTTTCAGTTTTAAGGTTAAAAAGAGAGCTGTAAGTCCTTAATCCGATGTCGCTAGGAGAACTATGTGTGTCTTATAAGTTAAAATATGTAATTCTGGCAAAATATTGTCCTCAGTACCCGAATAAAAATGGTCAAACATCAGTTAATCTAAATTAACATTAAGGATAAAGTTCTTCAAGGTTCAAATGGTTAGTATTCTTCATGACGAAACTTAACACTCTGAGAAATTGTGAGTTCCGTATTATTAGAAGGAATAAAACGTGAAGCACTTATTTAATTAAGAATCTAGTGTGCTATATTGTTACTAACAAAGTGAGGATGTTATATTTCTCATAACCTACCTTATTGGCTCGGAAGCCTTGCCATTTGTTGTCAGTGGCCTGAATCATTCGGCCATCTTCAGAAACAATGAGACTGAGAGAAGAAGTAGTGTCGAACTGATTGACACGCCAGCCTGAGTTAACATTCTGGACTATCTTGTCAGCCGGGACCTCGATTGGTGATGTCCATTGTAATCGACCTCCTGAAATCTGTTCGGGTTGGTGGACGAAGGGTTTATCTCCAAAATTCAACGAAATTCTTGCGTCACGAAGAGATACAGCTGCACAAGGGGAAAGATAACATGGTTATCTAAGAATCTCCGTGGAAATAAAAGTTAAAAGTTTGATATACTATATGTGTACATTATCCGATAACAGATGAAATAATATAATAACGAATACGTTACAACTTGACCGCATTTTGGTAAGTCTTGTTATGTTTAAAATTTTAAACTAGTATCAAACGGTTATTCTGGTTATTGAAAGAGACTAATTTATGCAATTGTTCAATGGGCCTTGAACATTACTTCATGAACTCAATCAGGAACCTAGATGTCGAATCCTGAAATTTGAATCTTGAAACATTAAACATTAAACTATGAGAGTAGCAAAACGGGTAACCAGATGAATCCGGACTTTACATGATATTTTAATTTTTATACTCTCTGTCGCTATTATTCCACTCCTTATCAACCTATTTTATTTTCTGTCGCGTTTGCTGATATATTTTGCTTTATCATGGATAAAAATATTGTTTTTGTAAAAATATTTATTTAAAAAATATTTCCGATCGGATGAGACGTCTAACAGCACACTTGCAGCATACATACTGCATCTCAAATTGGTCATTTTTGAAATAACACTACATACATTTTAACAACTTTCCAGGCATTTTTCAGATTTCTGCTAAATTTGGTTTTATTTTTAAATGGCTCAATCCACCATGTTAATTACAATTTGATTACTTAAATGTTTGAACGGAAAATCATTGATTAAATAGATTCGCTTGAATATTCCTGAAAGTTAGGACGACCGTCTTTGAAATGCCCGATTAGTAATAAAATAAGAAGAGCATCTGTGATTGTATAAAAACAAAGTCGAAGTGTGACTAAATTCAATAAAATACGGAATAATGAATTTCAAAACGGAGAATGAAATCTTCACTTAATACTGATAAACCTGATGCTCTAATGTCAGACCCTCTTCCCCTAATCTCTTGTCAGAACATTTTACTCTTCTAGCTATTTGCTAGTTCTCCCGTGATCAAGAAGGGTAAAATGATTTTGCTTTGCGGATTGTACTGGGTGATCAATTAATAAATTAAACGATTTAGTAAATTCGAAGCGAATATTTCGGACAATAGACACTGGAATGGTTCTAATTTTCATCAGACGAACATTGCGAAACATCTAAGAGAGGAAAATAATATTTCCGACAGCAATCGCACGATTTATAGCTTTTCATCATTAAATATATATTTTGGCTGGAAGGAAGGGAATAATTAACATTGTTAAACTATTAATCAATAGAATAAATAATAATAATAATAGCAATAATAATACTGAAATAATATTTTGACTGGATAATTTTGCTTGAAACCTAAATAATCTGTATTGAATAAATGGTAAATATTATCACCACATTCGCTAAATTCTGCATAAAGGATTTAGAATGTTAGAAACAGCAAACAGATTGAATGATTACGTTAACTTATAAATGACGAAAGTATCATCTTTAATTTCATTTATATGCTCAGGATATCAAAATATCTTATGTCAACTCGAGTGAACAGAACTTGCTGAGATCTGCTAGCTTAACATTTTTAGCGATATCTTCTCGGCTATATTAAACTGTCCTTCTAGTAAATACTGTACAATCTAAGTCTACAAATCAAACGAGGTAAGATTCTGTGATATGATGATATTGCACTCGGTAGTTTATTTGATCCTCTCCTCCTAGTCATTTATTTGTCCTTCTTTTAAGCTATTTCAATTGCTCCTCACAATTGAAATTATGGAATTTTTTAATACTGTAGGTAATAATAATATGCGGAGGATAAATATTGAAAGGATACTTCTTACTTAGAGATTGTACTTTTGCAGCGAAAGTTCCTTTATCGCTTCCCAATAAAAGGACTTAATGAAGCACCAGGTCATTGTTAAGTGGTTTTTACAATTAACTTTTTCAATTTAAGGTTGATTTAGATTGAGCTGAGAAGCTGACAAATCTATTATTATTTATTTTTCCTAAAATAAATAGATAGAATTAACCCATCTTTTCCCATTAGAAAGCACTATTGCGCATACGATGTACTTTATTCCAATTCAATTTGAAAGCGCATACCTGGGTAAAGTATAAGGTTTATTAAAACGTTTATGTCATACCTCAATTGCGATTTTAATAATAAAGTATTTACATTAAACTTTGGAAACATTTGACGAAAACTAACTTTAATTATTGACTAAATATCACGCGTGCAATACGTACACTTCAACGGTTATCAAAAAGCAATAAGTGGAAGTAAGGTCACTGGAGTCCTTTAATTTTAAACTACGAGTATCAATTAACTTTACTACTTTGTCGACATTAAGTGATAAAATTCAAAAAGAAAGAAACATCAGTAAAACACAAAAGCACGCGTAAACTAATCGATATTAGTCAGACTCACATTGGGCCTCTTCCTGTCAAAGGATTTACATTTTCTCATGGAAAATATAAGCACGTTTATGACTAACATTTGAGTAACAGTATGCTAATTAAAACCTCAACTATTCTCACATTTATATACAGAGTGCGTAAGGCATCTGAGGACACACTAAGCACTTTTACAAAAAAGAGAAAATGGAACTATTAGTCGTTCAAAATTATAACTACTTGTTAAGAAACAAATAAACCTAATACTTATTAACCTAACTTTTATTCTACATATCCTCCTTCGACTTCTATCACCAACTCAATTCGAGTCCGAAAGCGACTGCAAGCTCTCATCAGATCAAGTGGTCCTTATTGATGTCCACCATTGCCTCCGTGAGAGAGGAGGATTCGGTGTTATGGGGACGCTTATTAACATCCTTTTCGACCACGCCCCGCCCACCACGACGTGTAATCATGCAAAAGATTAGGGTCTGGTGAGTAGTTAGGGCACAGCAATAAGTGTAGTGTGACATAATGATGAAAATTCTCGACCATCCATCCAATCCTGGGTTTTGAGAGCTTTATGGGATGGAGGTGAGTCTTGTTGGAAGACATGGAGGGAGGGGGACTGGGGGGTCTTCCTCCATTGACAGCTTAACAACAGTGGTTTGAGGAGTCTCCACATAGGCATTTGAGTGTGCATCTGCATCTGCATTGACTCTAAGGCCCTGTGGAAAGGGTGGAGGAGTCATGATGTGTCCCTCCCCCACTGGCCTTCACAACACCGAAAACCATCACTGTTGCTGGAAACTTCGTGCGCTCGTAACAGTTAGAACTTCAGTGATGTCCGTCCACACATGATGGTGGAAGTTATTTTCATCGGAGAAAAGCCAAAGACACTCCTGCTTTTCTGAGTAACTCAATTTCTTTAAGAGTCGTTTTACACGCATTAAACGGTTCTCTTGAGTTGTTCCTGTCCACGTCAACTCACCTCGTCTAAGGACGTGCGAGATTTGTAACCGAGGTCTCGATGAACAACCTCTCTCATACATTGTTGTTCCTTCAGACACTTGAAGATCTTTGGCAAGATGTCGCGCATCAACTTCATAGGATTTTTGTCCATTATGCCATGCGCTCTTCTCACAAACTCGGGTGTT
Source organism: Hymenolepis diminuta (assembly GCA_900708905.1). NCBI lineage: Eukaryota > Metazoa > Platyhelminthes > Cestoda > Cyclophyllidea > Hymenolepididae > Hymenolepis > Hymenolepis diminuta. The sequence goes on from CAADRB010000006.1 coordinate 3,402,963, forward strand.
CTGAGTGGGTGAGTGAGTCGACAGAGCTCTGATAATGCTCTTTTCTCTTCCTCGTGGTGGCCAATATATATCCACTGCTTTCATTCACCAGCTCCTTTCTAACTCTGCAGACGAAGGATCTGACAACTTGCAGAAATCTTGCGCTTCCTAAATTCCTGCTTTGCATTTACAGACACTATTACGGTGTGTCTTTTCGTTTAATTAATTTTAGTCGTATCAACCGTGAGATCTTCTGACATTAAAAATACATGAATTATTAACGAGTTAATTTAATTTACAAAAATAAAAATGTTCTCGGATACCTTACCCTCCCACCCTCCCCTTACCCCTCCGTATATAATAATGTATTATCTGAACTTACTCGGGAAAAAGGCAGAATCGGTGGCAACTCTGGGAGGAATTCTAACGAGGTTGGCATGAGGAGAGGTCACCAACTGACCGTTGTGGGACCACATCACATTGCCCTCTAAACCCTCGCCGTCTGAGCTCTTTTGAAGTTGAAGGAAACAGCCGATCACGTTAGAGACAGCAGCTGGAAAGCCCATTTCATGGGCTTCGCCGTTGTGAACCAATCGACCCATTGTGTATTGTTTTGCGTAGGAGCCATCGCCTGCAGAATTAAATTATGATATTTTCAAAGCATGTAGAGATCATGTAATTTCATCTTTTACGTTATTAGGCAGTCAATAAGCACTGAATACTCTATGAGATTTACCAAATACTCCAGAAGACAATTAACGAAATTCAAATTGTGAAACTTGAAGTAGCGAACACCCATTAAGTAAACATTTTACAGTCCAAATTCAAAAATCAAATGAATTGAGACGTTTTGGATCCCTTACTTTCATCCCGTACTAAACTTTACTGCCGGTCGAGTTTAGTTGCTTTCAAATGATGAAAAATTGTGTTATTTCGGCTTTGGTATGACCTAAAGTGATTAATCATTGTGATGTTTTAAACAATGGCTTTTCAAGATCAAATAGCTAGATAATACTATTACTTATTTTCTGAGCATAAATTCCCATGGACAGAAAGTCAGATGGAATCGGAGGATTAGATTATCTCATAAAATGAGGAAATTCTCAGTAAATGTGCCTAAAAAGATAGAAAATCCGAGATAGTGAAGATTAAAAGTCAAATACAAAGAAGAAAACGCAATTAAAACAATGAAGTATTGCTATACCAGAAGAAATTATCATCCAATGGTAGAGAAGTTAATTGACTCAAATGTAATCAAAGGAAAGCTCCAAAATTTTTCATCGATCCTTTTAACCGAAACTGAAATACACGCATTATTGCACTGACTCAATGTACAAAATGGTAAATTCTATTGAACTCTGCAAGGCTAAAAACAGTTAGAGTTATGTTACGCAGCTGGTTTTCGTTTAATTTAAGGGACTAATATATCAACAACATTACACCGGTCAATCAGCTCCGAACATCACAAAGATATGCTATCACTCGGGAACCTATGGACCGGAAGGATGATCTTTAAAACGTTACGTTATAATATAACAAATAACTTCTCTAATGAAGCCAAAGGGAATATTTTCGGTGCATTTGAGCACTAGGTCCATTTGTAAGTTCATCCCTCATGTACTAAACTACCAATTATTGGACTTCTACGCTCAGACGATCAGCAAAGAATCCATCGCTGCCAATATAGCTCAGTAGGTCAACTAATCATTTACCATATATACTCCTTTCCATATAGGTACATCTATTATCTCAATAGTGGATCGGTTGTTTGAGCTATAAGTCTTTTTTCCATGTGCCGGAGTAGTTATTGGCTTTATGAAGGGTAACTGAGCAAATTATAAAAATAACCCGATGACTTTTGAATTTAAAAGAATTACTGACTTCTTGACATTTTGACTTAATACCTATTCTTATCTCGACTTCCATCTCTCTTCAAATCTGAAACTAACTGCGGTACTGTTTTCCGTTATTAGATCATTATTTTAAACTATAATAGATATATATATCCAACGATGAAATAAATAACTTAAATGCAAAAATGTTATTGGACGAAAAAGGCAGCTTAAACACAGAGGGATTTAAACAAACTCACGACAGTTTGTTCCTACCTTCTTCTGGGATGAAGGTACGCTATGTTGTTGGGACAATGAAAGATTTGTTTTCATTTACATAAAAGCAAAAACTTCAACAAACAAATCCTTTCACTTAAGTAAAAACCTGCTTTCAAAGCAATTCCATAAAGTGCGGCTAATTAAACAGCTGATATAAGGTAAAATTTGGAGCTTAAAGATGGTCTAAATCTGAGAAGCAAAAATCTACCACATCATCCCAAGCCAAATAGCATTACTCAACATTAACCTCAGTAAAAGATCTGACGTATGTTGTTGTGGGAAATGAATAAGAGGCGATTTCTAATCAGCTGGTCAACCTTGAATCCAAATGAAATCTCTGATTGATTAAAACTATCTAACCATATTGTTTAATCACAAAATAAATGCATAACTTTCCGGCAACGGTCCATTCAACAATTTAACTATGTTAAGTTAATTACCATTTTCAGCTGCTCCGTAACCATATCCATGAGCATCCATTCCAAGCATTAAAGAAGCATCATTGGTTGACCAACCGACGCGAATATCACCATCTTCTAGAACACTGACTTCATAGTAATAATTTCCTGGGCCTTTGATTCCTCTATTTGTACGACTTCCCTAAAATAACGCAAAGAAATGAAGCAATCATAAAATAAAACAACACAGAAAAAGGGGACAAAAAAATTATATCCTTCTACAACAATAAAGTTGATTCAAGAGAGTAAGAGGCATATATTTTATAAATAAATTAAAACTATTTTGAATTATCTTTTCACGATTTGGGTTATTGATATCATATATTTTTTGACAGCTAAAATCACCATCAAATGCAAGATCTTATCTGCATGTCTACCAACCTCATAATGGGATAGGAGTTATCGTTAAACCGCAATATTCCACCCCTTTAGCTTTGAAATCGCCATTCATTTACCCTCAATCACCCAGTGTAATTCCCCTATTTTTCCACCTATTCCAACTGTGTAGCTTAAATACCTCTGTATAATTTCAGCGCATGCTCGATGTTATCTTACTGTAAACTTCTTTAGTTTCGATTCCTATCTCTAAGCCTTAAGAGTCAGGTCCTACAGCCATGTCGTTCAGCCTTCTCCTCTTCATCTGCAGCTCTTAAAACCAATTTCTATCTCCGGCACCCTCCTGCCTAATACATTTATAGCCATGTTCCTCTTTCACTCTGCTTCCTCTCATTTAATTACTATTCCTGCTATTTCTGTTGTCTTATTCTTTCCCAATGTAGCATCTGGTGATCCTAATTTTATTCTGCTACAGGAAGTGATAACAGGAAATTTTATGAAACATAGAAATTTGAAGAGGGAAATTTTGAATTTAAATTGTATGAAAACATGAGAAAATATACAAGATTCATAAGATAATGAATGATAATTGACCGATTAACGGGCTAATAATTTATTTATTTATTTACTATTTCTAGAAAATAAAGGGATGAAAAATATATTTTTCCCCCAATTATGGTCAAAAGAAAAATGTTTCTATGGTAATATAAAAAATTTATTTTCACTGTGTCATTAGATTTTTTTTTTACTAATCAATATTTGGTGATATAAATAACTAAATAGGAAATATTCCTTGACAAAACTGTTTGAAAAAGTAAACAGAGAAATAATGTCGGATTGTTGGTCCTAAAGCAAATTCGGAATATAGAATAGTGTATGAGTACAATTCCTTCAGAATCAAAGCCATCAAAAAGTTTTCTACCTCTGTGCTGGTAGTTTGAACGTATCAGATTCCAATGAAGTAAACCTATGCATATAATTCTACATAAATGCCCCGTTACGAAGTGCAAAATTTATCACTTTAAAATAAAAATGTATCAAGATGTTATATATTGAGCAATTATTATCTTGCTATCTTGGCAACAAGAAGAGAAATTCCACTTGGTTAACGACTCTGTAACTCTAAATATGGGAGTGACGCCACCACGCAATTTTTGAAACTGATTAATTTAATTTTGAGTTCTCTTGCTGCAGTCAGAGAAATTTGACCTTGATAAGGTTAATAAATGCAAATAAATAAAGATCTTTGTCCTTGAAAACGAAGTTCTATTACGAATCTTACTCTTCTTGCCTTGGAAGCTAAATTACAACCGAATGGTCTCATAAATGTTAAGGAATGGATTTTTTAAGATCAGAGATCCTAACCACAAAAGAATCTATGCAAAAGCCTTAATTTCGAGACTAGACTTCTCCAGTTAACATTATATTTATAGTTCTGTATCCCCTGTTCAAATTGCGTCATTGTTCAATTGGACTAAGTATGGATAGAAGGCGTAGTTTTCCATATCTTAAATTCGTACTCTTCTGATTTAAGCGATTTTACTTACCTGCCATCCGGCATCCATCATGGTAGCTACATCAGTACCATACAAATCCATACCCAGTCCTTGAGTACAATCAGCCGGTGACATCTGCCAGTGTTGTCGACTGAGTTCTGGTCGAGGCATTCGGGGTGAAACTGGTGGAGGCTTTTTTTCCATTTGCCCGTTCAAGCTACCTGGAGATTTTGCACTGAAATTCATTGCGGCATTTGCCAAAATCGCTCCTGGACTGTCTGGACTAGTCTTTATTGGAGCATATTGTTCCTCCATCAACATCGAAGACTCATGAGTCCTTATCGAATTCGAACCACCACTTGGTTGAGAGCCGTTTTTGATACTGTCTGCGTCCTCGATACTGGCACAAGGTGCTCGGAACCCAGCTCCTAAGTGAAATAAAAGGGAAAAAGAAACCGAAACATGGTTAGTGGAGGGAAAATGGCAGCCATGATATGGTGACATATTGGACGTATTTGCATTAAGTAAACAATTTGCATATAAAGAGTGGCAGATGGAAGTGGCCAATGGAAAAAGGAAGAATGCTAATTGCCTTAGTTATTAAAAAAGAAGTGGTAATATTGACAAACTACCACAGTATTAAGATGTTGGGCAACCGGAAGTTTGAAGTGTGAAGTTTAAGTACTCTTTCATTTCATGGAACCTACCTTTTCTGGAAGCTACCGGCGTCATAAGGGTCACGAGAGATTTGGCTAAAAACACAAAATTGTTATAAATATGACTCTGTTTTTCATTTAAGAAAAAAAATCACAAAATAGCGCAAAATAATATATAATGGATTATTATTAGGTTGTTGACAGTAAATCTCTGGTCTTTATTTAGCTAGCCCACCTCTGTTAAGGTCATGTAAGTTCTTTAATATCATGTAAATTGAAGAAGTGAATAGAAGTGGCAAGACCGACCACTATAATTAGACAACTAATCAATAAGTAAAGAATAAAGGTGGACAAGAATTTGCCCACAATCATGGTGATGAACCATAGAAGTTGAATTTTAAAACTTAACTTCCCATTAAATAAAGCCTGTAAAACAAGATGTAAAAATTGAATGAAACAAGACCCTCAGATGACTTGACTTTACTCTCAGTGTATTTTCGTCCTCTTCCCCCTCCCCATTATCATTTAAAGGACTTAATGTTAACCGATTTCTGTCGCTTTCTCACAGCAAAAAATTTTAAATATTGTTTTTGCCCTATTATGGACTATAATATGTTATATAATAAATCTCCTGTTTAGAGAATAAAGTCAATACTCATTTCTCAGATCCAGAAATTTGATCTTAATTGACTTCTTGCAGGAACATTGAGATTCAATGGTACCCAATGTTTGGGAAAAGGTAAACTGGGAACACTATTATACTTGTGAAGAGATCACAAATTTTATACACATAATGATTACAAAGAAATTCAAACTTCAGAAGAAAAAATGCGCTGAAGGGCCAAGACCATTCATCATGAATAAAATCCGATCAATAAGAATCACAGACAAGCATTTATTTCAATTTTATACAAGCTGAGTCGAAAACTCAAACGAAGTGATGCCTTGACATTGATCTCTGGAACTCTACGATACCCTCCACCTCATACACTTGCTGGACCCTCTGTTATTCAAGGTCGGTTGCTTCCCACCGTTAAAACTGCAATATTTATCCATATTACTGTGGCTAACAAAGATGAGATAGTGTAGAAACACCGTTGAACAGTGTCATCTTAGAAAAGCTTACTAATTTTTTGTTCTACCGCATAGGTTAAAATATAACTCATTCTTCAACTTCTAAGCTCCTTATCAAATTGCCTTTGTTATCTTACTCCGGAATTTTTAATTTAATTCTTTGCTTTGTAGAAAGCGTGGCATAAATTGGTCTACATAATATAAATAAGACGAGTAAATAAGAAAAGACAAAAAGTCTACAAGATGTTGAACTGTGAAAATAAGGATCAATAAACAAAGGATACAGAGGATGAGGGAAGCTGTCATCTTGCTGACATCACCACAATTCTCCATCAATGAGAAACGCGATGATGTGTATATGCCCTGATCTATCCAGTGACCTCCAAGGTTCAGCTTCCCCAGTTGGTTTACGCTCTGCGCTCATGTCACCTGGCTGCTGCGTGCGTGCAGACTAGGTTGATAACTTATCAACGTGGTTGGAACTTACACTCTTTAACCATCTTTAAGCCTTACTAGTTAGGAGACGGAAGCCATATCCCATATGCCAGCAAGGATGTGTCTATTTCCTTTCGTGGTTTAGCGAAGTTTGTTGTGGCTTCGAAGAACACAATATCTTAGCTGGTTTTCTTTTACCTGCTTCTGTGAGCTCTAAGCTTCCAGAGTAGTGAACTTACCATATTGTTCTGGTCTGCGTTGAGCGGCAACGCGTCGAATGCTTCCGCCACTAGTTGGAGGAAGTCCACCATCCCTGTTCAAAGTCCAAAAACCAGATTCGGAATCGTCGAATATCTGCGGTTTACTATTGTAGTGATACTTTCTGATTCCAAAACCGGGTTGGAGATTCAGTCGTCGTGAGGTGTTGCCTTCACGAAGTCTAAAATGGAAGCAAATTGGTACGAAAAAAGATTAAATGAAAAGAAATCGAAGAATACTTTGGTTATTTAATTGAAGCTGGTACATTTACCGTAGTAGCATCAACTTCTCAGATTCACAAGCCTATTCCTCTGATAAACATAATTTCCTAGCCCGTTAAGAAAAGTTTGGAACCTCTCCAAAAAGAAAGTGGCATTGAAAAGGTTAATTGCCCGCTCTGTTCTCATGAAAACTAGGTAACCATCACCTTGTTGTCTGCCGTAGATCAAACGATCAAAGGTGAAGGCCGCTCATTAATAATAAGAACCAGGAACTTTGTTAAAAATACGAAATTAAAGTCAACCAAAATAGTGTGATAATAAGTTTTTACGATTTACAATATATGGCAATAACTTTTGAGTTTTCTGTTTAAGGTATTACTTTTTTATTCAGTAAGTTTTGATAGGGATTATTTTATTAAAATAAACGTTCAACGCTTATTTTCTGAATTTCTTTTAATGATTTTGATCCATATCGTAGCATAATCATTAAACATACTAACAAGATTGAATCACTGTCTCCTTTACGCCCCAAGAAAGACATTTTGACTTTCAGGCCATAGAATTAAAGCATCTGATGCTACTTGCTTTTATTCCTTGTATTTAAAATTATGTAAATTTCTAATTACCGATATGCGAATCCATCACTTAAATGTGAGGGTTTTTTAGCCTAAAAATTCGTTGTTCTTCTAAAAACAAATCATTTGTAGCCAGCTTATCTGACGTAGGTATGCGATCAAAGGAAAAAAACCAGAAGGTGCGGGTTTTGTTCGTCAAACTACTGTGAAAACAAAGAACATTGATCAGACCTGTTAAAGAAACCTGCAGATTCCACTGGTCTTTATCAGTCTTCCTTAAAAAAATTAATACATTGAATTTTGGGAATGGTCTTCCGATATTCAAATGACAATTACATTCAATTCCAAATCTTTGCAGATCAGATAAAAATTAAATTCAAGATTCCCTAACACTAAAATAACCGTATAAACCGCCCCAATATGATAAATATCCGCCTCGATTATTGACTAAATTCTGACAATAAGGAGCGATAAATCGGCTCGTCACTATGTATTGAATAGTATTACACTGAATCTCAGAGGTCACGAGGTCAAAGCTCGTGAGGTCGATTCTCAATTACGCTAGTTGGAAATTTGATTTCTCTCAAGGTGAAGATATTAATTTTCATATGAGAAAATATATTATTATTGATTTCCCTAGAGAAGAAAATATTTTATTACTAATATCTGCTATATTTCCCATAAAATCTTACTTTTATATTATTGACACGCCATAACTAAAGCTCATTCTGTACCTCACTGACTGGTGTGTGTTTCTTCTGTCTGAGAAACTCGGATATCAGACTTATAAAGCGAAAAACTTCCCCTTTGGTTAATTAATGCCTGGAATCTTTCTACCACTTGTTAAATCTAGTAAATAAGGGCGATGGTAGACTGCGAGTTACGCATAAGAACAGTTCCAGGAGGACTTCACTTTACCCTTGTGTTGTGAGCACTTCTCAGGGTAGACGTGGGAGGTTATACTCGACCCACATTTCAGTGGTGAGTGGTTAACGTACATGTATGTCAAGTCAAAAGTCTCGAAATGGATGCTTATGGGTGCAGAGTCAGTGATATGAATGGCCAATCGCACTGATCAATGAGGGATGGTAGAATGCAAGCTTCTCATGAGAGAGGCTCCAATATAACTTGCATCTACTCAATTTAAATGTTATTAACACTTTCCTCGATGGGTTCAAGAATTTCAATACCTAAACTCCATTATTACAAAATGAGATTATTATTCTTTTCTAACGCCATCAAACAGAGATAAGAAGCAACGTAGTTATCTCTTCTTTACGTTCCCATAACGACACCTTTACTGCTAAACAATAAACTCAACATATTTAAAGAGCGTATACAGTTATATTGCATAGACATGATTATGCTAATCAATATAAGGCGCCAGTAGTCTACAATGCAGACGCTCGTGAATAATATGTGCAATTAGAGAGAATAAATGCTCTTGGTAAACTACTCTTGAGTCTAGCGCAATTTATGACGTCATAGGTGAGCTTCACTTTCAGATAAATGACGAGGGCCTATCTTTCATCTAGGAATCAATTACACATACTATAGATCAAAAATTGCACGAAGATTATGAATTGCAAAATACCAAAATCCTCATTGACAAATTTTATTTTTTATTAAGACGGATGGAAGGAATTATAATGTGATTTGGCTGTTTAAATTTCTGTAGTTATGTAACTGCCTTGCTGGTTTTTCTCATAACCATATTTATATTTATCTTCTCTTTTTCATTGGCGTGCCTTGACGGGTGTACATAAAATGTGTTCCTTGTTCGTATCGATTTTCTATTCTTATCAGATCTCCCCCCCTCCCCCCTCCCCAAGATGTAAAGGCAGTTTCAAGTCCTGATGATTCATTCTCGAGTATTAATTTCCTGTACAAAAATATCCCCTTTATATATTTAACTTTAGTTTAAATATTCCTAAATATAAATTTGATCTCATTCAGCTCCATATTGGAAATTGATCGATTTCTGTTCCTATGTAAGTGCACCAGCTTACCTGAAGAACGTATGATGATCAACCACGACATTGTATAGCCTCTTAGCCATCTCCGAATTAAGGCACTTAAAGGTGAGAGTCATATTACGATGAGCGTCTGCAGATGGTTTCGCCGAACGCGATCGTTGTTTGAATGTTCCACGTTCTGTCGAACTGCTTGCGTTCCTTGAGGAGACACTAGTTCGACGTCTTCCGCCTGGCGACTCAATGTACTCGTCAAAAATGACAGGTCGCACAACCATGATGAATTCTTTCCCCTTGTAGGAGAGTTCAACAATGCGAGCCCATGTGTAGTGCTGCATCCGTAGGCGACCACGATAGACCAACACTCCGGAATGATAAACGCCAAGAGCTAAGTCTTCTCCTGTGTTGCTCTAAGCATGAAAAAACTTATATTAAAAGCTGAATTTCATAACTTAGTATCGTAAAGTAATGCCTTGTTATGTTTAAATAATTTAATTTCATTTAAGGTAAAATATTTTTGCCCTTTTTCTTAAGAGGATAAATTGTTCAACTTCCACCAAGATTAACATGTAATATACTCGAACAAATTTTGTAGAAATGGAAATGAATGTGCTAGTCAAATCTATGCTGAACCATTTCGCATCCGATCAAGTGATTAATTCGTAGTACAAATGTGATATGCACACAATTTTCTAAGTGATCGTTTAAAAAAACTCTTTCCATCCCGAGGTTAATAATCATAGTCTTGATCTTGGTTTCAGTCTACTATTACGTCCATTTAATCCTGAAAAGACTAACCAAATATCACGGAGACGATGGTAGTTGGAAATACAGATATATATTTATTCAATGATTGGATGGAATTGTTGAAAAATAAAGGAATCTCCTCGTTTTCAAAACAGTCACGTTTCAAAATGTTTGAGACTATTATATTTTATAAAACTTAATTTGAAAAATGTTCAAGGCGCTGTCACAACCAACTTGTGGTGATAATTCAAATTGATAAGACTTTTGATTTCTGTCTTGCATTTAGAACACAGTACATCCCAGAAACTAAGTTGAAACTATGTGAATTAGACCTCCCAAAAGGCTATTCCTTTTCGTATCCTAATTGAGTAAACGTATTCAGTCATTGCCAGTCTTTTGAATTGGGGTATATTGGAGCTGCCTGGGATGATGGGCATAGACACACCAAGCCTGCGACAAAGGTGGGTTATAACGGAGGTTTGAGATACTTTGATACACCGAAGAGCATTCATGAAATGCAGTTTTTATTCTATTTTTGCTGGTGTTTAAGTAGACAGTGGGTATGGTATCCGAGAGCATTTTTATTTTTGTAAATTAAATTAACTCGTTAATAATTCATGTATTTTTAATGTCAGAAGATCTCACGGTTGATACGACTAAAATTAATTAAACGAAAAGACACACCGTAATAGTGTCTGTAAATGCAAAGCAGGAATTTAGGAAGCGCAAGATTTCTGCAAGTTGTCAGATCCTTCGTCTGCAGAGTTAGAAAGGAGCTGGTGAATGAAAGCAGTGGATATATATTGGCCACCACGAGGAAGAGAAAAGAGCATTATCAGAGCTCTGTCGACTCACTCACCCACTCAGAACACCCGAGTTTGTGAGAAGAGCGCATGGCATAATGGACAAAAATCCTATGAAGTTGATGCGCGACATCTTGCCAAAGATCTTCAAGTGTCTGAAGGAACAACAATGTATGAGAGAGGTTGTTCATCGAGACCTCGGTTACAAATCTCGCACGTCCTTAGACGAGGTGAGTTGACGTGGACAGGAACAACTCAAGAGAACCGTTTAATGCGTGTAAAACGACTCTTAAAGAAATTGAGTTACTCAGAAAAGCAGGAGTGTCTTTGGCTTTTCTCCGATGAAAATAACTTCCACCATCATGTGTGGACGGACATCACTGAAGTTCTAACTGTTACGAGCGCACGAAGTTTCCAGCAACAGTGATGGTTTTCGGTGTTGTGAAGGCCAGTGGGGGAGGGACACATCATGACTCCTCCACCCTTTCCACAGGGCCTTAGAGTCAATGCAGATGCAGATGCACACTCAAATGCCTATGTGGAGACTCCTCAAACCACTGTTGTTAAGCTGTCAATGGAGGAAGACCCCCCAGTCCCCCTCCCTCCATGTCTTCCAACAAGACTCACCTCCATCCCATAAAGCTCTCAAAACCCAGGATTGGATGGATGGTCGAGAATTTTCATCATTATGTCACACTACACTTATTGCTGTGCCCTAACTACTCACCAGACCCTAATCTTTTGCATGATTACACGTCGTGGTGGGCGGGGCGTGGTCGAAAAGGATGTTAATAAGCGTCCCCATAACACCGAATCCTCCTCTCTCACGGAGGCAATGGTGGACATCAATAAGGACCACTTGATCTGATGAGAGCTTGCAGTCGCTTTCGGACTCGAATTGAGTTGGTGATAGAAGTCGAAGGAGGATATGTAGAATAAAAGTTAGGTTAATAAGTATTAGGTTTATTTGTTTCTTAACAAGTAGTTATAATTTTGAACGACTAATAGTTCCATTTTCTCTTTTTTGTAAAAGTGTTTAGTGTGTCCTCAGATGCCTTACGCACTCTGTATTTGTGGTTCACACTTTGGGAAAATCGTTTGCTATCTTTTTTGTCACAAAGAAATGGCTGCAATTCCCCATAAGTTTATAAAACCAGTAGGGTAATAAAGCTCTTTTAATCAAGAATTGATTACACTTTGACTTATATCAATGGCTCATCCCCCTTGCTTAACTTGCCTAATTTAATCCCATTTTCGTTGTTCCATTGTAACGAAAATACAATCATGTGTTGGAGTGTTATACGGAGTCAACTCCCCTAAATGGCCTAGAAATTGGACTGGCTGATACATCTCTTAAATTATAAGTGATATACATGTTAGAACAAGGTATGTAGAAACTCCAGTCAAGCGGAATGTTGGCACAGGCCTGAAGTGGGTAACTCGAGAATTAGTATAGCAAGGCGGGGAGACCTGGATTTAAAGTCAATCACAAGTACCGACTAGCATGAACTAGAATGGATAATGCATCTAAAAAGTATGCTCGAATACAACGACATCAAGGGTTGCAGGAACGGTTTATTTAGAATGCAAAAGTAAAAAGCTATCAGTTTACCTTGACACGATGAAGATGGACCCCATAGAGAGCTAAACGACGTACGTTTTCCAAAAACACTCGATCTGCTTGTTCAGGAGTTCGGCCTCTGAAAATGTAAATTTAAATATATATTCTTTCAGTTGTTTAAAATATTGGATAGGTTTTTTTTCAATTTATTCCAAAGAAATATATCTCAAAAGCTATTTAAAGTGTCTAGTTCGTATAATCATTTAACCTTTCAAGGAGGAAATATTATGTTGACATGGGAGATAATTTCATTAAATATTGCCCCTTGAGAAAATTTTTTATGACGGCAATTGTACATGAAATATCAGTTGGTTATTTATCCGAGGTATCTAAAGGTTACCTTGCTGATTCCCATATATTTCATATCAAACTTACAGTAACTTTCAAACTGGGGAAAGTTCCATGGGAAGGTGATAAAACAGAGTTTATTTGCTATCCGTCGATAAAAAGCCCATTTCTGTATTAATTCTTAGCAGAAGTGAGGAAAGCAATTTCAGATACTTGTTGAACCGATCAAGAATGTTAGGATCTAAGATCTGTGTTACTTCGGCCATACGAAAATGAAAATTGATACTTTATTACGTGCACAATCTATTAACGTTGAACAGTTGGCCTCACAGTTGGTTTTGTACACTCGACGATATTGAAAGGGACATAGACTAGTTCCATTTTTACGCTCTAGTAGCTTCCTCATTCTCAAAATAAACGTTTCTTCAATTAGTGCAACAACCACTATTATAAATTGTGAACAGTAATCGCCTTACCCTAAGGACCAGGTCGAAGCCAAGACTATTTTTTTTAACTCGAGAAAAGACGAGAAAATACCCTCTAGATGTCGCAATATAAAGTTTAATTAGTCGTGTGAATATCGATAAGGATTGAAATCTTCCATAATGTGACTTTTTAGTTTGTCCTCCAGTCAATTTACCCTAAAGACAAGGTCACTATAGTCCCAGATTTCCATTAATTATACTCGAGTAATCTTCTTGTCGGTTTGCATGTGTGTGTGCAGACAAGAGTACATATTTATCAATCTGTATATTAAGCTTCTCGATAGTATCCCTTCCCTGCCGCCATTAAATAATGACTTTTTGCTGGCTTGAGTAAAGATATATTCATTTTACCCTCTCCAACTTAGCTCTGGATTTGGATTGTTAATCATCTCTGAAGATTCATGTTACTTCACGAATATAATTACACATTTCATACACAGATCTATTAATACCTTTCTTCTAGATTGCGATTACAACCACTGGCATGAACATAACAGCAAAGTGTTCCAGCATTTTCAATCTCAGAGGTGTTTTCAGAATCTTTACGGTCAACTTGTACTGCATTTAAGCTGTAAAAAAACACGAGGTGAAGAAGGAAATTGAATCATTTCGGGTACAAAGAAAGAAACACACGAACACAAGAAATTGCACGTGTAGATACCAAAAGAGAGACCTCTCAGAAAATGCAGTTGTGCTAGTGGTGTTATATTTCACAAAAAATAAAATAGAACGACTAACGACCAACATGTGTGTGCACAGCCTGAATTGTGGAAATTGTAGCACAGGAGAAAGAGAGAGAGAGAGTATGACTCAACGCTAGGTCATTGTGAGTGCTTCGAGGAAAGCAGAAAACGATGTTCGAGAATCGTTATTCTTGTCGTACATTGCGGTCAGAAAAAGATTCAATTCTGTGTGCACGATTAGAATTTCTTTCGGGATTCTACAATAAAGTCATGATGAAAATTCACACACATCTATTCTCAATTAACTTGATTTAACTAACCTCAGCAATTCAAATAGCGTCCTTATAGATATAAAGGAGCTGCAGGAACTACTATTAAATATTTAAAAAGTTTGTGTGGATTTTCTTATTAAAATCATATGTTACCATCACATGTCAAAATGTCGACCGCAAAATTTGTCCACGTAAACGATGTAGGTTGATAAGAAAATGCCTTCGAGATATCAGTATTGAATAGACAGTCTAGATGGAAATTCATAGCTATTCAAAATCTGCACAAAAGGATCGGAAAAGTTTGTGATAGAGAAGCGTCCCTATTTCCTAGTTATTATATTTTACTATCATAGTTCACCTAGAGTAAGCCTCAGTATTCTCTGTTATAGCAAAACAGAATAATTGCTTTCTGCCTATTCGAAGGTTGATGTAAATAGTTGTTTAATCTGGAAGACCACACCCGAGTACAATAAACAGAATCCTTAGTTTGAATTGTGGAACATTAAGTATCGATGTCACCACCGATGCATAATGAGCGAAATGCAGAAAATCGACGACTTTAGAATGCTGGAATTTAGAAATAAAGTCAGTTCCCCCCCATTCTATTAACTCTCTTATTTAAATACTTTCCGATAGTTGAGTATATAAAATTGCTTTACTGATTTCAATAAAGCTATTGCATTACTATTGAGGTTTCGCCAGCAAAATACAACAATCTAATAGCCATAAGTTGGGTTGGGTTGTTCTGATGAATATATATTTACAAGAATTGGAGACTATGATAATAATGTTAAATTCCTGCCATTAAAAATGCATTTAAATAGTGGTAGGTTACATTCGGTAGTGCTTTCGCAACGAATCTTGAAAGTTAGTATTCATGCATTAAGCAGTGGTGTTTACATAATTAAGAGTGATGTACTTTAAGTTAATCTCGAGTCTTCGTGTTAAAAATGGTATAAATGAAAAATCTTTCATAGAAAAATGGTAGTCTTTCAATAGCATCTAACGCCTTCTCTTTAATCTGCCATTTGGATTCATAAGACTGATTGGTAATAGTAAAGGCAATGTTCCATCTTACGACTGACACTTTAATCCCCTCCTTTCATTAGCCTGAAATCTTTTCAATGGTAAAAAGGAGTCAAATCAAAACTCTTGACAAGAAACATTGTCTTTTGGCAGACGACGTGATATTATTAGATATTCTAAAGGCCAAAAACAGTTTTCGAGAATTAAAGTGACTCTAAGATCGAAAATATAATCGATTCATACTCGAGCAAGATTAGCATTACATGAAGCAACCACTTTAAAGGCTAATCTGTCGCTTTTCTCAACAGATTAAAAATAATAGATTAAGGGTTTTTAAAACATCAGTAACCGGCGGATGTTAGAGATTCAGAGGTGAAGAAAAATATAAAATTTCATTTGAGAATCCGCATCACAAAATTGCAATAACGAAGATGAGGTTTTGAGAAAATCCTCTCAGGAGATATGATGTCTCGCCCAAGATCGAATTCACCAAACATAAGTAAATTTTAAGCTGCAGACGAAAAGAGATGATTGAGGCAAATACAGGCGAGAAAGAAAGCAAAATCTGGCAGTCAAATCCATCAAAGAAATCAATTATTCTCGCTATCGAACATCATTTTTTAAGGAGATCTGTCTGCACCGTTACTCAATGTTATTGAATTTTCACAAATGGAAGTAGGGCGAAAACATATTGGCAGATTGACAATAAACATAACTACAGTTAAAAATAATAAACTGTTTTGCGTGGTTGAGGGCTATTATGCGAATTATTATGAACAAAGAAAAGCCGTGAAATAATAATGTAAATATGTGGGCCAGTTCTGTGTATGAGGATTTTTTCGAAAGTTAAATAGGCTCTGTGAACTATCTGCAGACAACGGAACTCAGTTAATATCGAGTTATCGTGATTATTAGATACTCTTTCATACTGTTTCCATTCCCTTTTCATAAAAATGAACTGTGTTGCTAAACATGCGTGTTTAGACATAATTAATTTAAAGCCGTACATGGATAATGACAATAACATACTGTAGGAGCTGCAATAACAAGTGCGAGGCAGAATTATTTTCAAAAAACAAGCCTTTTTTCGGATTTTAAATAAACAGACCTTTTCTACATGTCTAGCCTTTGTGTGAATCGCTGTACAAATCAATTGACCTCAATAAAATTCGGGATTCCTTTACTGACACTCACAGATTACTAAGCGCTATATGAAGAACTTTAATGTCAATTCACTGCTAAAAATGTTGTACATTAACTAATATGAAAAAACCCACGTCATTTTACAGCTCAAACCGGTGATATTATATAAATTTAATACCTTATCAAAAAGCAATGTAATAAGTTATTTTATTTCTAACAAATCATTTTAGTAGCATTAACAACTTGAAGCACTTTTAACTCCTTCTTACCACATATTTTACGGTTTACAAATGCGCCCGACTTTTTCTGACTCTTCCGGTTTTGTTTAAATGGATAGGCTGTAGAAAACTGCACCAAGTTAAATCAAAATAAATTGCCTCACTTGGCCGAATAAGGCTTAATTTGTGGTAATATTTACTACCCAATTTTCTAACCTACGGCTAAACATCGTTAGGATATACAAGTTTCTTTAAAAATGCTATTCAAATACTCGGATTTCGGACGTATAAGAGATTCCAAGTATATATGATCCCCGGTTTTCTCATTTTCGGTCTACTTTCTACAGAAATTCTCCAACATCTTTTAACTGTTAATATTTTCATAGGTAATTAAATTTGCGCATGCCCACTATTTTAGGCTAGATTTACGAAAGCAGACTCAAATAAACGAAATTACTTCAGTCTTTGATGTAGTTCAGCAATTCTAACGAGCATTTCGGGGGTTTGAAGATTTTTCGGTGCGAAGGGAATATTGTAGATATATTCGATCCCTGCATGAGCTTCTGCGTCCCAGTCCCCAGCTTCCGATTGAATGACATAGGCCCCGAGTATAACGTAGGTGTTGAAAGAACATGGTAATCTGAAACGGAGAAAAACAATTAATTATTATTAAGTACCATGTAATTGAGCAGATGAATAGCAAGTTCTGTTTGATTACTACAAAGCATATTTAGGGTTTCTCCGATTGATAGTTTTATTTAGGAACACGGGAATATATGAATGTAACGCACTTAGCCACTGATATAATATACGATGTATTGTTCAGGTTCAATAAAAAGATAGCAGATGACCTTTAATACGGTGAACGGTTTAATTGCTCAGAAGGTACCACTGCTTGTATAACTTTAAATGCATATAATTAATTGGCTACTAATTTGAAAAGTGGAAGAATTATAATCAAGTAGTTCAGTACTCGATAGATTCCATCCAGATCATTGATAATATCCCATTCTTTTTCCTATCAATTTGTATTAAGTATCATAAGAGAAGCTGGAGATAGTCAAGTGAGATTAAAATTAGCGGATTCTTTAAGTGCTCAAATAGTGATTAGGTAGCGTGTGTGAAAAAATTTTTATTGTCAACTTACTTAAAGCCTTTAGCCTAACGTGATACTTCATTTGCATCTCTTTAGAGATATTGAATTAATTAGATGGCCGAACAAGGCGAGAATAAAGGGAAAGAACGAAAGAGAGATGAAATCTACTACTTCAGATAAATACATGCGCACGAACATTGAAGTGGTATTTTAATCGACTGCATTACCACTCATTACAGCGATTAAACGTCTCACTCGTCGTTTATAATTGAGATACGTGCCGAGAATTTGACTGCTGAAAATCAGAATATAGACTATTTATCGAACACTTTTAAAGTATTGGCACGAATAACTAATTTTTCATAACAAATGAATAATTTTAGATTTTGTGGATTTTCCGTTACCTGATAAATCTTAAAGCCACATTGGCGAACTCAATGTGGGGCAGATTCTCATATTTCTTTAAAGCCCTGATTTCTTTTGGATTAAAGATTAAATAAATGAAGATTTCAAAGAAATATGAAACTATTTCACATATGCTTCTATAAGGACTGCTTTAGTTACACAATCTTTAAATTATTCACAAGGGGCTGTTTAGGAGAGGATTTATAAAAAAGCCGCTTAACGTCAAAGATTTAATATAAAAATGTATCAAGTGAAAATTATTCACATTTTCCGCAATGGATTTTTTATTCTTGTTACCGCAAATTTAAGTTTATAACTTCAGTAAAACAAACAAGGTAAATTAATTAAATTAAATAAGCGGATTTGAATTAGATTTAAATCTCCTAATCATAAAGTATGAAAAGTTGCCGTTATCCGGACTTCTAGACTAGAGCATGTTCACGTTTAACTTCCAAGCCTACATCGGTAAGTATTTTCAATCACTCATCTAGGGTAGATTAATAGCATTTGGAATTCCATTGGTAGGAAGCTTGAATTCGATCGACTCCTTTACTAGCTACACTTAATGTGGTCGGCAATTCTGCTCACTGGGTATGCACCTGTGGGCATCGAACATCTGACCTCTGGCTTCCTGGTCGGCACCTTAACCGCTGAGCCACCGATAAAAATATTCAAGTTTAGTATTTCTTCGACTATCAGAAGAGATAAAACTCATTTGCAAACTGTGCGATATTAAAAACACATATAAGAGTGGAAGTATTTGTTCATAAAAACGGGATTCAAACAAACTTTCACTCAGCAGGTGAGTTTTTCATCAGAGTGATTTCATGGTACCTACTGCCCTACTCCAAGTGTTTATTACATTTCTTTCAATGGGCTTCGGATGTGTTTAACCATTTTTGCAGTAGATTGTCCTTTTCCAAGAATAAACATCAAGTTCATAGACAGGACAAAGTTTATCTCCATCAAAATAATATCACGGAATTATAGTACATAGTACTGAAACCCGGTACGTAACTTATAGAAAGAGAGGGAGAAAGATAAATTTGAGTGATAGACGCATAACTAAATTAAAACAAACGCGAAAAATTCCGTTTCAAAGAGCTCACACGCACATTATAAGAGGTCAAATGGATAAATATTACCCTCGGAATATCAAACAGACTAACTGTTCTGATACTTGTGAATACAGTTTTTTTCTAGCCATTATCAGTAATGCATTTTTTGGAAATCGATGAAGAAAAGGTACATTTAGTAATGCTATAGATTTTTGTAATAAATAATATATTAATTTTAGTAATTTGTTTCAATATGTTAGCCTTAACTGGAGAGAAATTTCTAATGAGTTAACTGGAAAATTCCAACAATTGGTAATGAACATTTCACGGGTAAGCGTTCCTACTTTTCTCTTTAATTAATCTAGAGATTCATGACATATGCAAATTGATTTAGAAGAAGATACTATATTTTGAAAGGGTTTAACATTTTTATTACAAAAAACTATCAGAGATATAGTTCCACTTTTAAATTGTGAAATGGGCTTACTTGAAAATTCCCTAAAAAGTTAAATTGCATTTAACTTTGAGAAAATGGAATATCAAACAATTAGGAACCGTGTTCTTATTGCTTTTCTTTGGTAAATATCTTATAGATTAACAACTTTTAAGGTTATTAATGGAAACTCTGAAGCACTCATTCGATCCATGAATATTTGATAACCTCCAAAATATTTTATCAAAAATGAAGAATCGGTTTTTGAACTTACTGGCCACAAATGAGGTCCTGTCTGACTTGAAGGCAAAGGAAGTATCGAGTAAGATCATCTTTCAAATATTCTGGTAGAGCGGGGTAGAATTTGAAACGAAATTCGAACTTCCATGGAATTTCTACAAGCAAATTACATGTGAATCAGATAGAAAAAAAACACTTATGTATACTTTTACTTTTAGCAATTTAAAAAATGATATATTATTTGTTATAATTCATACATTTTATTTATTAAATACTGGAATAAGGTAAAGTCGAATTTTTAAATAACATTTCGCATAGTGCAATTTATGCGTATAATTCATTTGTATTCGAATAAAATGTTTGGAAACTTAATGTAAAAAATACATCTTGAACATTTAATTAAAAGGTTCAAAATAAATATTGAAAAATTTATTTTATAAATTCAAAATTATAACGGGTACTACTCAAGGACAATCAAGAAATAACGATTTCAGTGCGTACTTTCAAGCTGTTTGGAGATTTTTTCATCCATTTTCAGCCACATCTAAAAAAGAAGGAGCAATAATCATGAAATCATTGTCAAAAGTGCTGTGTTTTAAAAGATTATGAATGGGAGGTGTTAGAAGCAAATTACTACGGCGTCTATTGTTATCCCTATAGCAACAGGAGATTGCAAATGAAACTAAGTTGGCCATAAATAAAACAAATCCATTTCGGTAGAAATTTTTTTCTGAAATTTCCCTCACAATCCATTAAAATTGCGAAAATGTCAAAGCGGTATTAATAAAGCTTCCATAAAAATATAAAGGGGTTGATGATATATAGAAGATTCGAATTTTCAATTACAGATTTGAATTTGTATGGTTGTTTTAAAAGTCTCAAGACGGTTTTATTAATTTTAATATTATATTGATTTTTATCTAAATAGTAATATTTTATGATTCTCCGAAGTATTTTACCTCTAACTGAAACGTTATAAGCGCTAATCTCAGATGATTAAAGCCTAACTTTTAACTCCTGTCTGCTGAATATAGGTGAAAGACCAATTTAATGCATCTAATAAATGCAAATGCTGACTCGTATGTCGCTTTTTATCGATGTGTTTTTATGCTTATTAAGCGCAAAACAATTAACTTCATTTAGGTATTTTGATTTAGCTCTTTAACAAAATTGCGTCCATATTCATGCTGCTCTAACCCTTACCTTTTCCTAAGTTCTCTTCCTTTCTATTTCTTTACGGCCGACCAATAAACTCCTCCCATTGTCAAGTACGTATTTGAGATGTAAATCATCTCTTGGTGTTCGAATTTAAAAAGCCTGTTGTATTCTGTTGGCCTTTAAGATAATACCTTCAGGTCTAACTTGGTAGGCTCCTAAAGTAGTTCTACTGTCCAGATTTAGTGATACTTAGAGTCAGAACAAAAAGGTAATATCTGGGACATATCCTGAGTTCTATACCCAAGACAGTATAACAAGCCTATTCGAGAGACTGCTACAGATATATATGATTTAAAATTTTAAAGTTACAATTTATAGATGGAAGTCATTATATGATTTTTCAAAACCATTTAAGTAAACAAACAATAAAGCTCTTCCTCAGCATCTTACTGACAATCAGTAACCGCTTCGTTGGCATAGGACTTAGGTGTTTAAGAAAAAAGCTTCTGTAATGTGTGCTTTCTATATTGTACCTATTTACAAAAATAGCATATAACAATAATTTTACGTTAAACCTGAGTGAGCTATTGTGAGCTTTGCTATGTTAAATGATGCTAGCCCTTACCCCTGCGCTAGCATCTTGGTTATTATAAGAAAAAAATACAAATGAGATGTTATTGATCAAATTTCCTAATAACTATACTAATCAGTACGTTCTTAATGCTCAATAAAGATCAGAAATAAGAAGCCAATTCTGGAAAATTTGACATAAGAACATTAGAATATGAAGTAGTGGATTAAATCCAATAAATACAAGTCACACAACTTGAATCCAAAGGTCAAATTTTGTATGACTCCTTTGATGCCTAGTTTAACACAATTTCCTTCCCTTTACTCACACTGAACAACATCATTGTTCATTGTGTTCAAATGCTTTCGAAAGATGAAAGATTTTAATTGTTTTTGCCTTATCATGAGAGAAATTGATAATAGTAATAATTTATGACCAATTACATAGGGTACACAATTTACAGCAAAACAATTCAAAGTTCTATTTAATTATCCCGGACAGTCAGGACATATAAGAAGAATGTTTTACGGCTTTCCACTAAATAATGAAGCTACAGAGTAAAAATATGTATATCCTCCGAGACTGTATGGAATTTACTAACAGATCCTGCTATCAATAACAGATCCATTATTTAATGGAGGTCATAAAGATTCATACCAGATTCGATAATAAAAGTAATTGGCGCGTAATTGTGCTTGAAATATAAAAGGAGATTTTTAATGCAAAAGAAAAAAACGATCTTTCGGCATTTGAACAATTCCAACAGAAGAGAAAATCCTCCTTTCAAGCACTTTAAGCGTTCGCACGTGGGAATGAGGCTTTCTAATATGCATAATACTTAGCCTAAACATTAAAAGCCGCGCATAATCCTTTGTAATCGTGAGAAATTTGGTAAGTAGTGATAAAAGGACCCGCGATTATTACTCACGATAACTGAAAAGCAAACAAGTTTCGTAACTTTGTTATCTATCTGCGTTATCTTTTATCGTGATTCTCTTTTTGATTTCCACTACAAAGTTGTGTTTGTGGCTCATCTCCCCGGCCTTAAAGCTGTTTATTGGTTTCTACTGTTATCAGATGCTCGCGATGTGAGAGCCCTACCATAGTTTTCTCTATCTAAATTAGTATCTCTTAAGCCAAAACCTTTTGCTTATAGCATAGATACTTATCAATGATTTCAATATATTGCCTTTTTCCCAGTTTATTTTCAACTCGGAGACTTAATGATTTATCATGAATGGAGGATTTTAACGAATAGTATAAACAATGACTTGAAAAGTAACAAAGTTGGATAATTGCATTTCAATATATGAACATTATTCCCAGTTGTTTCTTGTCAGGAGGAGATTTCTATCGATTTGACACAAAAGAATTTGTGATTGTTTTCAAAGAATTTGATTTTTGTGGGCATTTGATGTTTCTGTCGTTTTTTAGTCAGGAAAACAAAAAGCAGACAGGCTAAGCTAAGAATGGAGGGAAGAGGGGTGAATAAATAATCCTGAAGCAAAAAAAATTACCCAACCGGAAGTCGTTTAAGAAGACAAACTTGATTGCGGAGATGAGTACAATTTTATAGAGATAATCAAATTGCGTTTATATGATGCTTAGATTTTTGAGATTAATTTTCACAAGTTCTCATTTTTCTGCTCTGATCGAACACTATACCAAATACGTGTTCTCAATTGAAAGTCTTTTGTTACTCAAA
The DNA here is from genome assembly GCA_900708905.1 of Hymenolepis diminuta. Lineage (NCBI taxonomy): Eukaryota > Metazoa > Platyhelminthes > Cestoda > Cyclophyllidea > Hymenolepididae > Hymenolepis > Hymenolepis diminuta. Next base: position 3,426,487 of record CAADRB010000006.1, read on the forward strand.
TCAAGCGTGAGAAATTTCTTAAATGAGCTAAAATGAATTATTTTAGTTACAACTTGATCATAATATAAAAGAGGTTTAAATATTGAGGAGACATCGCCATCCACTATCTTAAACGTTATTGATTCAAAATGTACAGTTTCTTCTACTAGAAGCAAGATTATAAAAATAAAAACGAAGAGAAACCAATTCTACCTAGAATTGGCACGTAATGTAATTGACAACAAATTATCATTGAATTGTAAATTCAAACGAAGGCTCTCAAATCGCCAAGAACAACTCGATCTACGACAAAATTGTCAAATTTCACTTTGCTTTAATTACTAAAAATTTTATAGCAAAATCATATGACTCGAGTGGCCCAGCTAGATCTTTTACTCTACCTTTGGTCAAATAGACTATATTCAAATTTAATACAATTTTCTTGAGATTATAATCTGAGTAGAAAAATTTTACAATCTGATTTGAATCTTGAATAGCCTCTTGAGTTTTAAATCATGCTTTCTAGTCATTCAATACGTCTAACCCAGTATGCTTCCGTTTCAAAAAGTGGCCTTTTGTATTTTTCAGATTCGTCTGGTTTACTTAAAATCTTCTAAGGTGTTCCACATCATGTCAAAGGAAATTATTTTGTTGAGGGTAAAAATTGTTTATTTTTTGTCCCGAAGTTAGATAAAGGAATGACACCAATTTGGCAATTCCCTTCATAATGAAAATAGGGACTTTTATGTCGGTTAGAAGGTTACGCCTAGAGGGTAATCATTAATTTTGAATGCGCATTAAGCGACGTGGTAGGCTATGCTTCAAATATGCTTGGGAAAGCGCACAGCTTTTCATCAGAAAATTGAAAGATAAAGAAAGATGAAATTTCACGAGTCTCAATTCTAATTTTCAATGCCCTACTTGCTTTAATTGCCAGTATGAACTGGATAATTTCTACTTTGTCATGATTTGAAATATGCAGAATTATCAAAACCTTTGAGATGTCAATATATTTATAGTAGTCTCACAAATTAATAAACTTTCTTTTTGTCCGATTCAGTCTCCAGACTTCTAACTTTGTGCTCATTTGGAGGTGTTAGTCAAATAGTTTTAGAGCAAGCCTAGCCACATCAACATATTGATTTTCGGAGTAATACTGTTGTCAAGTACCGTAAACAGTTGGCGTTAATAATATTGACACAACGGAAACTGGACATCCATCATCAATACATTTGCGATTCTAAACAATTCAACAACTTCACCTCTCCTTCAATATCAATGTCAGAAATAAAAAAAATATTAAATAATTTCAGGTAAGATATTTAGTTGGGAAAATACGTCAAATATCAATTACAAAATAAGTTAGAAAAAATTAAACTTCCTGTTTCATCTGTGCCTTTTAGGCTCGTATTGATAGAAAATCAGACAAGATTAACAATTTTGTCAAGTACATGAATAAAGTTAAAATTTAGTTGCCTCGTCGATTGGCATTTCAGACATTTATTATCATACTTTAGCCAAAATCACAAATAGATAAACATCATGAAAGGTTGAACTGTATAATCCTGAAAACAGTTTCCATAATCATTTGAATCCAAGCTTGCCACTCATATACTGGCCATGTGTTTAGGGGGAGATAAGCAGATAAAACACTTAATATCAAAAAAGAAACATTTCACATGGCAACTTACGTCAACATTTTGATTTCCACGATAGGTGAGCCCAAAGTATTCAGTCTCCGTGAGCTCCAATTTCTCGCATATCATTTTGAAAAGATGCAGCCCGTAGAAATTTTTCTGCAAAAGTTGTAATAAGTTAGTTTATTTTCTGTATTCTGTCATCATTTTGCGTGCTAGTGCCTATCTAAAGTCATTGCAGTTATTCGAATGATAATTTCCTGTTTATACCAGTAATATTCTTTAAACAGTATAGGTTTTATGGCAAATTAACAAAGCAGAATCTTCTAATATCACTTCTAAATACACAATTAAAATTAGGTTACAGTGTAATAATTTGTTTTCATATATTCTAAAACGCTAAAATACTAGATTCATTCTAGAAATAGAAAATAAAATTTTATAATACTAAGTTGACTTTAAGTGATTTGTGGCCATATATTTTTAATTAATGGATAAAAATAAGGCCTTCATTGAAAATATTTATGCATAAAATAAATTAAATTGCAATTCCAGATACAGCAAAAACTGCATTCAGAAATTCAGAGTAACCATAGCAATTTTCAGAGGATAACTGCTATTTTCCCCTTAATCAAATAAATGCGAAGCCACTATTATTATACAAAAATGTGCTCACCTTTGAAGCAGCGACGTAATACATACCACTACCCAGCACTGATCAAATTCTCGCGAAATTTATTTAATTAAATATTATTTATTGAAAATTCAAATACTTGTAGCCTAATTTATCTATTTATTGTGAAAAAATAAAGTTTTGTAGTTGTTTTGATTTGAACGAAAACGTAAACTAGATCAGAAAAGTTGATAGACCTGACATTAAGTTTGGATAATCTTTCATAGATATTTGCCCGACAGGATAAGCCTAAATATAGGGAATTTTTTTATGCTTGTCATATGACCCGTTGTATATTCAAAATCTCAATAATGACAATTGATGTCTTAAAAGGAGTGAATAAACAGGGAATTAAAATATGACAGTTTTGTCGGATACAAATGTTTTGTTTAATGGAGATATGGAGTTGAATGACGTTTGATTTCTGATTCGTTTACAAACGTGCATAAGAAGAAACTGGATAAAAGGATATGGAAAAAGAACCCGTTTATAGCTATAAAATGTAATTCTGACGTTTATTTTGTATTTGTCGAATTGATACGATACACCTTTCAAGGACATAATTTTCATAACTTTCTCATGACACGATATTGGGCGCATTCAAACACTAAACACAGCAAACCGAATGTTTATAATACAGCATATATTTCCTTTAAAAATGGGAATTCATAATTTCCATAATAAATTTTATATATCGATGGATTTTCCATCTACCTGGTGTTGGGATTTCAATCTTGTGCTATCTGATTAGTTGCATTCATTTAGATTTTAGTCTGATGGTTGTTGAATAAAATTACACCTATTTACTCCTTTCGATAATCCCGTGTTTCACAAGGTATCTCTAAAGTATGTTTATAATGGCTTAAGTTTTTAGTAAGAATGGTAGACTGATAATATAAATCTGACCTTCATTGCTAAAAGTTGTGAGTTGATAAAGCTAAGATTTTTTGCTGTTCTCAGTTGTAGTCACGTCATATTGCGAAATGGGGTGACTCTGTGAGTTAGGGCAAAAAGCATGCACCGATCATCGTCAAATTTATTAAAAAAATCTGAGCTTGAGTTAGAAGAATGTGAATCTTCTGATTGACTGCCTGGGTAAACAGTGGAAGCTGAGTTTTGAACACAATAGGATTATGAATTAGAATTTATCTGGAAAGGGGTGGTTTAAGAAAACGCGTCATAAACCCTCTGTTCTTGACTGTGCACCACTTACCTCACTTTAAAACTCTAAGAAGTAGAAAAGCCATAAAAACCAAGGTCATTCAAATCGTGAGAACATAGTGAGAAATGGCAGGGAGAGGAGGGAGCCCGACAAAGTTATGATTGATCTAGACAATGACTGAGAAGAATTGACGTTCACTCGATTTGAACAACAGTTTTATTTTAGGAAAATGTACAATGGTTGTGTAATTCAATGGAACAAAGTATCCAAAAAATGTAGCGAAAAGTGCAAATGGAATAGACTTGCGATTTACCAATATATTATTGAGATTTGTTTAAAGGAAAGGCGAGATATTCACTGAAAATGTGATTCATCCATCAGGTAAAGTAAGAGAGAATTCATGAAGATCAATTTTTAATCAGGTATCGACACATTTGTTTGCATAGAATTGCTCCTACATTTATAAAAGTAGATGTATTGATTCGTTAATAAAAGAGAGAAAAAACATATACCATCTCCAAAGAAATTCCACACAGGCTAAATATTATCTAATTACGCGGTAAATTTCAAGAATTATCATTAAATTATTAATTTCTGTGTGAGCCGTTTAAAAGTGAGGACATATGGAATTAAAAATCGATAGTGCAGACAAACATCTAATCACTTTTACTAACAATGATCCTCAACAGAGGTGATGGGAGTGCTCTCCCATCGTGACTGCGCCCATGGCACGTTGCTCAGCGTCCACATCTGCTAAGTCGGAGGCCAAGAGATCGATGCTCAAAGGTGTATATCCAATGATGAGGATAACAAATCACGCATGTCCATTCTAACCAAGTAGAAGGATGATAATGTGAGTTGCTTTTAAGAGAAACTTCAAGGCACCTTTCATCTCCTTTCCTTTTGTTTCTGCTGTTCAGGAAAATATCTCTTGGCAACCGCTAACAGTCAACACTATTAAATTTTAACGAGAACTAATACGTTAAATCCAGTGTAATGGAAGAAAATTTCTACAACTTTGCCGTCCTATGAAACCGTTTACAAATAGAAATTAAGAAAAAGTCTAAGAAAAGAAATTTTGGGGTCCATCGACATTTTTATACTCATGATTTGCAATTACATTCGGGAATACAATCATAGATTTATTTTAAAGTAACTCTAATTAAGAATGTTGAGAGCACAATTAAGACAATCACAAAGGCAAGGAAGAGTGCACTTTAGAGCTGTTCCATCGATGCACTTTGGTACGAGAGCTAAGGAAACACACGCAGTGACTAATTTGAAAACAATAATCCATTAATTTCCCTTCTGATGCTTGAAAAATCAAATAATTTCTTTCATCGTATAAAGCAAACTTAAAGGAGAAATAAGACATGTTAAATAAGTATTAGGTAAGGCAATGAGTATAACAACTTCATAAAGCTAAGTTATTTAAATAAAATTTAGTGGCAGAAAACTCTAATGATAAGTGATTTATACAATACCAAAATTACATAAAGGGATTAGTAAATTTTGACACTGATTTATTTTAATATATCCATGACGCAATGTATTAAGTAAATAAAGTATGATATATGATTAAAGAAGAGATTAATAATGAAAGTTTAAAAATTGCCCAATGGATAAATTTTAAAGCTGTCATAGTTCTTAAAATAATTACAATATTTACAAAATTTTTTCATTAATTAATGTTAACAATAGCATTTGTAAGAGCAATGTAACTAAAACGTCAAATCAACTTCAAGATGAAATTAGCAAATAGGGTAAAGAAAAAGGTACAAACATGGAGACATACATCTATGGTGAAGACTTGTTCAACACCTTCAAGCATGAGCACGGAGCATTGAACCTGCTTGCCAGAAGGTTTGTAATCAATTGCCTTAGATTTTCGGTAGCCGCTGGTTGCATCGTACACATTGGTGCTATTATTTATTGTAAATTGTGATCCAGGAGAACTAGCACTGGTACGACGAAGACTTTTGTAATAATCCTGTTTGGGAAGAGTGTCTGTTATCTCTATTGTTCCATCAGGGAGTGTGGCTTTGCTTTGAAAAGCAACCCCATTCTATAAATTTATTAGAAATAAATAAAATATAAATGAATGTCAACGGTGATAAATATTTTTTCTAATACGATGATGATGGATAGACATAAAGCATTGTATAATGCATATACAAAAATTGTTCAATTTTTAATTTGGATAATCTTTTACGTAATATTGTCAATAAATAAAATAACTATCACTAGGAGAGAAATACTTATTTTAAGGTTCAATAAGCACTAACTAATGAATGGAACGTTCAAAATCGAAAAGATTTCAAGAGCGAAAAATATACCTTTGAATTTAATGTACCATCCATTTTATTCCACAAATACAGTGACTCCCTACAACTGCAGACAAAAGTCAGATTTAGTAAGTTGAATTATGAGCGCTTTGAATTTTCATTCAGCGTCAAGGACAAACATTTAGTTAATTAAAATACCGTCTACCTTATTAGTTAAATCTAAACACTAACTAATTGCAGAAAAATATTATTTACTTTTAATTTTATTTAATGATGTTATATTGAATTTTACAAATTTTTGGATATTTTCTATTTCTAAATTTAAATTGTGCTTTGTTGCCTCATTCGATGAAATATTTCGTTGTTTCATAACTGAACAAATGAATACTTTTTCCGTTAGTTTCTCTTATTTATTGGAAATCCTCAAATTGACATTTCTTAACTTAAATTTTTGCTGTTGAAATTTAGGCCATTAATTTAAAGGCAAATATATGTACATGTATGTCAGTTTTTACTTAATGGTGATTTTCCCTTACTTTATCTACCGAGTAATAAACACGGAATAAAGCCTAAAATGATTAAGTTGTGTGATAAATGCACTTTCCTATTTATAGGTGTACTCGGTAGTTTCATATTTATTTAAACTAAATAAATTTATAAAATAATTCTAGTTGTACCTCATAATAAATTCATTCAACTAAAAATACTACGCATACATCCTTTAAATCACTTTGTTATGTAAGCAAAGCTGAACTATCCTAAGAGGCATTTCTAATCATATTTATCTATTCGAAGAAAATATAACAAAATGTTGAATTTTCGTTGATATTAGAAGAATTCAAAGTTTTATGGAATAGATATCAAATCGACCTTTATAAACTAGTTAATCTTGAATTATCATGTGCATTTTAGTTATTCGTACAACAGAGGAAACATAGGGAAGAACTTTAATTATTTTTCTCCAGGACTTGTTGAATAGAATCAGGACTTAAACTGATTTGAACAGAGAAAAATATTAGAGATAAAGGTCAATATGATTTACACCTTTCTAAAATATATATTCTGTAAACGTGATCGATATTGTAGGGAATATTACACAACTCAACCCTTGACCAAAAGTTAGCAATCCTTCTAGAAGCTCAAATGGCTGCTGACAAGTATAACTTTCCTCTAGCAGAATCCTCCAATATTAGTTGGCTCCATAATTATGTAGGCAACGAACAAAGTAGTGAAAGTACAGCATGTATAGTTCGGATAGATTTTACTGAAAACACATAGTAATTTTGGGCACAATTAACGCTACACTTCACAAATATCTATCGCTGATTGGCTGGGAGGAAACTACACGATCCCTTTAGTTAGCGTTGGTAGCGTTATACGTCCCAAAATAAATAATATGGATATTATTAACACTTTCCCCCTAATTTCTTCTTAAAAATTCGATTGAAGCCTTTTTAAAAGATCACATTTTAAGGACAAAACTAGTCTCATAAGTCATCAAGCAAAGTAATAATGTCTTCTAAGCCGCACCCTCATTTTTCGTCGATAAAGAATAAAATAAGCCTTCCCAATTAGGAGAATGGATGAAGTTGTTGTGGCAAACCTGTAAATCACGTCAGGGTCACCAATTTGTAGTGGCAGAGTCACCAGTTTGTAGAGGGCCACCAGATTGTTG
>CAADRB010000006.1:3443761-3529551 GCA_900708905.1 Hymenolepis diminuta
GCGTTCTCTAATCAGAACTATATGGTGTAAAATAAGTAGGTGGATAAATCGATCTATTATAGATAGGTCATCTTCTGATGACAAAACGAAAGTATGTATCATTAATTTGAGATCTTTTCCAATACCTGTACAGTTGAAAATTGGTTCAGCCAGTTCTTCAATTGAACTGTAGGATATTATCTAAACAGGTGAAAGTGCCTCCGATTACCAAGAAGGAACATTGGTTATCATAACCTTTTTTATCATTTTGGTGGGATTTTTCAGAAGGATGAATGCTTTTAAAGTTAAAAATACAAGTTACATACGTGAAGGAAATTTCAAATTTAAAGTATTCAGAGCGCTATTGAAATTATGATATTTTATTATCAATGCCAATACAATTTTTATCAAATATTAATTTTTTTAGATTTTCAAATTTTAGAATCACATCAATATATTGAAACAATTATACAAGTTTCCTTAAATGACAAATCAAGTCAGCATATAGACTTCAATTGAAGTGTTTAAGATGTACTGATATAACGTGTTGTCAACTTATTTCCTAATTAACTAATAATGGAGGTATGAAGCTAATTTGTTGCAAACTAAATCTACATTTCAAAATTTATTTAAAGTGAAGAAAATAAATCAGTAAATAATTAGCACAATTAAAATCAGTTATCAGTCAGATATTACAAATACCTTAAGTGTACGCAACTTATGGATCTCTGACTTAAAATTTTATTTCATTTCTTCTGTACTAAAAGTTTAGGCTACTGAGTATCTTCTGAGATCATTTATCATCTCATCCATTAGGGAAAGTGAAGTAAAACGGTAAGACCAACTCTTTCTGATTAAATAATACTGGTTAATAAGCAATGAACGTCGTAGACAAGCATTTATTGCATTCCTGGGGACGAATTGGGAAATTAAAATTTTGGAGCGTAAACTGGCCATTTAGTAAATATTGTACAACCTGAGCCCGGAAATCAAAAGAAGTAAGGCTCTTTGATACCTAGACGCTGCTCTCTGTATCTTTTTGACCCCCCCAATTTTTCATTTATTCGATATCATTTGCTTTCTACGATCAAAAATTCCTCTGTATTACTATGAATATTAATAATAACTCATCAAAAACAACATATTCACGCAAAAGCTAAAAGAATGTGAAAAAGGAAATAATTTATGTTAAAATTTTATTTTATCAAAGCAACTGTTTAAGCAGGCTGAGACTTTGAACCCTGGAGCCGATAACTGCTAAGGTATCGTTAATTTGAACGCCGGGTTAATTATTAAGCCCATGAGCGAAACACATTTTAAACTCATACTGAGTATAGAAGAAATTTTGGAGAATATATTAATAGGAAATTCGCATCCAATCTTCCATCTGTTTACCAATATTAGCCAGGTTGGTAGTTGAGCGTCAGTTGAAGCGGCATCTAAAGTAGCACTAATCCCGAAAATGAGGCTATTTTAGGAGCTCCAGCAAATTATTTTAGATATTCTCCCACAGAACTAATGATCCTCTTAAGGATAAAACAGCAATTCCGGAATGAGAGGACTACGGGTTAAGCAGAACCATGTGTACATTAGGTACTTGGGAATTAATTAAGGGAGAAATGAGGAAGGAGTGTGAAGAAGAAATTTGGAGAAAGAAGAAAGCGTCAGTATTGAGCAAGAGTATCCCGGATTATGAGGAACATGTGAAATAAGGAACGATAATTCGGTGGGCAGATTTCATATCCACTATTCATTGAGGTATAACTGACAATTAACTGTAGGTTCCCAGCGCAAAAAGTAACCGAGCAGACTTATGAGTGAGAGTGCGCAGGTACTACACATCTTATTTCTGCTTCATTAGCAATGAAATCAGCATAAATACCTCCTGCCATAAGAAACGATAAATTTATGAAGAGCATAAGATCAACAACTTAATAGTCATGAAAATCACAAATATCGAAGAATCATATCATGAAATGTTGCCCTGGGAGCATTGGAAGATGCGATGACGTATAGTGTGTATTAGGCAAAATGGATAGCATAAAGGATCCAGGACTTCAATTAATATGACTTGATAGATTGACAACAGTTATCAATATTGCTTGAAATTTTCACTTATTTTAAAACGTTTTACTACTTTCAGTGATAAAGAAATGCAAATGCTAACACGACATCAAGGGCAATAGTCAAGTGGAGTAATTATTTAGCTGCATCATAAGTAATAATAATAACGCCTAACCCCATTTAGGAAAACGCTCATCTTCGGTTTGGGGATGATATCAGTGGGCCCCTTGCGAGAAGGTCGGATTCTACTAGCTTTATTATTTGCTAAATTTAGTCAGTAGGATTGGCCATTTCACTCACTGCAATAATAAGTAATAAATATATTAACAAACTTTGAAGGAGCTTTGATTTAGGTAAAGCAACTGTTTAACTTTGGCTACTTGAAAAATACAAATCAACTGAAAGGTTAATTTGTATCTGCAAATAAAAACCGGAGGCAAAACGAAGATTCATCACGGAAAGTAAGTATTTCTAAGAAATTCACTTACCCATTACTTATAAGTGATGAAAGTTACAATGGGAACTTATGGAATCAGAAAATAGGTAAGCCTTTCGATTATGCTTTTCATATTAGGGGAAATGATAATTTTCTGATAAAATTTAATTGTCAAAGTTGGTTTTGCTTTTATTTACGCAGCCGTAAAAGTGCAAAATGAAAAAAACTCCATTTTTTAGACAGAAAATTTTTTTAATTTGCAATATTTATTAGATTCAAATGGAATATTAATATTTTTGGTATAATTTAGGACATTTGTAATTAGCTGTTCAAAAGTCACGTCGAATTTAAGTTATTATTTAAGAAAATCCCCTAAACATCACATTTTAATATTACCGCCTTTGAACCAAGCAATTCGACATGGGTTATTTAATGTAATAAAAGTCTACTATTATATATTTACGATCACCTAAATCGTACCTGATTATCTGACCTTTTAAGAATGAACCTAGCAATATATTTATGACCACTAAATTTTGTGTAAATCCTTCGAATTTCATTATTTAAATGCCACAAAGTGATTTCTCGATTTTGATCCACCATAATAAATGTTCTTACATGGACATCCGCATAGCAAGAATTCCGCAGATCATAAAGAAACAAAAGGCACTCCAAGCGAAATAGAGCATAAGTTCGACCGCTTAAAATCTTCATTTATTCAAATAACATAGTCGATTCTTCAGGTAAATGTTAGATACTTGAAGGACATCTGAAATTCATCTGGTTTTTCGTCAAAGAGTCTGCAGAGAAAGGATACTGCTTCGTCAAATTCGGGATCGTCCAGGTTCTTTGGACTAATGTAGCCTTTTAGTTTTCTGTGGTCCGTAGTTCTCACTCTTCGAATAAGGAATCTAGTCCTTCTCACCTCGGATATGCCAGGCAAATTCCACCTAAACACATTCCTGCATTTATCAGACCAGTTTTTGAAGGGAAAATCCGCTTCTGGGTCGCTTCAAAATTCACGAAAATACAAAAGAAGATTTCCAGGGCTCAATCCAGGCACGGGGACCCTGATTTTTTAGGATCCAGGTTCAAATGCTTCAAAAATCATTCATTCAACTTCATAAACTTACATACCGTTTAAGCAGTAAAATTACCCATATTTCATCAATTCCATGCAGTTTTCTTGCTATCTTTCCAAGATGCATTCAAGTTGACTCATTTTCGGTAACATTTTTCACGTAAATATTACGATAACGAGTTTTCAAGGCTTCGTATCCATGTATCGTACCTTCAGGCTACCAATCCCATAATAGTATCAGAGGGCAAGAAGAGGGGAAATGGGGCTCCTAGAACCATATATAACACTCCATTCAGATTATGCCCAAACAAAGTCATCTATTAGTTCTAATAAACAATTGAATGATTTAAAGTTGTTTCATTGTAAAACGGAAGAAAAAATATAATATAACGCTAAATTTATCGGGAAAAATATTCAATAATGTTCATAATTTCAAGTTCTTATTGTGAAGGAAAATATAGAATATAATTATGTTAATATATAAATTAATTATTTTGTCAATCATAAGTAGAAGTATGCCAATAACTCTCACAGAAATTGATTTTAAATGTCTAAAGTATGATTTTAGCAGTGCGATCTTCATGGAGAGTGCAAAAAATTTAATCCGACCTGAATCTATATGAATAATATCCATAATACAGAAGTATAAAATGCAATATAATAATATTGATACCATCACTATAACTCCATTGTCCTTAACTTGAATAGAAGGTCAGATATTTGAATTTCCGCATTAAATGGATAAAATAAATTTTTTGTAGGAAAAAAGTAAGTAACTATTTTGGTGCCAAATACCCGATATTTCGATTCGTTTTAGTGGTAATATGAACTACGAACTTGTAGTAGAATGAAACATTAGAATACAGTCGGTTTAGACCTTTTGTTATCTCTCCAAAAGCTTAACTCCAATTAGAACTTAAGCTTTTTATTTTTCAAATCGAAAATCCCTGAGGTTATATTGTTTTAACTTTATTAAAACTGGGGGATAGTTACAGAAACGACGCTCTTAATAGTTCAGTTGGAATTATGCTTCCGGCTGGAGACTTCAGGCACAATTACAATTTTAAAATGTTAAATTATAGATTTATTGAATTTAAATAAATCTTAAATTCGCAAGCAACTAAGATCAGTAATTACAAGAGATATGTGTCGTTTTGAAGAACGAGTCACTAAAACAAAAACTGAGCTATTTGCTTTTTGAGTGAATTCTTCCCATGAAGATGAAAAGGTAGCCAATCTTATTCAAAATAAATTTTAATTGATTTTATTTTTCTAAAACGAAGGTTTGAATTTGTTGGATTTTTTTCTTATCTTTTGTTTCACCACGCAATTTAGATTCATCTGAGAGGAGAAAGAAGCGTAGGCCTACGTTATAAAATGGATTTAATTTTTAATGCCGATTGTATTCTTATTTTTCGATCACCTCCTGAATTTCTTTAAAAATATTTTAGGCAAATACTATTTTTCTTTCGACTAAGCCCTGTGTTCTCGTCGATTGATATACACACAGTTTTGCGATGTTTCCACTGATTTTATCATCCAGGTACTTGCATTTTTTACAATATCTAACATTTTCTACAAGTTTCACTTTTGCGTATGTTTTGAATTCTCTATCGACGTTTTCCTATATAGTTCTGTCGATCACCAATGGCTCACGTCTAATTCCAGTACAGTTCTTCCAACAGAAAAAAAAACCATTTCTAGCATAAAATCTGTTGGATAAAAATTAATTAATTCTATTTTTAAAAATGAAACTAACAATTTTATTGTCAAATATTTACTAATACTGTGTATTTGTTAAAATGAACTAATTAGGTTGTCATTGAAATTCCGAACCAGAAACAGATTCGATGAAAGTTTATCGGAACGCCTGTCATCCCTATCATCATGGAATCCCGAAACTTCGGAAACCTAATGCAATCATCGGCGGGGCGCTTCAGAAAAGATTCAAGGAGGATCTCACACTCAAACGCAGAGACAAAAAATCTTTGCCGTAACGTGTTGGATAAAATGAATTATTTCTATCCAAGAAAAAAATAATTATTAAATTTGAGGGACTTGTTGCTATTTTAAAAGTTAATTAGATCATAACAGAATCCATGTTGCGTTTGGTAACCGATCTATGGCAAGGAAATTCATCCTTACAAATTTAATGGATAAAAAATTTCCACTCCATATCAATGATTCAACAATTCCCAACTTTCCACAGTCTCTTTGAATTCGTAAATGCTTATTACCTCAGCGCTCATTAGGGGTCAAGAAAGTGGTGATTGTCAACCTAGCATTTATTAAATGCTTTAATAAAAGCTCAGCTAGCGAAGTATCCTCTCCATTTCATTTATTCACTTCCGAAACCATTTATTCCAGGACGCTTTTAAAGATGTCAGTCAACATTCCTACCATTTCTAATATCATTCATGCCGCGCACTAGAAGGAAGAAAAGAGATTTGCAGAAATACTTGCTTTACAAAAAACTGTTAAAATTGACAGTTAAAAAATATAAATACAATATATATATAATAGAAACGGGAAATGTTTGTAAAATGCTAGAACTTTCCCACTTTTAATTTCTAGTGCTAATTGACAAGAAGTGATTCATCAGTCAACTTGCAAGTGGATTTTGAGGCACTCTGAAATCTTACACTTAATGCTACTTATACGTGCCCTCGATCGCAGCCTCAAATCTACTCGCTGATCTACTCGCCGTAGGACCTACCAAACGGTCAACTTACTTATTTACAATTACCATCTGTTCACTATCCATTACAATTACCATTTGCTCTATCCAATAACTCAGCCAAATGAATCTACTCTCTGCCTTCAGTAGTTTTATTTACTACTTCTACTTCATCATTTGTGAATATTTATTAAGATTTTAGAAATTTTACAAATAGGATTTCTTCTTCAAAGACCATAATATTCGGTTTCAGAGGGTTTTGGTCAGGAATACCGCAATTTCATCTAGAAACTTTAATTGTTTAAAACGGATGAATTCTTATGAACTGCGCTCTGTAAAGATCACGTTGAAACTGTGCGGTTGGGGAACAAATCGAAAAGCACGAGTTTTGGAACATTAGACCGTGAATTATACTCATTAATCAAACTCCAGAACAGTGGAATGAGACATTAAATACAAACCCTATTCCACCTATTTCATTTGTTACTTATTGGAGAGGTTATTATAGATTTAATTCTATCGACCTCGTAGGATAAAAATTTACCTAACGTTTCCTATTGTTTTAACATTTAATTATCTATTTATATAAATTGAGGTTTTCATTCAGTTATCCGAAGATTATATAAAATACTAATCTTATAAAAAGGCAGAACTTGCCTTGAAAATCCATTTTATTTTGATTTTATTCGAAAGCAAAAATTGTAAATTATTGTGTTGAAGTCAGGCTGGTTTCATTCTCAGCTTCAAAATTTTGCTCATTATTAATCGGACTGAAACTAAGTACTTATTTGTAACTATTAGCCAATAAAAGTTTATTAAGGTAACAGTCTTTTTATGAGGACCTATTTATTAAGATTAATCCTCTGTAAAATTCATTTTAGAAAAATTACCAAAATTATTTGTCCTCTATTAATTTTTATTTGATTGGAAATATTTTGACATCGAATGATTGCAAATAATATTCACTTTTGAAAATAATCATGTCATTTTAGTTTAATTTGAACATTATAAGCGTGATGACAGGAGGCAAAGCTGCCGGTTCATACGACAATTGCTGTGCCATTTGCCGCGAAAACATCCTTCCAATTCTGTTATATCCATTCAAAGGATTGGATTAATATTCAAAAAACTGTTCGCATTGTAGAAGAACTTTTCATCCAATGGCATAGGAGGTGGAGTTATTCGACGCGTAATTCTGCACTATTGCGAAAACATGTTTTAGTTTGTGTTTCTTCTCAACATTTATGGGGATTAATTGTGATTCTATTTAGGATTCGATCCTACTGCAGTGACCTCGAAAATCCGGTAGTGTTTTCGATAACTGATCCTAAGGAAAGTAAGACGCTTTCCGAGAATAATGATTTAGCCGCTTCTTTAACAATCTCTGAAGATGATTTTTAACTTTGATGGTAGGTCTCGCAACTTCAATTCATTTTTCCTCACAACAGTTGAGAAGGCAAGCCAACCAGAAATGATTTTCAGTAGCCTGCAATCATAACATTAGCAGAATTGAGATATCTAAAATTTTTAAGTTAGTGGAGCGTCGAAAACCTTAGACACTCAAGATGAATCGAATTAAGACAGCAATGTATTCAAGTTGGTAGTGAAGGTGCTTCTACAATACAAATTTCATTAAGCTTCTCTTCAATTTTAGTAAAATTCGAACGTTTAAAGTTTCGGTAACTCTTCATATTTTTTCGCAAGATCGAAAGAATTAGTTACGACGATGCTGACAGCAGTCAGGTTTGTGGGGTTTACAACGCTAACAAGGCTTACTGAATCACGTGCGCTAGAACTTTCTGGGAAGTGCGGAATGTAACCGGTCGCGTAGAGAACAAGCGCGGACGTGTGTGCAGAGACCTCCTCAACCAATCAGCAATCAAGATCCCTGAAGCCTAGCGTGGCTTTGTATTTAATGACAAAACTTTTGAATCATAGTAACGAGGAGGTAATCAACAAACTCTCTCCACTCAGCACCTTTCCGGTTCTTACCACTTTGGGCATAGCTTAGCTAATTTGGGAGTAAACTGAGAATAGAGGACTCTGCTAGAGGCTATTCGGACTGCTTAGGAGGATTACTTAGGTGTGACATCCGCTACAGGTTAAAGCTACAAAAGTGAGGGCATATTTAGAAAAATTGAATTTCAGATCTCGTGCGTTGGGAAAACATTTCATTAAAGTAGGTCAAGTAACTATAAATTCGTTCTTTAAAATTTTTGCAAATGTATTTTGGGAGAATTCAGTTCATTAATCTAAAACTAAAAAAAAATATACTTCATGGTGTATTAGAGTGGATAGAATTCATGTTTGATTCTTCAGGCTCCAAAAGTAGTTTGCATTTCGAAACAGTGTAACAAATTGAAATCCCATCAAATTGGACCAATTCTACTTATTTGCAATTCTATGGACTCATCTTGCAGTTTTGTAAGATAAGTAATAGATATAGCAGAGTAAGATTAGAGTTGCAAAATGTAAGAATAAAACAAAAGACTTACTTAGAGAAGTGTTTTAATGTAGAGAGGACTGCAAATGTTGAAGGCAGATGAGATTTCTTTGATATATTTTGGTGGGAGGATGTGCAAATTGAGAGGTACTGGTTGGAGGACTTGGTTTTAAAGATTGGCAATTTGGAGTTAAAGATAATAGGTGAGACAGAAATAAGTTCTTTATAGGTATAGAGTTAGCAAGCACCGTCAGAATAGCTAAAAACAGTCATGACTTGCAGGTAATAAAGCAAATCTAACCAAGGTGTCACTTGGACTTTCATAAGCATGCCAACGTCTGCATGACAATATAATTAGATCGATTGATAACGGTTCCTGTTTTTTACATGTTTTCCAAAAAAATAAACCCTATTTACTGATTTCCACCTCAAAAATTTCGATAAAACATTTATAATTCCCTGAATTGTTTACACTTTAGTTTCTTGAGCAGACTAATCTATTTTGGAATCATAGAATTTTAAACGATTAATAACTTTAAACAATAACCAGTGAATTCTTGTCAATTAAAGGAGATTGTCAACCGATCAAATGTATGTTATGATGAATAATTTCCAATATAGTCTTATAATCTTGAGGAGAAGTGAAATTCTAATATTATGACTTTAAAAAATAAGGATTCCTGCATAGCACTTTGTCCTTGATGCCTTCATGATTTGATATTAAAGTAGCTGTAATCCGGACAGTATGGCTAGTTTAAGAGGCTGGCCAAGTTAGACCGACGCAACAGCTACTTCCGAGTTAGAAGACCAAGAGCTACGTAAAATCAAGTTTATATTGGACTATTGGGAAACGAATGTGATAGGAAAGGAAGGAAGATTAGAAAGAGAAATTGGCAGGAAAGAGGAAGGGCTCTGCACTGAGCGAGGACAATCTGAGTTGTGAGGAAAAGAGATACTTATGCTTTTCATTTAAGACCTTCATGGCTTGGGATACTTGAAAGCATTCCAATCGATTGAAAATAAATTTCGATATCAATGATGAGGCAGTTGATCGATAATTTGCATTTGATCGCATTTTCGTAATCTCCACACGTGATGGGGAATGGAATCACTCCAATCTTTGCTGTTTGAATTTCATTAATGTTCATTATCAGATTTCATCCAAATTATTTGCCACATGTTGTAATAAAATTAAAATCGTTTCAAATACATTACAGAGTAAGTAGCTGCAATGCATTTTAAATAAGATCTAAAATGTCTTTGAGTGCCATTTGCAGGAACCTATAATTCACAATTTTCATAAAATTTGGATTGATTTTATTATAATTTTATATGAAATAAAAATTTTAAGTTTTACAAACTTATTTTTACTTATTTTAAGGTCATGAGGGAAAAATAATCTGAACAGCTTTATCAGTCAATAAGAAGTGAATATGTTTTTTGCAAAATAAAATATTATTTACTTTCAGTATTGAACAGTTTTAGAAATCGGTTCCAGTTTATCAAATTATGCGTTGGAAGTTTGCCTAATTATGCAGCCAATTTCTCATTTGATGCCAATAAAATATAGTTTTAAAAACATAATTGCACTTGAAAGGGCAATTTATAATACCTTAGATGTACCCAAAATCAATAAATATTCGAAAGCTTGGGATTATAATTAGGGAACCAAGGAAGGTTCATTTTTAATACGTATTTAACTTCAAACAATTTTCAGTACAAAAAGCAAAATATTAGACAGTAAAATTAGAGTGTAGAAGAATTAAGGCCGAACAAGGAGAAGGAAGAGGAATAAGTGAAAAATTAAAGTTGATTTGAGTTGGTGATGTCAATTGCAGTATAGCAAAGTAAATCGGGTAGGGCTTTACCATTAATAACGCCGTACACAAACCAAGAGAACACAAATACAGATAATTGATTAGCATAAGGATGTATTAAAAGCGCCACAAGACTATAATAACGGTAGTGACAGAAGATATGTGTTATATATAGGAAAACAATATTTTTCTACAAATAATTCTTATATGTA
The DNA here is from genome assembly GCA_900708905.1 of Hymenolepis diminuta. Lineage (NCBI taxonomy): Eukaryota > Metazoa > Platyhelminthes > Cestoda > Cyclophyllidea > Hymenolepididae > Hymenolepis > Hymenolepis diminuta. The sequence continues at coordinate 3,454,471 of CAADRB010000006.1, forward strand.
AGATTCTTTATTTTCCACCTTTTAGTTTCTGCTTCTTTTAATTCCCTTTTATTCGAACGAATTTATTTACATTACCGTTGTAAGTGGCGCATTATATAAATCGACCTATCGATACGAGAACATGTGTTTTGTTTTGATATAGTGGTTTGGGTCGTTTTTGTATTGTGGTGTTATCGGGTCGCATTCGTAATTAATGTAATATCTTAGGGAATCTAAGAGTCAGTCACAGTATCCTGCAGAGAAGAGCAGATTGAAAAATATATGGTACTGAAAATATAAATAAAACGACTATGCTAACATGTTATTAACTGATATCGATATCACAAAGGCCGGATTTAATTAAAATTCATTTGCCCAGTAAGAAACCTTTGAAATGGGAGAATGAAAAATTCCTTTTTGTCAGGTATTGAATTAATGGATCACATTGACAATTTATCATAGTAATCAGTTTACATAAAATATAAATGGTTTGATTTGCTATCACGTCCTTGCGCATATCCTCGATTTTGCCCAATCAAAAATAGATAAATCTTGCTTGTTTTAATAAGTAATATGGGATAGGCTAATTAAACAGCGAAAATGTAATTCACCGGTGTATTACAAAATTTAACTAAACATTATTCTCATTTCTTGTGGCCAATTTCATAGTTAAAAATTAATTTATTTTTGAAATACAAGAGATCCATTCATTTTCCCAATAATTTCAGTGAATAGTCAAAGTTGTGTTTAAAGTGATCGAATTTACAGCAAGTTATTTGTCTTATCACGAATTGAGGTTATTCGAAAGCCTCGTTTAATGAATGTCATAGGATCAACGTCTCAAGATTCTAGTAAAACTGAATGTGATGTAAGATTTTCGCACGTTCTTTATTTTTCAGACTACTTCTCAACGCAAGGTCTTATCCGCTTCGAATTTCGCCATCGGTGGGCTAGCAGGATGCTGTGCAAAAACGGTCATCGCTCCACTTGACCGGGCCAAAATTAATTTTCAGAGTAAGTAAGCACTATTTGCTCTTATTTTCAGCGTCTGAGATGTGTTTTAATTTAAAGGCTCTCCTTCGTTTTTTCAAAAAATCCTACAGAACGGCTGGTATCACTAGTTTCTGGCGGGGTAATTCTGCAACATTAATCCGTATATTTCCCTATGCTGCTGTTCAGTATGGAGTTCATGAAAGGATGAAACACTTTCTTGGATTGACTAATATTTCTAACGAATCATTGTAAGGATAATCGTCAACACTGAACGCTATAATTTGTCTTCCTACAAATTTAGCACATTTTCCATCTTTTTATTTTAGAGCGATATCCCAAGTTCGACTGCGGCGTTTTATCGCGGGGTGTACAGCTGGATCGGCTTCAGTAGCCTTGACGTATCCTCTTGATTTGGTCCGAGCCCGAATGGCCATCACAGAGCGCGTCAAGTTCGTACCTTAGAAGTAATTTGTTTATTGTGCCTTTTTAATTAATTCTTTAAACAATTTTTTTCCCTATTTCAGATATGCTAATTTCTTTGATGTTGCTCGAATGACCTATCGGGAGGAAGGCTTACTTTCGCTTTATCGCGGATTTACTTCTGCTCTACTCGGCATTCTCCCCTATTCTGGTATCGCATTTTCAACATTCGAAACCCTCAAGGAGTGGCGACTTAGTAAGTTGGAAGATCGCTTTTTCTAATGCCTTTGGTTGGAAAAATAGCATCTGAATAAAGGGCCTAAATCCCTATGTAATGATGTGAAGGATTCCCCCTAAATGCCTTCGAAAAATTTTTTTTTGAACTGTATTAGTTTTGCTTTTTGAGTTTGCTTGAACTGTTTTCAGTCGTCACAGTTGCGGGACATTCATTAGTGATTTGCATTCGCCTCTCTCCCGGCTACACGGTTTATTTTGCTAACTTAATCTGACACACGGCGATTACAAGACTTGTGGTGCAGACTCTCGGTTCCCTCGCTCTTTCCATCTTCACTGTTTTCTTTGTCTCTTTTTTTTTTGTTATCGCTTTCCCAATCTCTCCTCTCCTCCAACAAGTGTTAGACACGTAGGGTGAACGTTAGACATTCGTTGTGGTTTTCCAACAAAGTTTGCCATATTGAATTAGTGGTAACTTATTAAGTTCCAACGGATTTTTTATTGATTTATCTTTTTTCAAAGTAGTATGATGATTTTGCTTTGCTACTGATTTTATTGCTAGTTTCTGTACAGTTTGCACTTTGTTTCACATGGTGATCTAACCTCAATGTATTATATGGGGTGATTGAAAATTACCTTTTCATGAAAGTTCTAGAGGTTTAAATGTTCAAGTGTCAGATTATCGACACACTATGAAGCTCCGAAGTCCGAGTGCAAGGATATTGAGGTGTATATTCAGATTGATGCAAAAAACCATCAGAAATAGTTATGAAAAATTCAGAGGTAAATCACCCTACTTGTCTGAGTAATTGCAGGCAAATGTTGAAGTATAAATTGGATTTCAAGTAAAATCTATGCAATAAATTGATTTTGAAATCTCGTTTTTTCATTAGAGGATTATTAATCAAATTACTTGTTTAAAAATAATCATATGTTTTGTAAGCATCAATTTTTGAGCCTATTGTCAGTAACTGATTTTTTTCCCTTGTCTAAGTAATTTTTGGCGTCTTCATTTAAAATCTTGCTTGAGTCTTTTCGTAAGAAAATGCTTTCATAAAAATCTAGTGTAAATAATGTTCACATTTATCTTATCTGGTGTGGTGATTGTCTAATCGTTGCCATCTTCACTTTTTCTGCTAATTTATTCCATCACTAAAATGTTTGGCCTTTTTTCGTTTTGAGCATTTCGATTGTGGATTCACTGTTTCGTTGTAAGCACTCTTTTGACTAAGGAAAAATTTCATAAACTTTACAAAAAGCTAAGGTGTGGATTAATCATGGTAATTGAAATGTATCTTTCAAAGGCGTAATGGTATTAAATAGGTTAAAATTTTTGGCAGCAAGTAAAATCGAAAATCGCCTTTTGATATTTTCCTATTTATTCAAATGCTTTGAGTTCTTTTTTTTCTCGGTCAAGAGAATGAGTTAATACCGGCTTCTCTTCCACTTTTAGATTCTCCTATAATTGTGACCTTTTAAATAATCTTAAGAATTCGTTTTTAGTATGGAGAAGCGAGTTCCCTTCTTCATTTTAAGACGTTATATCTTTGATTCCGTAGTGTAATTAATTTTAACTCTCAGTATTCCACTAAAGTTTTAAGTTTCATAATAATAACTTACCATCGTAGTTAAGTGTTTTAATCTGCATTTGTTACTCTTGAGATTTGGTTTACATTTCAATTAGTCCCGAGGTAGTGACCTTCAATTTAAAGTTCAAGAGTTTGTTTCGGGGATAATGTTTAAATAGGATGATGTATCGCTTTCAGTATTACATGCACTGAGAGGAGGGAGAAATGAAATTAGAATATTCGTCTTGAAAATAAAATTTCTATGTAGCACCTGATACAATTGGTGTTTTAGATGGTCATACCTTGACGTTTTCCAAGGGTAGTTAACTTTATGCTTAATTTTATATACACTTGAGTGATGATTATTACTAAATGTCGTTTTCTGAAAGCGGAGGTTTACCTTCGTTTTGTATTTTCTTAAACTTGTCTTTCGCAAACTGTTATGATCTGCTCTTCTCTGTAGGATAGCGTAACCGACTCTTAGATCTCCGAAGACATTGCACCAGTTACAAATATGACTCGACAACACTACAATACAAAACGACCTAAACTACAATATCAAGATAAGACGCACATCGCTTTATAATATGCGCCATTTACAATCGTAATGTAAATAAATTGGGTCGCATAAAAGGGAATTAAAAGAAGCAGGAAGTGAAAAGTGGAAAATGAGGAATTTTATTTTGGGGGAAAGTATTTTTTTCTTATATGCAGCACAAATCAATTCAAATTCGTCTGATACTTTAAAAGTACGCTCCAATTTAATCATTTTATAGACTGGATAGTACAACTACCCCCATCTTTTTACAGTTACACAGTTATTAGCCCAAAATGTTATTTATTTTTACCTATTGCGATTTTTAATTAAGAGAAACGTTCAAAATGTGGAATAGTCCAAGTGGGAGTTATTTAATGGTGACCCAATAAAAGTTGGTAAGAAAGTCGGAATACCAAAGTTCAATTAATAATCAGTAAAGTTCACTGTCTTATATGTTAATGTTTGTTCTTTGTTCTCTTGCCAGGAAGAAGGACATCACCTGATGGCCAGTTTCCTCAAAGTCTTCGACCTGTTGAAAACCTCCTTTGTGGAGCATTAGCCGGTGTCCTTGGTCAAACTGCCTCCTACCCCCTTGATATTGTCCGACGAAGAATGCAAACTGCCGGTGTCACTGGTGAATTTCTTTAATACATCATTAGAACTAATATAATTAAGATTTCACGTATTTATAGATCTTATTAAGTAGAATAGGAAATTTCATTTTCTCGGACCTTGTGGTTTGTTACCCTTTTATTGCATATACTTTAATCCTTTGAGATTCTGTTATGTTGTCTTTAGAGCCAGTTATCAAATTTAATAAAAATTATGTGTGAGCAAATGAGAGTGAGATAAGAAGACACTGGCGGATCAATTACTACAAACTCGAAGAATGCCTACTTTGTCCATCTAATACTTTGCGACTGACATAATATATTACGATGCGACCTCCCTGGGGTCTTTCAGTTTCCAATAAGTTAGATTCGTGGTTTGATTATGATAATTTGTATGAGTTCTTGCATATTTCACTAACTCTAGGACCTTGAAGTAATTCCTTTCCTTTCACGAATACGCCCTATATTTCACTGTTCTCGAATATGCGATTTCACCGATCTAATCGGCTGTTGGCACACCCTCGTTTTGGGTGTGGGCCTCGTGTCTGTAAAAAATATCAAATTAATTTACAAAGGGATAGAATCAGTGCGTCCCTGTCTGCACTTCGTATTGCATGGGATTAACTGATCGCGAGATTTTGAAATATGTGGCGTGTTGAAAGGTATGGATATAATCTAGAAGGGAACAACTTAGAACAGAGGAAACTCGCTAAGCTGTTGTTCTCCTATGTTTTGTAAACTTCATTAGCGCAGTACTAGTAGAATGCCGCCTCAGTACGTTTGGAAAAACGGCCGCCTAATTAGAAAGCTATAAACATCTTAAAGCCCAGACATGTTTGAATGGGGAGGGGAGTATTAAACTAGACAATCATCTGTTCGCCTAGGATACTATAGCCGTCTTTTTGAAGTGGCAGTCCACCGGTTGCTTACTTTCTCGTGTACGTCTGTCTCGTCAAATCGCACACATTCAAAATCCCTAAATAAGCATGGGTGGATAATTAGGAGTTTCCCAAGCTAAGATAATACAAATTTTTGTCCCAAGATTCGATTGGGAAATATTATTATCATTATTGTAATTATTATTGGATGTTTACCCTTGTGGTGTACTGATAGACACTCACATTCAATATGGCCTATTTTGTGCGTTTCTCCCCGTTCCTCCTCTCCTCTCCCTTTCATTTTCTATGCACTAACGCTCATGCGCACCTTATGCCCATAAAAATGAGCTAAATTCTGTATGGTTGTCGTTTAATTGGTTTATCATGTTAGAATCGGATTCCGCCCAACCCGGGATTTTTTCTGTAAGTGGCGATTTCAGCAAATAATAAATTTATTTTGGTGTTCTTAATGTTATGAATTTACTTGATTCTTGTGACATACCATCGAACATGTTTATGCACATGTTCTTTTCTGGATAAGTTTGTGCAAGCATATTATGTCTTGTTCTTTTCTTATTTTTTTATTTTGCGCTTGAACTTTTACTTGGCTTAAACCTAAATTGGGCTGAAATCTAATAATAATATTAATTTTCAAGCCTTTTTTAGATAGCCTTTTCCAACGCACATTTCCAATTAGAGGTTGGCATCGTTGGATCTGCCAACTCATTTACTAGCCAGACTTAATCTGTGCGGCTGACCATTTGACTCACTAGATGTGGACCGATGGGGCTTGAAGCCATGAGATTTGATTCTGCAGAAGATAAACCACCCTATGACTTGTTTGAAAATTTGTTTTCATATGAATGATTAATGCAGTCACGCTACCTACTTAACCGCTGTACAACTAGTTAACCTCGTCTGACCTCATTTCGTTCTATATCAGTACTGCTACAATATTCATTGGCTGAAGGTCGCAATTTGTGCTGCCCTAGTCCTTTATGATTCTCAGTTAGATTTTAGGGTGTGTCCGTTACTATCCCTATTGGTCTTGTCGTCAAAGTTAAATATTTAACCACCTATTCACATACTTTTCATTGTTTGTCTCTGCTGCTACAATCAATATATTTATTGGCATATTAGAAGTTTAAAACTTGAGGGTAAAGTATATTGTTTTAAGCTCATAAAGGCAATCTTAACTGGTATAAAACGATGATTTTTTAACTTTGATTTTTTTAGTTTGCTGTCGCTCTGGACATGTCCACTTAAGCGTCTTTTATATTGCTTATAAGTACCATAAGTATATTGGTAATTCATAACTTTAAATGGTAGCATATCGCAGATCCTCTTTAGATGTGCATTCAATTCCCTCACTGTAGTTTAGCAATTGCCCTTAGAACTCGGTGACGATTACAGCGATAGTTACTTCCTTTGACATGTATCTTTTAAAATAATTTAAGATTTATATTTCTGTTCTAGAAAAGTAAAAAACCTTTGCACAATCCTTTCACCATTTAGGCATTCTCTACAAACCAACTTCTACAGTTAAAATGAATCCTTCTGATTTTTATGGGTATTTGATAGATCGGCTTGTGATATAATATGCTAATGGGGCAATAAGAATGTAGGATCATTTTCTTTGGGATAGTACACTTACTGAAGCGTTAGTTATCGTTAGCTCTTAATCTCAATCATGGTTGTAACATTATATAATAGTTGTCAACCCTTAATCGTCTTTTTTTATTTTAACATTTCAGATCAAGGTTCCGGTTTTCTAATTTTTACAATCTCTAATTACGAATCTGGAATCACTCTAATTTTGTCGATTAACAAGCACTGTTAAAACATATTATTGAGTATGAATAGTTTTTTTCTCGCATATTATCTTTTCCATACCATTGCCTCGTTTGGTGCATTTGACCATGTTTTGAACCACACATTAGAATTGACCCGTGGCTGCTTTTTTAGGAATATCGTGCAACTCTACCCTCGAAGAAATTGCCAAGTAGAAATAACCATGTAGAATGAATAAAGAAATCCAGTACATGATAAAAACTGATTTCTAATGTAATTTCTCTATAAATTGTTGGGGAATTCAATTTGCTATATTTTTACCTTAATTGTTTTTTTTTTAAACTCCAATAATAAGGCATTTCTTTTATCTGATTAAGATGTTCTACACATGTATTCTATTCTGTTTCTGGTTTTTGAATCGCATATCTTTGTTACAGGTAGTCACATCCGTTGCATCAGACCAAATTCTATCTGCACATTTTCAGTTCAACGTGACCCGGACATTATAACAATTACGATATTAGGCTCAAACACTACTCAATGCAATATTTAAGTGTGAAAGCTACATTTTTTATATTCATACTCTAGTTAATTTTTCTCAGTTTTACGTATAGTGCACGTGTGTCGTTGAAAACTGCGCTTTTACACGAAGCTTGCAGATTTGTATACTTTTATTAAGAATATGTCTGATTACATGCAATACGTAATGTACAGACTTAACTTAATTTTTCAAATAGAAGAATTAATTGGTCTTCAATATATTAACATTGAGTGCATATTCTTTTTATCTGTTGACTGTTAACGATTTTTGAGTTTTAGAAATGAGTGGAAAGGTTGATGCTAGTGTTTAAGTGACCCCTCTAACCGAATCGTAGCGAAATGGCCTTCCTTGGTAATCCTAGGCCTGCAAATTCATAAAAATTAGTATGGTTTCAAAGATGAATTTACTCATTAGATTAATGCGAACAATATCCTTTTCTGCATTTTATTCAATGACGAATTATCATATTTTAGCTCGTTAATTTTATCGGGGTCATACAATTTAGATGCAGGTCGCTTCTTATATAGGGCTCTTTTGGTTATACCGAGAAGTTGAATTCTGCTTCGAATATCTCTTGAGCTGCTGTAAATAGTTTCAAGTTTCCTCTTTAATGGACGTACCTATTGAGATCTACTAATCTAAAAAGTTCAGGTGTCTCATCTCTGCGATGCTAAGATCATGTTAGCTGCTTTATGGCGTTCATTCTGTTTTCTCAACCGTAGGAAGAAGAAGATAAATCGAATTGATAAGACTTGAACAACCAGTCAGTAACCACTGTATGTCGTGGACAAGAATCAATTCAGTGACGAATCATGATATTTGAATTTTGGAACGTGAGCTACCCGTTAAGTAAATATTATGCAACCGAAACTAAAAATTAAATAAGACACTTTGATATCCTGGCTTTACTCTTAATGCCTTTTCAATCCCCCCCCATTTATCGTTTTTGAAAAAAGTGTTTACTTTGCCTTATTGTGCGAATTAGCCGTAATAATGGGGACAACGTCCTTAACAATAACGGTTTTTCGGTACTGCTAACAGATCATTATTCTAAATTTATTTCAGGTCACCCTGAATACACTCGTAGCATTCTGGGCACAATGAAGATAGTCTACCAGCATGAGGGTCTGTTTCACGGTCTCTTCAAAGGAGTGACAATGAACTGGATTAAGGGCCCGATCGCCGGTGGCGTCAGCTTCACTGTCTTTCATCAGCTTCAATCCCTTTACTCCCGTTGGAAAGGTCGCAACAACCCACCGAAACCATGATCAGCTTAACGAATTATTTGGTCTCTTTTACTAGTAGTACTGTGACGAAAATTCAGCCCGAGATGCCTTCTTTGTCATATTGATTATGTGTATGTTATTTGAAATGCACCTCTACTGTTCCTTACATATAGGCCCGTATTGCATTTACATCATGCATACTGTAAAGAATAAAGTAGTAATCTTGGATACAAAAATTGACTTTTGTGTTTGGGTTTGTATCGAACCGTCCTTTCCCTCTGAAGACTTTGGGAAGGATTAAATTGTTGCCACTCCAATAATCGCCACCAACCTTGGGTAAAATTCAGGACGATAGGGATCTCTATTAAAGAGTTCAAACTTCAATGTGTACGTCAAAAGCATTGATGAAAGACCAAAAGGGCATACATTGCGTCGGTAATGAGAAAGTGAGTAAAGTAAATGGGATTCTACTCGCAGATGGGAACTGTGGGAAATGTAAAGGCGTAAAGGATATAGGTAAATAGGTTTTTGAATTCGAAAGATGGGTTAGCTACCTACAAGGATTGAGAGAAGGGTTTGTTCGAGTTAACACCTAACTTCTTTTGGTCTTTACTGCGTAACAAGGTACAGAGGAGGCGGGACGGTGGTGGTCAGTGTCTACTGAGAAGAACCAGGATCTACAGGAGGAAGAAGTAGATTGGTTGGGTGCGGATGTTTGGTAACAGTGTGTGATTTAAGAGGAGGAGGGATTTAAGGCCTTGGAGAGTAATAAAAAGTCGGGGAAAAGGCGTATGGATAGGATCGGCATGAGGTCACAGCAGGCGGTTGGCAACGCATATTCAAAACTTGAGGAGACATACAATTCCCGATGTAAGTAGCAAAATTTAACCGATATCATAGGATCGTATTGAACCTTCTTTAATATGTGAAGGAGAGATTATTTACTGTTGGCTTAAATCCCATGTGACTCTTAAAATTGGTACCTGTTGTAGGAAATTTTACTTTGAAGATATAATTCTCGATAAGCATTTGTCCTTTCGGAAATACATTATTTATATCCTTTCAATGGTCACCCTTATCCTTTCGAGATGTTGATGGATTTCGTCTTGGTGCTAGAAGTGTGAAAAAAAGGAAACACACGCCTTAAAAGTTTTGTAGGAACTGCCAGTTGTAAGAACTTGTTTGTTTATGAAGAGAGAGGTCTTAGTGGCCCTTAAGAGGGAAATTTCTTAAAATGTCTAATTTTTTTAGAAGAAGAGGATTTAAATAAGCAGATAGTTGATTTAAACTAACCGGTTCTATAATATCATTCTAACACGAAATATCAAAAGGTCGGGTAACAAGCCCTTTGTGATATAGATACAAAATGAAAAATTGATGTGTCAAAATAATATCTGCTATCTTTAAATCATTTTAAATGGAAGTACCGCACAATATCTGTAGGACAATTTGGGAGTTCGCAGAAATCGCCAATTAAATGACCTGGACTTTGCCATAAAATGAAGAACTAGTTAACCTCTACTAACTATAATTAAGTAGGAATAGCTTTTATCCTTAAATGCGCATAGTCGGACACTGATGGAGACACCGTTGCTCTTGATTTTAAGTTAGCTTGTGAGGATGTGCATCATGTGCACACTTTGACCTCACTCATATAACCCACCTACTGCTCATACCGAGCCATTATTTATTATTCTTTTCATTACTGCAAGAAATGTAGGTGTGCCATTTAACATTTCACCATTTATTTTGGCATTCATTTTTAAACTATGTCTGTGTAAGCAGTCAAAACTAATACTCTCTTTTGTGTTTCGTAAAGAATGGGTCTCTTTTAACCCCTTAACTCTTACCTATTTTCAATTTTAAGCGAATGAGAATGCGTCAGTATTATTAGAACTTAGTAGGTTCATTAGGGTATCATAGTAGCCAAGTCAGAGACGTGGATTATTAACTACACTGGTTATTTCTGACCGACAGGAGAGGAGGGGGGAAGTGTGCAAGTTTCCCATTAAAGAGATTCTAGAATACTTTCTTCTTGCTCAAGAGGCATGTCGTTATTATGCTGATTCATCATATGCCTCTATCCTTTTGCCAAACTCAAATGATGTTCATTAGAAAGCTTTGCAAAATGTTTGTGAAGAATAGTCAAGAAGTTGTTAGAACTGTATTACCACTACTGTTCTTATAGTGAAAAGAAGCTATGTTGGTGGGCAAATATGATATGTTAGACTTCAGAAAGTAATTCAGAGCTCAGTGACTTTCTTATCGTATCCCAGTGGTCTACAATCCGTCTTTACGATCTTACCATTGTCATATCTTAAAATACTCTTCCATTATTTAAAACTACACTCCTTTTCTCTGCTATAGATAATAACAATTATTCTGTAGTCGAATTGTGGGATCCATCGAAGAAATGACTTTCAGTAGTCATCTTTTAATATATATGTTGACCAAGCGTCCTTTCATTAGTCACAATTCTCATTCGTTTCTTAATATTCTGTGTTCCGAGTTAACTTAGCTTTTATTCATTATATTTGTATTTAACATTTAAAATCTAAATAACAAATATTAATTATTCTCCATGTTTACAAGGAAACATTTGCCCATCTTGACGCATTTACAAAATTCAGTTCGAATCTATATCTATCAAATAGAATCAAATAAAGTGCAAATTCACCGCCTTTTTTATTCATTTTAAACAACAGGTTAGTGCCAATTATGGTGTTTTATCTATTAGGAGAGCTTTGTTATATTATAAGAAAAATAAAATTATTTTTTTATCATCCTACTACCTTTTGAGACCATTTATAAGATGTTAACATTTTGTTAAGGTTCATATGGTTCCTAAAATTATTGTCTCACACCGCCTTCTCTTTCTCTCACTCTGAACTCATATTCCTGTTTGAAATATTAATAACTTAAATTATATTTGACAGTTCGATTAAAGACGTGATGAATTATTAAATGGGGCGAAAATGATCGAAGAGCACAATCGTTAAGAGTTAGAAATTGCTATTCTATGTTAATGATGGGATGAGGATCAAAGGGTCACCGTCGAACAAAAATTAACACGGAAGTCTACTGCATCTACTTATAGAATGTATGCATGTCGTGGTGATTTGACTGATTAATTGGTGTACCTCAATTTAATAGTAAAAAGAAGAAATTTTTAAAGCACTGTTTAGAACTGGTTAAAGTTCTGTAAACTACGTCCCTCCCTAGGGCAATAGACTTTCTGATTACTGTTTCTTCATGCCTCTGCATATTATTTTATTGATTTACCAGTATGTAATTCAGTGGATCGAAAAAGTGATCAGTTGTTTTTGGATTAAAACAGGAGATATAGACGTCAAGAAATTAAGTTTACTAAATAGAGAGGAAAGTAAGTACGATGATTTCTTTCAGAGAGTCTTAATAAGTCTTTCTTCAGGATTAATAGGGTTAGAAGTTAGTTCTCAAGGCAAATAGGGGGAATTTGAACTGAATAATTATATGCATAAACAAAAGTCTGCATTCACTAATAAATTCATTGTCATATTTTGCAAACTAGTTAAATTGTTCGACATATCACACCAATTTAAAGATCAGCTAAGCGCTTTCAGTCTGTATAAACTTAGATTTTTGACTTTAATACTAACGTGAATTTATGCATATGATTGAAGTAATTTCATAAGTTGACGATAAAGAGACGCTTCTTTGAGTTACTGGTCATTTAGTTCCTCTAGGTGGGAGCTAACGAATTCATAGTGAATGCGCTTAAGCATATGTATATTATACGTTAAAGTAAAATTTTATGGCTTTTAGCTATTCTAACACACCCGTCTCTTAAGCCCTAGTTTACACCACACAATGGCTCGACTCCAACTTTAGCTCTTTTCTCCAATTCCTTCTGGTCTATTTCCGTAGCCAGTTTATAAATAGGTCCTCCTTCGAATTCCTATCTTCTGTATCTCGCCCACATGCCGCATTTGTTAGTCTGCTTCTATCTCTTTTGCTTCATATTGCAGAATTCTTTAATTTCTTTTTACTCTTCGCATCTTTACGTCAGTAGGTCTAGTCTTGTAGTGTTACAACTGGTTACGCTCTATAATGCAACGATACTACCAGTGGCTACAAAAATGCACGCTCTAATGTCATATCAAATTTTTAAGTTGAATTCATCCCATTTCTTTTCTTATTATTATTTCGCAGAATTCCCCCCGGTGAACTTGGCTTTATGATTGCTGGCAACCATTACTATGCCTACCTTTTGATAATAAAACAAAATCATAGCGCTTAAACTTTATAGTAAATAAAATCAGATTTATTGGCTCCATAAAAACTGCGCATCTCACAATTTTTAGCTATTTATCCATGGTTCATCGATTAGGCATTTAATATTTTTAAACAAACTAAGTAACATTCCAGATTAGTACCTCAATTTCCCATATCACTGAAGAGGCTAACTGCGCATTCCCAAATGAAGCGTAAATCAACTCTGAAGTTAGTAATTTTTTATTTCATTGTAATTAATAATTCAATGTACACTTCGTCCCATCCATATTCAGGTACACACAAGTAGCCGTGGCGAACGGCATAAAAAGCGATTTGGAAATCAGGGGAAGGCTAGTTGTCCATGCGGATGAAAAAAGACTGAGGGGAAAGAAAACAGAGAATAATGAGTAAGTGTGTTATCTGGAAAAGTGGGGAGGGGATAGAGAGGGGAAATTAGGCAAATTTGGGTGAGGTCATGCAACAATTCCGCTGATAAAAGCACGCAAGAGAGGTTAACCTTTTGCTTGTTTAAATCACAGTAAAAGAGTTAGTCTCCTCACTAGGCAAGAGATGCATTGGCATTTGAAGATGGCCATATCTGCTGATGGAACCATTGCTGATGTAGCTACCATATTGACAACCCGCATCAGGGGAGGAATGAGGAGGCAGTTCATACCGACCCGTTGAAGCTGGAGGTTGAAGTAAATGGGGCTGACTCATTTCCTGATTGCACATCTGGGGCATGGAGCTCGGTGGAGAATATATTTGATTGCCTTCCGGTTTCATTACTCCATCTCCATTGTTGTTGTTGTTTATAACCTCAGAGATATTCGGGCAGAACTGAAGCAGACGATGACCGTTTGATTCGTCGGTGGGCATTTTAGATTGCATATCCTTTACGGGCAGTCTTAGTGCTTCTAAAAATGTAAAAGGAGTGTAGGTTTAGAGGTTTATGAGAGGTTGGACTGAGTCCTTTACAGTTACAGGAAGGCAATCTATGATTAATTTCCGGATGCATTTTGTGCGAGTAGAGAACGTGTGTGCAGGTATATGAACACACTTATAAATAGAGAGAGACTTCGGACATTCCTCTAAGGAGTCTGAATTGTTAATAAAAAAACGACTCAAGAGGATTGCAGAATAGCTAATCACGCACAGAGCACAGTTTCTTTGATCAGCTGGCCGCTGCTGCTAGTGGCCAGTTTGGAAGACAGGCAGACATGCAAACACGAGTTGGAGGGAAGAAGAAGCTTCCTATCCCCCATGGGAAAACGTCTTTGTACCCCTCCCCTTCTCACACCTGTCTCACATTCCCCTATTTCTCCCAATAGGGAAATAGAAGGGAGTGAACACGCCTCAAGACCGGAAATTAACAGGGTGACTTCGTACATGATGAGTACTGCATTCGAAATGTCTATGTACTGGGTTAAGAAGATATGTAGCAGTCTACCAAAGGAAAACGCAATCTATTTGTCCTTATTTTAGGTGTGTATTTATGTCTAAAATCCAATTGTCAAATCTTGTAAATAGGGCATTTAAAATAAAAATTCGAAAAGAATTGGTAAAAGTTTTGAAGCTTTCTGTGTTTTGTTTGGTTATTTATTTGATATAATATTTCTGATCGCTGCTGGTTATAAGAAAATATAAAAAAACTGTCGCTCTGAACTGAAGTGGATTTTTACTCAGAACCTAGAAGTAAAATTCCGAAATTTCAAATGCAAAACAATAGGACAGACATAGTGAACTGTAACGAATGAATTTTACAAAGAATAATTTTATTTAATTGAAAGTCAAATGAAGTCAGACTCTTCTCTACGTCCAATCGCCTCTCTTTTATACCTTTCTAAAATATTCAACCTTTTCCGTGCTTAGATACCTTCTCAACATTAAAACTTGTGATGATTTGTTTCGCAGTCAAGAGCCACAGTTATTCTCATTTTGGACCATTATTTTTTATGAGATTCATTTTGAATTTATGTAAACAGTGAGAAAATAACCAGTTTTCCATCATAGAATCAATTATCTTAAACGGTATTGACTAAGATAACTTCGCATGGTGCTTTGAACTGCTCTCTGCTTTCCTGATTTTTTCACTGGCATTTTTAATCACTGCGCCTCGAAAAGTAGGAGTAGCGCAATATTTGAAATAAGATCTACGAAAATCATGCTTTTTATGGGAACTTTCAGTAGAACATGTCTCATATTGTTCATCTGCAGAAACTGAACAATTAAAGAAGTAATAATGACAACAATCTTAGTTAGAACCGCTCTTACAAGAAACTTTTATTCTTCCACTCCATCTGTTGAGGGGAATCAGCCAATGTGGTTGGTCATTTACACCACTAAATGGGCACAAATAAGAATTCATCTCGTGATCAATAATTTAACCGGCATTCATTTTCACACCATTTAATTTAATGTTCATCGACATCTCCCACCTTTGTCATCCAGTGGCTTTATCATAGATTTTATCTTATATGCGAAATAAAGCTCATTGTGAGAGAATGAGAAGGTAGGCATGTTAAAGCTTTAATAATCTCATTATTGGATTTTTCAGTACTTTGGATTCCAATATCTCTGCTTAGGTGAGAATTCGAAACAGACTGCTGGAAAAAAGTATCTTTATTGATAAAATCAAATACAAGCCAGACTAAATGGTAGAGGAATTTAGAAAAAGTAAATTTCTCATCACATGTCCCTTTGGGTAACTAGATAAGTCAAGAGAACTTTGTATATATGCGGTGCATGCTTGTGCTCCAAGAGCCTTCAAGCGTGAAGGAGTCGTCATTTCTCTATTTACCCACGTTGAACAAAACCACTACATTTGTGGATTTATCTAATGTCAACGACGACGACAATTAATCCACTTCATTATTTTTTTTGTCGGAGTAAATAGTCAGACTTTCTAAGAGTTCTGTAATCATGAGCGCTCAATTTGTCCACGACTTACTTAGTCATCCTCAAATTATCAATAGCATTGATAACACTCACATACATTTCGTAATTTTTATAAATATATTGAATTTAAATCAAGTTGTATCAGAGAACTGACTTAAGATATTTAAGAATCTATGAAGGACTAAAAACCTTAAAAGATCCACCGTCTTCTATCAATGCCTTGGTTGGCAGACAAGTTTAAAAGTAAACTGAATTAACCTAATAATTCATTATGAAAACCACCCTTAAGCATTTAGATTACTTATATTGCTCCACATATTCATGAAATTTCGGTTTGCAAAATTGATTAAAACTGCGTGAGAGGAAAATATTTTTCCGCTGATAAAACTGCAACAGAGGGCGAGAGAAGAGGAATAGAGCTAACGCCCTTGTTTGCGTACAGGTGAAATGTGTCAATCAAGCCCTAGTCAGGTTATTTTTGTACCATCCCAGTTGTCCCATGATATCCAATATCTCTCTCTTTTGGGACGTGGGACATTCATTGATACTGTTAAAAGCCATTTCGATCTAAAGCAGAAACATTTATCTGATTTAAGCTACGCTAGTGTTCTGTTAATTAAGGGCAAGCTGTTTGTATCGAAAAAATGAAAGTTTAATAGTTCGAAACAAAGAATGTTAATTTCCTTCCTGAATTCTGTTTGATCCATGGTCAAATACACGTAATACCAGGTCCTCTTACTCTTGAGAAAATGTATGAAATACAACTCACTGTGATTGAATCTGTAGCTGTCATCGGTAGTGACTGCCTCATTACGTTCGTAGGATACTGACTCCAAGTTCTGATGCCTCGGCGTTTCATCCACCTCTCCAGGTGAAATAGCCCTTGAAAACATCTGCTGCTGTTGATGATGGTGGTTCTGTCGAATCAGTTCCGTGATACTGAAAGTGCCTGGTGCAGGAGCCGCATTCTGAAGTGGTGGAGGAATATGCATTAGTGCCTGTTGCAATAGGAGCTCCCTGTTAGCTGATGTGACCTGTGAATCAGTCGGAGGTCCGCCCACTTCATCAACCAACGCTCCAGTTGTTCCAGAAGAACTGCTCATATAGTCTGGATACCAGGCATCCTCCTGTCTCCTAAATGCCGGGAAATCACCAGAAGATAGATTTGCTGCTGTTACTGCTGCATAGGCCCCAAACATAGGAGTTCTCGAAGGTACTTGAAAATCAAGTTCTGAGGTCTGAGTTGTGGGCTGAGGTAGACCATGTAGCAAGTGGAGACGGTCTGAATACTTAGTTTCTACTGGTGATAGTGATTGTGGTTGCAATGGTGGTGGCATTGGTATCTGTTGCTGCTGCTGTTGATTGTTGATTGATGGTTGGAGCTGTGTTGCTGATTGTAAAGAATGGGGAATAGGTGAAAGAAGTGCTGAAGAAGTAACCGTCGGATTTGGGTTGGGCTGGAGGGTCTCTAGGAGTGATAAACCTTGTGATTGGTCTCGGTTGGAAGAACTTTGGTCGCAAACTGGATAACGAGTATCCTAAAAAGTAAGATGAAACACTTCTTTAGAACTATATCAATAGTGATATTGAGATAATGTAAAGGTTTTAGCAAAATTCCTAAAAATAAACTTTTCTCATCGATCAGAAACCAAGATTCATTAATTAATGAATAAGTTTACATTTATTCGATGGCTGGTGAAATAATGATTAGTACTGTCTTTGGCTGATACTTTTTTAAAAGATCTAATGATTTACTCAAAGGTGCTCCGTGATTCATCAGTTCTCAATAAAGTTTTGTATTTACGATAAAAATCTATTTAAACTTACCATCGAATCCCTTTGACAACAACATTCCTTACCTCTTTCTCTCCATTCTGATTTCGGTTCTTACCTCGGCTTTTGACCCGTCTATCGATTTCCCCACGTCATCTTTCACCAATATTCGTTTGCTTCTCTCTCCCAATTAGTGGCTTTTTCTGTTTGTCGCTCTATATTTCTCCTAACATATATATTACTTAAGGTCCTCTGCCTCGTTCCTATCTAATGGTAGTCAAGTTCAAACAAATAGGAAAGACAATAGCTTTACTGTTCTACGTTAGAGTTCTTTCAAAAATTTCAACCCAAAGGTTATTGATTAAAACAAAGAAAATGGAATAAAGGTGGGTAAATCTTTAATGATGCTAATACGCCCTCTGATATTGAAATTGCCAACAAGAGTAAATACCTGTGCTCCATGTCATATTCTAAAATGATACTGCGAATATTAATTCACTAAACTGTCTAGATCAGTCTTTCACCACTCTAAAATTTTACCGGTAAAGTGCAATTCATTGTCATAGTTTTATATTTTAGTAATATCAATATGCAGAAAAGTGGTGGCTATATCGGTTAACCTTGAACTAATGCAAATGACTTCAATATCATCTGTTGTGACTTTCATACAAAGTTGGCATTTTCTCGTTTATACCTGGTGGTTATCTGAGCGTAACCTTTCTGCAGTTTTAACATGAATAGATAAGCAATTAAAGTACATCAAAACACTATTCTATCTCCTGTTGTAATTTTACACTAATATTTCAATCCCAAATTCAGGCTTGTGTAGATCTGAAATTACCTTTCCAAAGTTGTTCCGATTGAAAAAATCGTCCAACTCTTTTTGTATTTAGATGCTACGCACATATTGGAGCTTACACGCTTGAGAGATTCTTAATGAATTTTAGAATATTAGGTGTTATCACTTATTTCTTTGGACTCGTTTGAAATGGCTGGAGGTCAAGCTGGTCCATACTACTAATGAATTTATTGAGAAATAAAAGGAATATTAGAGGACAAAGAGTTCTTACCAAAATTTTGTTTCGGACAATTCGGTTGATAGAAGACACGGAGGGTAAAGTTTCCTGTTTACAAATTCCGTCTTTTTCGAGGCGTTCTCGTATTTCCCAAGCAAACATGGTTGGTGTCTCGGCCTTATAACGGTGAATCGCTTCCACGACTTGGGGAGTCGCTACCTTGGGTTTGGAACCTCCTATTACGCCAGGTCGAATACTACCAGTTTCGTTATAGCTGTGAAATTAAATTAAATACTAATTATATAGAATACGTTAAATCCATACCGCTCTTATTAAATTGGAACCTGTCAAACTTCTAAACAGCCGAAAACTCTTATAAAAAGTAACTCTCCATTTAAAATTATTTTGTAAATGCTGAAATATTTATTAAAAAATATATTGAATTAATGGCGTTTAACTTAGCAAATTCATTATGGTCTTTAATAATCTAAATTATCAAATCGATTTATAATATATGTTTCAGAAATGAACAATCGGATAATCTAATGATGATAGAATACAATTATTTTGTGAACAAAATGGGTACGATTTTGAGGATGCATTTCAACGTAGTTAGATGAATTGCTATGTTCATAAAGTCATCAGATGAAGCTTTTTTTTAGTTTAGCTGTGTTTAAAACAATCTAGCTCGCATAAACTAGATACTCCTGACTATAAGAAGAGATGGAATGGCCAAACTCTAAATCTAACCAACTGCTCAGAAAAGTCTGGACATTGACTCAGGAAACACAGAGTCATGAATTTTAAACTTTGAAATATTAGAAAAATTCATAATTGACTATTATTTAAAAGAGGAAACAATTTGATAAATCTAAAGCACAGGTTAAGTAAAATTATTTTCATCCTCCGATTCTATTCGTCACTTCCACTCCATTTCTTTAATCCTCACATTTAAAGGTTATTTTACTGCTTTTGTAACTGAATTTGTTTTAATCGATAATGATACTGACGTTTCATAATATAATCTTAACAATTTTATAAAATAATAATTGATAGGAAAACATTCTTTAGGTTGAGGTGTGAAGTTAAACTTCATGAACTCAAACATCTCTTTATTCTTCATATTCTTAATTAATGATATTAAACTTGTAAACCTTCCAACTCATAGCACTTTTAGTGTCTGAAATCTGCAAGAGCCGGAATATTTCACGTTAAACTTCTTTTAAATTTAATTTTTGCCGCCTGAATAAAAGTCGAAGGCAATTCTTAAAAGGGTGCCTCAGTTGAGATAAAGAAAATTAGAAGCGGGCAATATGGAATAAGCTTATGTTTCGTGCGATAGTGACATTCAATTCTTACTATTTTTCCTGAATGAATAGGGAAAACTTCAGTAGATTCATGCGTAAAATTTCAGTCCAGACAGCGAATGTGTGTATTAGAAAATTTTATCACATGAAGAGGCCTTATAAACATACTACGTTCTATTGATGGAGAATAAGACGGAGAGTTGATAGAGTGGGAGAGAGTGACGATTTCACAATGCCAGGCGCCGGTCTAACCAGTTATAATTTTACTACTACAATTTTAATTGACGTATCTAACCGCCTGCCTATGGCCCTTCCCACCTCTTTTCCTTCGTACCCTTGCTTTTCTGTTAAATGTAACGATTCTCCGCAGCAGTATATTGCTGCAGGCTTCCTAATATTTCTTCCCACTCCCCTTCCCCTCCATCCCCATAAAATTGGCTTGGAGACTGCTCCCTTTTTGGTATTTGTATTCAACTACTCTGCCCCTACACCCTCTCCAGTATTTCTACCACTAAAGAGGATATGCTCCGTTAAATTTATTAAGAGAGGAGTGTGCGTGAGTGTATTGTTAACAGGCAGTCTAGCGAAACAATGTCGGGTGCAGTGTGTTTTAGTGGTGGTGGCTATTAGGAGTGGCGGAAACGGAGTTGGAGGGGAGGGGGAGGGGGAAGGAAACTTAAATAAGAAGGGGAGAAAACTGAGGGCCAATAGTAGTACCTTGTATGTGAAAGAAAGAGATTTTTATCCTCTACCTGATACATTTTCACCTAGTGAACAGAGTTATTCACATTGTACTCGTTTATTCACCTCTTTTTTAATCATATTTAAAATTCTAAAACAATGGGGAAATAATAGATAATTCGTAAAAAAAAACGTGGGCCTATTATAAATTTGATAGTTAATTATCATCCGTTACATTTCATAAACTTTGTTCCTTTCACAATTTTTTTAGATTGACTGAATTTTTAAATAATAAATTTGACGTTATTCTATACCGCTAAATATAAGTCCCTTTCATTTCACTACTTGTTAATTTAATTATGATTCCCTTAATGATTATATTTCAATATGAAATATTTCTACTTTACGCAAAGCTCTTTTGAATATGTAATTCATACATGTTCTTTAAGAGTAATATAGTTAGTTTTTTTGTAGGGCCTTGTTTTAACATAATGCTTGAAATGATCGATAGGGTAATCGGTAGCAGGGTATATGGATGAGTTAAACCATGCGAAACTCTTAGTGACTTTGTCCGCTCTTTAAAGCATGACCAAACTTAGACTGAGTGAGATTGTTTAATAAAATTAGTAGGAGCTAATTTACTGCGTTTTATCGCCTGCCGCATTTGAGCAATATTGAGTATTGACCTGGACTTGAGACTGCCCATCATATCAATAACTTCCCTCTCCAACCTCTCTTAACCTTCAAAATTTCTTGGGCTCGAAACTGGGGCTACTGGTACCCTACTGCTGCTCTAGCTGCTACAAAGCAGCAAAAAACGCAGCAATGTAACCATTACTCAACTAATGTTTGTGTGTTCGCATTAATATCCCATACACACTCTCTTTACAACATTCATGGCTATACACGTGCCTCAAAATATCCCCATTTTCCTTCCCAGGGGAGGGAAATTGAACTGCAAGTCATATTGGGCCAGCCTGTCTCTTGCATATTCCCCACATTCCACGATTTGCCAAAATTACATTAGTCTAGGAAACTCGATACTTCTTATGATTCGACCTTCTGAAAAAATAAAGGCATTGACGGTGAAAATAATTACTCTTCTTAGAGGAATAATTTTTTACATAGTCCTGTTAAGTGGTGTAATTGAAAAATAAGACTCGGTAAAGATCCCCAGGCACTTGAATGTTCAAGAAGGTTCCAAATTATTTCTGTACTATCAAATTTGGAATATAATTGTTCGGGTACAAAATGACAACAGTCAGATTGCTATGTTTACCCAGACCATGAAGAACTGCCATCCAAATCCAAGGCCACAGGTACTTTATCAAATTCTAGGGTAGTTTAAGAAACTACACGCGAACGCTGATGTATACCTCACACTTTACTACTTCCCACTGTGTTCTCTTTTTCGTCCAGGAAATATTAATAATTGAACTATTCGATTTTAAACCAGAGTTACTTCCCTATTATAGTCAAGCAGTGAAGTTCTGAAAAAAATTTGCAAACAACCCATAATTAAAATGAATTCTTTTGGAGTATGTCGGAAGGATTTTGATCTTTCAACTAGATCTGCCATCACACAAAGAAAATTTTTTCCATGGATTTTCCGATAAAAGCGTCTGTTAGTTATAATAATTGATCAAAGAATCATGCTCTCGAATTAAAGTCGCCACCCGAAGAAATCAGGTTTGGGGAACGTTTAATTCACTAAACAGTATAGATAAAAACAATCTTTGGATTTCATTTTCTCAGCACATATAATCTCAAAGCTTTCTTTCACTTAGCATCAAAAATTCCTTCTTTTATATTCTATTAGGGTCTTTGGTCATTTTGAAGAAGTTTTAGAACTAAAAATTACTTAAAACCTCTTATAGGAGAACGATTGATTACTTCAGTTAAGGGAATAAGTTTTCAAGACGGATAAACGAGAATCTATAACTTGCCGGCAGAGTATTTTGCTAACGCAACCATGCGAAACCCGTAGTCGGCGAGAGATATCACAAGGTCGGATATTGGAGTGGGCCATCTCAACGATCCTTTGTCGAACCTCATCAGGCAGAGGACGTCCAT
The DNA here is from genome assembly GCA_900708905.1 of Hymenolepis diminuta. NCBI lineage: Eukaryota > Metazoa > Platyhelminthes > Cestoda > Cyclophyllidea > Hymenolepididae > Hymenolepis > Hymenolepis diminuta. The sequence goes on from CAADRB010000006.1 coordinate 3,477,252, forward strand.
TGACGAAACTGCCTCCCAATTGATTTACGTTTCCATGAGCTAGGGCAAACAAAAAATCACATTAAAAGAAATGAGAGTGCACTTCCTATTATTAGCTCTGGATGATGAAGAAAACTTCGGCGTGAATACCTAATTTATAGTCTTTTTAGCTAATTCCCGAGTGAATACTCGTGGTAGATCTGGCGGTAACAAACTGATAAAAGTCAGAAGAAGACCGAAGGCTTGAAAATGACAAAAAGCAAATTTCTCAATTTCGGCAGGACAAAAAGTATAGGTCGTGAAGTGCAGGAAGAAATACTTGAAATGGCGGTATTTGCAGATTTTTTATGTGGAAAGTAAAATATAATGAAGACATAAAGATAGCAATTCAGAGCCACAGAATCCTATTTAGAAAATCACAAATTTAATATCGAGGATAAATTTTGAAAGCGGAAGTTAAATTGTCACATTTAAATGCTGAATCAACAAAAAATTTAAGCATGAACTCTTTAAACTAAATATTATTTTTTTTATGATTAAAATTCATTTATCATGTCGGAAAAAGATTGAATATACATCTTATTAAAATGTAAGTGGAGAAATGGAGAAAATATAAATATTCCAGCTGTATATTTTAACATCCGAGTCGGAAAATACTAGTTAATGTGGCAACATATTTTATGAATTTTTAGAATTCCTTCGTTTGCTTTAGGTTATAACTGAAATACGGTAAATTGGGAACACCGCGACTATAATATTGTGAAAAAACCACCAGGGAAATCTAGCTCATATCCATCTGCATTGTCGGTTTCATTAAAACTATCCAATCACTTCCTGCATGTTTTTGAGCAGAAAGTTAAAACAAACAAAATATCACCAAGATCACCTTGATTAGACAGCTTCCTTCTCACCACCCGCTTAGAAAAAAAAAGTAATTCACGAATTTCTAAGTACCTCCGGGAATATCGCTGTGAACAATTTTAGAAACCCAGAGACGATATCAGTATTACCTTTGTAATAAAAAAATCTTTCACTTAGGACAGAAAGTGCTGGTTATCTATCATAAAAGAATCGAAGTGCAAATTTTTTCATGTTTTTATGAAAAAATAATTCAAATTTTAATTCGATATCTTGCATGTTTGCAGCATATTAGAATATGGAGACTGCTGGATTGTGTCATTGTCATGATTACTTTATCTTCGAAAATTTCTTTTTATTTCCAGATGATTCATTGGAAAGTAAAGGGAGAAGGGAGTACTAAGTGTGCTGTTTGTCACATCCTCAAGTAGGAGAAATACATCCCAATTCGGGAAAGCGAAGGTGTCTCGAATTTCGCTGATGGGATAAACGCCATCGCCTCACACGCAAAAGGAGTAACGAAGCCAGTTGTTGCTCTTCCTTCTAGACCACTCCCCCTCCCACCATCCAGTACATCTCTTCCTCGGGACGGCGCTAAATTTCTGTCATGAAATTTCGTTACAAACTGCACCCCTCTCCTAAGGATGTACAAACGTCTCTGATGAATGAGGGAGGCTTTAAGAGTGATATGAATCATAAAAAGCTTCAGAAAATACGAAAGACTCTCTGTGGCCCAAAGTCTTTTTGCTTATTTTAAAAAATCAACAAAATAAATGTGCTGCACTTGTCATTATCCAAACAATGCACCCTATTGAGATGATTGGTATGATATGTTAAGGAGTTTGGCGCATAGTAATATGGATATCTAAAATAAGCACAAGAACAGGAGACTCTCAACAATTCGTTCAACTTAGTGATGGTAGGTTGAATTCCCTTTCTTCTATAACGCAATCGTGAAGTTAAGGTGATTAAGATTAGGTAGGTTTGATGGCAGTTAAATTAAATTATTTCAACAAATAATTTGTAAAGTCAATGTGAAACAGCACATTCTGACTAGAGTAAGTTGATGATGAGAGCTTAAATTAAATTATCACAAACTAGCTCTTATGTTAAAATCAATAAAGTAGGCTTAAAATATATAATGGAACTTAAATATAATTAGCGGAGAAGGTTGTAAATAATTTTACATTCATTTTTAAATTCAAATTCAAATTATAAATCTTTTACAAACCAACACTTTTACCAGGACAACTGCAGTTTTAAGAAGGATTATATTTGAATTTTTGTATAGCCTCATTAAAATTGTTGTCTTCTAGGGCCGGAGAGTTTTGAGATAAAATTATTCAAAATAAATTTACCCCTTAACAAAAACAGAAAGGTATTGGAAAAATTGTGTGAATGGTAAATGAATACTAAAAAAGGGGGCCTTTTTTTCAAATAACAGATTTAAATATTTCTGCTAGCTTCTGCGATTTAGAATAAAACTTATTTTCTTTGATGAAATTAATTCATAAGGAGGTGGAGAAATTAATAAATCAAATAACTATCACCAATGAATCACCTCATCCTTCCCGGGAACACATTGTCACAACGACTCTTACATTTACCGAAGTCTAATACGCTTATGATTGTTAAATCCAATTTATAATCCAAAGAGAGGCCTTAAATAAGGGAAAGAGTCTATCGAATAGTTATATGAAGCCTAATTTTTGGCTGGCAAGAGTGGGTAAAATTACTCAGCTATTGTTAACGACCACAACGCATGCTCCTACTTAAACATAGAATGACGGAGCAGTGCAGTTAGATTCACGTTACGACCACTGCAGAAGAAAATAGAAGCACAACTTAGCGTACCCTTATTTTTCCCCGGTCTTTTCCTGGAATAAAAATCCTCCAAGTACTGAGCTTGTCTGCAGACAGCTGCCGCAGCCATAGTAGCTGCAACTGTGGCATAGTCCGGTGGTTCACACTTAGTCTGATAATTGTGCTGCCAATTTGACTCAAAATTCCCCGTCATATTGTTGGCCAAAAAGTTACCCGGCTCCTCCGCTGGACTACCGTAACGAGGTTGTCCTTGATTTCCACCGCCATAGCCGAAGACTTCTCCAGGAGAACTAGCATGTCGAGAGTAGGGATAAACAAAAGGCGCAGCGGCTGCTTGAATGTATGCAGCTTCTTTAAAATGTGACATCTGCCAGGGAAGATAGTTGGCACTTGTACTAGTACTATCAGACATTGAATCTGCGGATGCAGAATTGTTGAAATCAGATTGAGATTGGTGATTCGTTTGATGAGATTGATGCTGGGGAAGACCGCTGGATGAGATCTCGTGATTCTGATGTTGATCCCAAAGACTCATACTATTCAAGCACATTACAAGAGTATGGGGAGAAGAGTAAGTGAAATGTGTGTAAGGGACACGATGTCTGTTTAGTCAAATGGAACAGCCAGAAAGTAGTCGGTGACGGTGGTAGTAGTATGGCGACAAAGACGTAGGGAGGTAGACCAGTGGGCAGTGAATAGAGTGAAGAAATGGGGAGGGGGGAGCATTAAGTTGAGGTGGGCACGCGCGAATACCCTGACACCTTATCCTCCGCTTACCCTCACGTCCGCACTCGCTTAGTGTGGCTACGCCAATCATCTCCCATGCCCAATAACCAATAGCTCGTGCCACTTGAGTATTACTTCTTACGTACGCATTTTAATAGGTCTTAATCCTGCTGCCTTATTCTAGTTCGTACTCTAGATCAAGCAACAGGTTTGGCAGATATGAATGAATTAATTTGAATTGCTTATGGTATTAAGCAAATGAACTGAACTTTGTGATGTGTGTAAAGGGATCAAAAGGATATTAATATGAAATATAATCAATGAATTAGGGACAGAAAACTCCTTTAGCGTAATAGAATTTGGGCTATTTCTGACAGTGACTAGAAGGCAACGAATGACAAAGCATTTAAATATAGATTTTAATGCTGAATTCTATAGCAGTATAATGATCTGTGCATATGATACTAGCAACGAGATGCAAGTAAATAGGTCACAACTAAAGTGTGACAATAAAGCTGCTAGGAAAATTTCAAAAACGTATTAAAGAAATCGGATCTAAGTTTCCCAAAGAGAATTGTTTAAACAAAAAATATGGCCTATAATTGATAATCGAGTGTCCCTTCTCATGCTCCTCCTGAAAATTTAGATCATTCGATTATTCATTCGGCTATAAAAGCCCCCATCCCAATCAAATCTATAAATCTTATTGTATTAGTATCAAAAATGCAACAGGAAAATTTAATTTATTGGATTGAAGTGAGTACATTTCTGACACATTGATGGGCGTTTTTGGTTGTTGTATACCGGCAATCGAAGAACAAATCTGTTGGCCTTCAGCAATGTGTAAATTTTAAAATGAAAAAATTTTTAATATTGCCGATTGTGCACAATAATTCGTATTAACTAACGACAGCTATTGAGGCCTAATATATCTGACTTAGATGTGACTTTCGATTAGATTTAAATTTAGGAATGTGCCTTGTGTTTTGAGGAAGGAATAGTTAAAATATCCTCAAAAGCCTCAAACATATAAGTCCTAAAAGCATCTTTCGGCAAAGTAAAAGATAAAATGCAAAATCATTCATCCATTCAATCTCCCGCTGAAAAAGGGGCAAATTTCAGGAGGAAAGATGGGATAGATTGAACACCAGGGAAAATAGAATGAATCCTTAATGAGGAATCATCTTAAGAAATTCAATGATTACGTTATATTTTTCATAAAGGTTACTTTAGACATGGTTTAAATTCGAGCTTCTCCAAATTAACATACCCTATGGGATAACCACAAATGGAATAGATGACTTGGATAACAAAATATGGAATCCTATTATATCACCGGTTGAATCATCACTATGATACCAGTAATGCAGTAGGTAAAGTTATGAAGGAGTGACTAGGTCGAGTAGTGACGCTGGCAGTGGGAGCATTTTGCTGAAAATTGATTGGCTAATTTGTCTGCGCGGCCATGCGTGACAACGCGGCACATGGGATTGGTCAATGCGGACAAGTATCCGAGACCTCATTCCGAGCCAATTTCAACTTAGCCAAAGCTTTCTCCTCTATTGACGCAAATGATCAATTATTGTCATGGCGATTACGTTTGTATAATATTAATTTCTATCAGTCGGCGCATTCAAAGTGCTTTTGGTGGAAAGTAACACCGCGTTGATATGCAGTTAGACATTGTGATTTCGCGAAAATAGATAAGAATGATTAATCATGACTTATGTATTAAACTTTTAGAGAACAAAAATCTAAATATTTTAATTGATCTGCTAAATTATGGTACTATCTAAATTTATATTTGAGTAGCCATTTACAAATCGATTTCTTAAGAAGAGCAGTTTTCAATTATTTCAATAAAAGTAACCAATTCCAAATAGTGTCTTTCAAAACATATTAATATATAGATATATAATAGATTTTGTCATTTTATTCAAATTTTTGTCCTGTTTTCTATGATTTTGTTTAAGAAAAGGGCAAACTAATTTTATTTTTGTGCAAAAATGTCAGGCTTAAAAATGAATACACATCTATAACTCAAATATTTGGCGGTCTGTTTGTACTTTTACTCGTCATGGATTTTAAATGATCAACAAAGCACGATTAAATACTGCTGGTGGCTAGTTTAAATGGATTTTTAAAACATTAATAAGATTAATTTGTCGGCTAGCGCCAATGCCCAATAATAAACTTATATAGGTCACTTAAAGAGAATGAATATCTAGTGTACTTCTATGAATGCTTATGGCTTATGATTACAATTTAAGCACAAAATCGGTCCCGTGGAATCCCATAAAATAATTGGTTAAAGATACTCACTTGCTCGGGGTTGATAGTAGGGCTCTTCACGTTGCGCTATCGGCAAGTTTTCCTCGGAATAGTCACTGTGTTCGCTGAGTTGTTCCGACATGTTTATTTACATATAAGTGAGTGGAGGAAGGGGGAGAAGATTCGAGATATATCGATGCAGAAAATTAGAATAGAGTTAGTAGTAAGTGGTTTCAAAATCAACTCCTACTCACTAGCTAGATCACAAACACAGTTAGAATGTGCAGCGTGCGCCATTTATATACTTAACAGTCGTGTCAATACCCTTACACATAGCACAGGCTGTCCCTGCGCTTTTGAGGTCTTTGCGCGTCATTGTGTACTCTTCAAAACGGCTTTTGGTTTGCTGATTCTTTCTTCTTTATTTTTTACCACCTATAACAAGCAACTTCTATGTATAGGAATGAAGGATTCTCTCTGACGACAAAATGTAATAAAAACACAAAACAAAATATTTTACTTGATAAAAAATAATTTTAATGCTATTGCGAAATAAGAGTTTTAAGTAATAATAAATTTAAACGTAAAACAATATATCGCAACTGATCAATTTTAGTGGACGGAAAATAAGTTGGATTGTATTAATTTAAAAGTGAAAAAAATCAAATGGTTTTTAAATAATTATAAAAAACAATTTTTACTGATTTATTTTTCAAAATAATTTAGTTTAGAAATTCAGTATATATATTTTTTGATCCTGATCATTTTGAATTAATTTAGAACAAATAAATAGAAGAGAAATTAATAAAATCAGTCGATATAAATGAATAACAAACTGCTAAATTAATTCTCAAGTTATGTTTAATTTACCACAACTCATTATTACAACCCACTGGATATAGGAAAAATAGTCGATTTGAAAAGCCAAGACAAATGTATGTATACATATATACATATACATTTATACTTATACATGTGCCAAAAATTAAATAGGTGAAACTGCAATAAGTTGCATCTAGAAATATTCTATCCCTTTCCTCCTTTCTCATTTTGATCTTAATGGAAAAATTCTCCATTTCTGTCCCCGTCATTTCTCTGAATGGAAGTATGCAAAACGACACTATTTTCCGTTTTTAGAGTAAGCATAAATAGAAAGTAGTCCTCAATTAAGATCATATTTAAGGAGAGAATTTCACATTGCAGATTAATTTAAATAATAGAAAGCTGGAGCTGGAAAATAAATATGCCCCTCTCAAATGTATTTATACAGGGGGTAAACATCTAGGAGTGAAGATATCGTTACTTTGTATCCGTTGTATTTACTCGGCTTGATACAAAATCTAAAGTTGGATCTAAAGAGGAAAACATTCCAAAAGTCTACTATTTCCAATCTATACATATTGTAAATGATGTATGATTAAATACTAAGAGTTTGAATGCATACTACTGAAATTTTTACGTAGAATGAAGCGTAACACTTACTTGGTGAAATTTCCAAATGATTTCAAAGAAGTGCATGTAGGGGAGTAGGACGTAGTTGGCAGTAGAGTAAGAGTAAAGCAAAACGACATGGTAAATTAGACGTACAGGTATAAGAGGATATTTATTTTCTGTTATGCTCAATTGAGCATTAATTATTTGAAGAAAAGTTGCGTATTAGAAGTGCACTCGAAGCATTAATACTTCTCAGGTGATGCCACAAATCGGATTTGGACATCTATTCGGGAATCAAGAACGTGCAAGCAGTTAGAGAAGCAACCTATTTTAAATTGAGATCCATGCAGACTCATGTAATAAATAGTAATATTTACAAATAATGATTGTCAGATCCTCCATAATTTTGCTTAAAAACAGTATTAATATCTTTTGATCCGATTTCTCTTTATCAGTGCGGGAATTTGGGAGATATCTACAGTTAGTATACCAAATTTTTTGGATGTACATAAGTAGGCGAAAATGTTTTAGCACCTTTCTATCTTCTTCCTTAATTAGGTAGGATTAAAATATTTAATCAACATGTAATAATTTAGATGTAATGCTTGTTCATTAAACCGTCAAATAGTTTTGCAAATAGTTAAAAATAGTACTGAAATTTTCCTACAAAACTTACTTCTATGTGTCAATAAAAGTTAATTAAAAATTGCTCCGAAATTTAGGTGAAAATTCTTTCTTTGTGCTTTCCTATAATTAGAAATCCAAAAAAGCTGAATTTCTTTAAATATTTGCAAATTAAAAATCATCGAAGAGGAGCAGGGATATATTCTTACTGTTGATTTTATTTTTTTAATAACACCTTAAGATATCTGTAAAATAGATGATATTTACGAATTTGAACACTTATTTTCCCCCAGATCATCTACCGAAATTGTGGAGTTGTGAAGCTCCAAAAATATTTTTAGTTTCATTATCGATATTACCCATACTTACGTCAAAACTCGAGCTAATAATATTCTACTTTTATAATCTAAGTTTGCCTAGCGGAGGTGGGACATTGAAGCTGCTGATTTTGGGAAAAAGGTAAAGAAATGTGGTCATGGAACTCAGGATTTTCACTTATTCGTTACTCTGTTCAGAATAAGGGTTGACATTTCGGCCATTTTTGGGTATCGGCTAAAATTATCCACCAGTGGCCATCAAAATGGAATAGGAATTTTTTTCAAAAATCTCACTATAATAGACTCTTTTTTAACATTAGTGCTGGAGATAGGATCCCAAAATATGACATTTAACAGTTCATGTCTTTTGAAAGACAGAAAGCATTCAAAACTTGATATTTGAAACCTCAGTGTGATTTATGTTATAGTCATCCCTACAACATCAAGAGAGGTTAAGATGTGAATTCACAAATGCATTTGTAGAGAGATGTAATATCAACCTTAACTGAAATTTATTTATTCTTTCATTATACAGATATCTAAAAATTGATGACAAGTAGAAACAATGAAGTTGATCAATAGCAAAATCAATATGGAAATATCAATGACCTAATAAGAGAAGACTGAAATTATTTGAGGTGGTAAATATCATTAAGTTAGGATAGGTAATTACAGAATATTGAGCTCATTTAAGAGGTCTGCGTAGTAGGAATCCGGTAGTACGAAAATTTGTTATCACAGAATTATGGTAACAAAAGCGGGTTAGGAATGAAGCAGTAAAATGATAATCGAAGACACACAAATGACAAATAGCAATAATATCATGTACTCAATTGAAAATTGAACAACTCGCCTTTACTGTAGTTATCTGAAAAAACTAAAAATTGGATGGACGGGACCGCCTGATTAAAACAATTTTCCGGTTGATAAGCTCTAAATAATATGGACGTAGGAGCTCAATCGATGATTCGAAAACTTGACTCATATCTCAAGCACTCTCATCGAGATTCGAAAGGTCAATTTCTAAAGTGTGGACTCTGGAACGTCAGGTCTTGTCACAGCGAACTGAAACTATTAACTGTTACGCATCAACTGTCTGCCCGAAAATCCACCAAGCAATTCTAGCTATCAATTAAACTTCTGAAATATCTAAAAGTGGAGGTAATCCCTAAATTTGCTTTTGTAATTCTGAATATAAAAACAGCTCAATGCCAATTGATGGTGTCACATTTCTCATCAATGATTGTCGACTCAAAGTTTAAGAATTCAAACTCACTTCCAATAGACCTGCTACATTGTTAATTAATATCAACATTATATACTTGAGTATTATTGGTTGTTATGCGCCAGCAGATTTCTCTCTCAATTTCGTAGAGAAACATCCATTTTATAGGCAACTGAATGCTGTGTTAATAAACACGAAGTTTAAAAGTGAAAATATCACCTAACCCCCGATTTAGCCAGAATGCTCATATAAAGCATATGAATGTAGAAAGCCTATTTGCAGACTCAGTGGAAACTACGGAAATGGAATGTGTCTCTTATGCTTTTGAGAAAGAAATAATATTTATGCTGTCAATTCTTTTTCCTAAACACCTAATTAATGACGACGCACACGCTACCGTCAAAGAACAGACCGAAGCGCTATCCTTGATGTCTATCCTCCTTCACGGGAAACTGGAGTCACATTTCCCGACATACGAGCATCTCGAGAAGCAGATGTAAACTCTGATCATCGCTTGTTTACGTCAAATCCCTGCATTGAAGCTACACCGAAAAAGTCACACAGGAATATAAATCAGATAAGAATTCGTCAACAGAATAAAGGAATTAACCTCACTATTAGCACATGAACATCAATATAAGAAATGCTTGAAAAGGCGAATCTGGATTGCAATGACTTAGAATATAATGCTATGACAAATGTGGTTACAAAGACTGCTGATAAGGTATGTCAGAAACACCACTCTAGTGTTGGAAAAATGAAGTCATGGTATTAAATGACAAAAGTAAATTTTTGAGCCAAATAACTGAAAAAGAGCTTAAATGCAAAATGAATATGCTTAGAAGAGACGTTGGTCAAATTTCCACAATTATTGACTATCAATGAGCCATGAAAAGCCTACAACTTACTTCAAAATGTTCTGCTGACAGCCACTCCAACATGGTCTGATTCTAAACATAATAAATTTGTCGCTGATCCCAGCTCTCTGGATGAACTCTATGCTGAACTGTTAGGTTATCGGTTACCAGTATAATCTTTCATAGCCGTAAACATTACAAAACAGCCTGACGATGCAAACCTGACACTAGAGAAACTAAAAAGAGCTAACAGAAAATTGAAAACTTTGAAATGTTCTGGAGCTAATGGCTTACGATCCGCACTTATTCCGTGGAGCTGACCATCACTAATACCTACCTATTGACTTTCTTTAACGACTGTTGGCGGGACAGGGTCACTATACCCCGATCCTGAGTGAATGCTGAAGTAATCAATATTTACAAAGGTAAAGGAGTAGTAACTGATCCAGATCACTGCCGAAATATTTTCCTCCTTCAAATGGGGGGAAAACTCTTTCCATCGATGTTCTATAGAAGGCATAATTTGCATTATAAGTAAACTAATATCAAATACTCATTGTGGATTCCGTACTGAAATTTCTACAGAATAAGTGATGTTTGCTGTAAGAACAATGATTTAAGAAGCTATCGATCGGCATTGTGGAACAGTACTTAACTTTTTTGACTTGAGAAGGGCCTTTGATTCGCTACCCATCCCTATGATTTTAACAAGATTTCGTGAATTAAAACTGCCCTAGAATAATTCAACCGCTTTAACATACTTCTAGATGTCCAAAAAGGCCACATAAAGGACTCAAATAAAGCATTTTCTATGAAGGAGGACGTCAGACAAAGATCTAAGGACCTTTAGCATGTTATTCCAACTTATATTAGAGGAAGTCTATGCAACCTGTGAGGATTTGAAAGTCATTTTTGAGTTCTGCAGGACGTGAGTAGTCAGTGAGGTATTTAGAATATGCAGACGACCGATGTCTTATTACTAATTCGATTGGGCATGGTGAAAAGCTTCTCTGAAAATACGACTTTACAATAGACGGATAGGTCATGGAAATGGTATATGAAAAAATTGTCTGGATGTACCTAGGTTCAGATCTGCAATAGTCATATCTTCAGCTAGATGAACACACTATATTTATCGAGTGAGTTTTTATACATATCTCAGCTCTCCTGTGAATGATAAAGGTCTAGCTGACAATGCTATAAGACTTAGCACCGTGAAGGTCAAAAGGCAGGTAGTGATGTCCTAAGATTAAAAGTGCTTTCATCAAAACTCGAGAAAGACTGCTCGAAATATTCATGGAACCTGTTCCTCTTTACGAAGTGTTTACTACTGTCTGTCACAAGGTGGATGATAACTAATTAGTGGCTGTTCAGAACACAGCTCGGCAGATGATGCTGGGCCCATACAACAGACGACAAATGGGTATTAAAATACTGGCAGAAAAAGTTTCCCGGAGAAACCTCGCCGTACAATTACAGAATTGTAGGTTTAATCTCCGGGTAAGTCTGTACAAAAAGGTGGTAATACCGCTAAGAATTTACTAAATTCTCAATTACTGAAATTGGGAATCTCTAAAGCTTTTCATATGAAGAGCCGGCTTAGGCAGATTAATTTAGATTTGAAGCAGGTATTCGGTGAGAGAGGGTGCGATTTGGATGCAGAAAGAGGGAAAGAAATTTATTCCGCGCTAAAAATAGCACCAATCCCTAACGCAAGGTATGAGAAAAGTGAAAGCAGTTTGCATGGACGCTAGGTGCCATCTACTCTTCACAACCCCCCGTTATAAGAGAAAACACTTGAGGGCAGACCGTCATCGAAACGCAGATATTCCGCAAACTGTTAAAAGTTCTAGCCTAGCGGATGGCTGCTACAAGAGTTATGTGAAAGAGAATGGCTGCGAAATCATTTGCAAACATGCCATCCAGATGTAGCGATGATAAGGAATAATTTAAAACATAGGAAAGGAATTTTAAATGTACACAAACTGACGATTTCAGAGTGTAGAAACAGTATGGATTTGATTCTCGAATTACCATCAAGACTTCCTGACATTGATTTAATCGCTTACATCATCCCTTTTGTCTAGATAACTTTGAAAAAACTAAGGACAGTAGAATGTTTGACTTTTCGTGGATAAAAATAAGAATTAAAGAATATCGAACCCAGTTGATAGATTTACACAGCAGGAATCCGACCATACGGGAACTCGTTATCACTGACTTTCGCAAGCAAAATTGGGTCAGGAATGACGCTGTAGAATGATAATCGGAAACTCATAGACGACATCTAGAAAAAGAGATCATAAAATTCAGATATGCCTAACATAAGAATATTTGACAAAAATCACTGTAGAATTAAATTTATGAAAGAAGATACACGGATAATTTCAAAGTTCAACTAAAGTTTTTGCACTGAATTACTTGACGTATTTCTGCTCTGAACTTGTTTTATCTGTCCTACGTTTTCGTCGTTCTCAAATGTTTCTCAGTGGCAATTTTCTGATTTACCATAAAAGAGTGATCATATTCACATATTATCCAGAAGTAAAGGAACTATATGATGTATAGATATATATTTAAACACGAAACATCAACAAGGCGAAAGATTTGGTCAGTCAGTGCATGCAGTCAATACTAATGGAGAAATTTAAGCTGCTGGTCGCTGCATACTCTTCCCAAAAGTTTAGCTCCAGCTCAGTCTTACCAAGCGGTGTAGAGAAAATCCTTTAACGTTCATCACATAATGTTAACTCTTTGTTACCATTTCCCACCATAATCTTAGGCCTGGTTTTATCATAAGTCTGATATACACAGATCAGAATACCCTTAATTTTAGATAAATTTATATTACTTCTATTGTCAATTTTGTCAATTGTCAATTCAAAGACTTTTGAAGTCTTTGAATATTTTACTATCTTTATAATGCCATACATTAAAAGACAGTTTGAATTTACCGGGTGCCAAACGAATGGGCAAACTGACGTTGAATAAGCTTGTAAAATGGGATGGTTGTGCCTCTCCCATTTTCAGAGCTACAGATAAGTAATCTTCATTGCTCGACTTACTAGATTTGATTGCATTTGTCTTCTCCAACTGCATGCTTCCATGAGAGAAAGCTCTTTAGGAATAAGAGGAAAAAATTATAACGATAGCCATATAAGATCGAAATCTCTTAACTTTCCTCGCTACCCTAAAATTGAAAGCAGTAACCCATTGTCAAAATTAATTTCTTGATAGATGCTTTGATTATGAAAACACAACAGAAGACACGAAGATCTATTAGACTTTGATTAGTAAAACGAATAAAATGCCATCTCTGATGAATAACGCAATAACTTAAGAAGTTAGTTTCTGAAAGTGCCTCAGTGAGTCTTTACCTCCAGAACTCTGAATGTGCAAATACTGCAACTACATCATAGGTGAAAAACGAAAATTAGAAACTTTCAGTCATTTTTTTTGCGATAGTAAAAAACGACTCTTCATCTATATTGAAGCCTATTTGAGAGAATTTTAAATAGCAAATAATGAAAAACAATACACAGTTGTATTGTTATTAATGCTTAATACATAAAGAGAATTAAATGATAGCTTTCTTTCCTAATTTTGAGAACAATTTTATAACTTAACTCTCCGTGACTGGTCTCTATGAAAAAAGATCTCTTATGAGAACTCTATTTCATTATCTAAGAGCGAAAGCTAAAATTAGCCTCTCTGTCCTTTGCAATTAATAACGCTACCTCGGAAAACTCTAGGCATATGCAAACGTAATCACTTTTTAAAATAAAAACAAACTAATTTTTGCATATTTGTATGCAAGAAATCATTATGGAACTATAATTTTATTGCATATTGGCCAAAATGAAATATTATCGTGATTTTTTTGTAAATAAATAGGAATTAAAAGCACTGTTTATTTCCTAGTATCCAATATATTCAGACCCAAATGAATCCAAAATCTATTGAAAATAGTTTGAAAGCCACAAAATATTACAAATAAGTTTTTAACTTTGATCAGATTGTTAGCAGTTACAATCAAGTTCAGCATAATTTAACAGCAAAAGAAACGTTTTAACATCTAATGTTATTTTCGGTTTTCACACACCATTAAGCCAATCGAATTTCTAGTGAAACAATGTCGTTCTCTATAAAATTCCAACTGTATGCTGGCTTTGTAATTGTTTGCACCTCCGGTGATTTTGTTCGCATAAATCGAATATTTGCAACCTCTGCGGCAAATGAGGACATGAAGAAACAATGTGATGAACTAAACCAGAATTTAGAAAGCAGAGCGTCACCCAGACTGTTAAACCAATGGTCAGTTAGGTGATAGAACCAACAGCCAGCTAGAAGAAGAATATGAGGCGGAATAAATATCCGCAGTAGAATCCCTATAGATGTGCTATAAAAACAAGGAGAAAGCAGGGGAAGAAAAGGAATCAGCATCCTGAACTAGGGCTAAGGATAGTCGTTGGATCGAAACCGGTGTCGAAAGGAAATGCCATAGGGAAGACAGAGAATGGAAATCTTCTTTCAAAACCAATAATGAATGTAATATTCTCTTTCAACCATTCGAAGCAAAAGTCCCGAATAAAGAGAAAGGAAAAGGGCAGGTCCTGCGAAAAATGGGAGGGGACATGCAAAGAAAGCTGGAAGCTGTACCCGAGAACTTCTGGATGTCTGCTCATCCCGGACTTGATGAAAAATCTTTAATGGGAATATTGATGGAAAGAAGCAGACTGATGCTGCATCAATCATCTGAATACGCCCCTGAAAAGGAATAAGTCCCCAGAAAGGAATGCGAAACCGGTATAAGGATTTCAAGTGGATCTGACGGGAAACCCTATAACGAGAGCGCGGCTTAAAGGGAGGTGTCAAGGTGAATATATACTTATGAAACAATCATTAAATAAATAAATAATAAACGGAGTTAATATTGCATTTTTATCCTCTTCCCCAATCGCTATTGAAATAATGATTGACACTTATTAAAGTGAACTAATAAAAACTATATACCTTACTGTATATAGTTCATGTTGAACTGTAATAAGTTATCGCCATATTTCAACGTGGCCATATGGCGATTTCAACAACGTGAACTTGTGTTTTCCTTCTTCCTGGCTAGGATATCGGTTTGTAGATTTCAAATGCAAGTTTAAATCGAAGCTTATCTTAGTAAAAACACCTTGCGGAACTCTGCTAACTTGAAAATTTTACCTCATTTCTGCCAATGCTATAAGTGTTAATTGTGGAGTATCTTATAAGATTATCTGCCTTCTCAACCATGGAACGAAAATAGAAAACGAAGCCACATGACCAATCCTTCTTGACAAAATAATACTGGTCAGTAAGTCCTAAAAATCACAGACGAGCATTTGCTGCAATCCGGTGGATGAATCATGAAATTTGAATTTTGGAATTTTAGCCGCCCTTCAATAAAATCTGTACAACACAAGTGCAAAAATCGAAAGAAATATTTTTTCAAAATTAAGAATAAGTAAATATTACTATGTATTATAATAAATGAGGTGCAATAAAAGTCGGTAGCAATGGTTTATGTTTAACCTTATATCGTTATTATTTAAATATTAAGAATGAAGTCCTTTTTGCCATAAAATTAAGCAATTTGATTCCAGAGTTGTTCCTAATCGAATTATTTTACAAAAAGATCCAAAAAAGAACATCAGACATAAATGGATTATTTCACGGTTTAAAAAATAAATTAAATTCAAAATTATTCCAAATCTTTTAAAATTCCGTTGGATAGAAAACTGACTGACTCATCTTTCCATTCGAACTATTTCGCTTCAAATCGTAAAATTTTAAAAATGCAATTAATATCGGTCCTATTTTCAGGGAGAAGTATTAGTATTACACAGCAAATTACGAATTTTCTTTGTTTTTAATCAGATATAATTATCGACACCCGGGAAATTCTAAAATTATTTAATATGAGATGAGAGATATCTAAGTATTAGAGCAACTAAATATCTTATTTCATTCGAAATTTGGATCCATCAGGCTATCAACTTTTTGTTCATATGTTCGAAATAATGAGTTTGGGAACATGGTTCCAGGTTTTTTCAGTTCTACGATATTGTAATCGTATTTTTCGTTTGATAAAACTGAATGAATGCTGTACGGATGCATTCTATCTCTTACAATAATTAAGACTAGCTAGGCGATAATGATTCTGATATTTTTAATGTACCAGAGTTCAATAGGGTTCCCTCAAGGTGGATTCGAAGTATCATTAAACAATTTTGAATTAGAAAATGTATCATTCGTAAAGGCAGATTAGAGACTGCATTAACGAATTACTGATTTTCAGTAAAACTTTTCGATTGTTAAGCGTTCAAGTTATTTAATTAGCCTATTTTTGTCGCTTTGTTACCAAAAGCAAAATTTAACATAATTTGGTTTGTTTAAGAGAAAACAGGTAAGTTAAAGTGAGGTTATTTGAGAGGAGGTCAAAGTTATACGCTAACTTCCCTCTTAATTTTTTAATATTTGTCACTCGTTAATGTTTGTTAGAGAAATTTGTCGTTTCAATCTGTGCGAACGTCGTTACTTTATGATAGAAAGGAGGCAGAGAGGGCTTCAGAATGTTCATATTTGAAGAGAATGGAAAAAAGGCGCCAGTTTCATAACTAGTAAACACAAAATGAGGTTAAATGGCCAGGTAAATCTAAAAATTTGCGAGTCTGATAACAGGAAACATTTAAAACATTTTAGTGATTTAAATATTTATCATGAAGAAGTGAGTAAAGCCCAATATTAAGGATGTGGAAAACTGAGATAAATAGATGACATTATTGTTTTTATAGTTAAGCGTGAGTAATGTAAATCACTACACATCCGATTTAGAACTCGACTCCCATAGTAGCATCAGGATTTCGCTGCAGATTACTTGATCAGTTTTTGTTTATATATGTGTGTGTTGTTTAATAATAAGTGAAATTTGGCTATTTAATATAATACAATAAAATATTTGTATTATTATTGTTCTACGAAAATGATACTGAAAAAATATGAAGAGCTGAATGACTTTTAATGCAGTCACTCGTAAAATTCAATTGATCTTCTTACACTGAGCGACTACTGACACTATCTGATTGGTAGTAAAAACGTCAATCATATTCATTAAGAAGGGGTATAATGAACTCTCAAGAATTCTGAGGCATCTTCTATTACTCTTAACCATGTGCTTTGATTATTAGAACAGATACGGCATCGAAGTGACATGACCGACCATTTAAGTTAACAAGAAACAACTCTTTTAATATTCTAATTTTGTTTTCTATCTCTACTCAAATTCCAATTTCTCTCTCCTTTTAAATCGCATTTTTATTATAAACGTAAAATACATTTTCGTATTTAAAAACCGTGCAGTATTTTATCTTTTCACAAATAATAATGAATACTATAGAGATGCGATGCTTGAAAGCTTTCTTTTAGTTCCAAGCAATTAGAACTCATGTGAAATATGATAAAAGGTTACGATTTGTAGCAAAACCAAAAAAATCATTTTAATGCCAGATTAATAAATCTAGAGGTGGAAGTGGGGCCAAATTCAGCCTTTATGCTTCGTTATTTCAGGACGTGTTTTTTCTTTCCGTCAGACGAACTCTAACAGGCAGGTGAAATGAAGGATTAAGGACATTGCTCATTAGTAACGCCATTCCTTTCTACCTTTGATCAGTTACCTTCAACGCCTAACTTCAGCCCAACAAAGTGCTGTGATAGACTTTTAGGTACAAGAAGCATCAACTGAGTATTGTAGAAATCCCTGAATTTTGGACTGAAATCTTCGAACTTTACTTAATACTACCCATCTAAAGCTCTAATCAAATTGGCTAAAAGTGAAAAATGGGATGGACTTTTAAACGTGCTTTACAATCCGCGATAAATAATTAATTGATAAATGTGAAAGACTGTCACTTCTGTCAAATTTTAAACATGGTTAAATGAATCAGCTTTATATATTTGGGATATTAGATTATTTCTCTATTATACAAAGTGATTTGGGAGTATTCAGCTAATTATGTGAAATTTCACGGCTGAATTTGCATAAGATAACCTTTAATAACCCAAGAATCCCACGTACTTTTACTTAAAAGAACCTTCATGAATTTCAGTGTATATTTCAAAATCAAACAAGTTTTGTTGCATAAACAAATGGTAAAAATATGCCTGTGAGTTTGCTAAACTTCTGTGTATTATTTTAGTTGATTTCATAACTCTAAAAGAAATTATGAAAACATTACTACCCTAAATGAAATTTTTGAGTTCGGTTTCAAGCACGCAATACATTTTCAATATTACCGATTAATTAAAAAGTTTATTAATTTAATAAAGTTATTACTTTTCTAATTTTAATTCCTGATTTATGACAATTAGTAAAGTCCTTGTTAGACCTTCAAGGTATAGTTTATAATTCCTTAAACATCGAAATTTTCGCAAATTAAAATACCTGAGAATTCAAGATAATACAAATTTTTATAATTATAATAACTATTATTAAAGGTGTAAATACATTAAATGTAAATTAGCAAAAGAAGCCAGTTCACTTTAAATTTATCAATAAACGCAATGAAGAGGCAGTTATGAAAACACCTTTCTTAAACTAATACGTTTTTATTGCTAGTTTATTTCTGTATATAGCAAATTAGCCCACAATAGAATGAAATTACTGACATTTAGTCATGAAGTTATATTTTATAATCTACTTTTGGAAAAAAATTTGCAACATAAAGAACCCGAAACTTTCTCCTTGAAGCCTATCAAGCAATGCAAAGATTGTTGATGTTATATATGTCAAGGTTTCATTTATTTAGAAAAAACTAAGAATATTTATCAATCTTTGCTACGGAAAGAGAATAAAAGGGAATCAAACTCTATGAAGTCAAAATTACTAATAAGGATATAAACTGCATCAAAAGATCACCAGAATTTTCTAAATTTTATCAACTTCAAAATACTTCCAACTTATAATATGAAAACACCTATTTGCAAAGAGTTTTTGAAAATTAGTAATAATAATATAATAGATTTGACACCATCCTGATCAGGAAAATCAGCATAATGAGGCCATTTCAGAATAGTATTCGCCGATATGGATTGCAGCGGATGCTACACAAATATGCCATTTGCCTAACCTTAGTAATCCACTTAAGAAGTCCAAATA
Source organism: Hymenolepis diminuta (assembly GCA_900708905.1). NCBI lineage: Eukaryota > Metazoa > Platyhelminthes > Cestoda > Cyclophyllidea > Hymenolepididae > Hymenolepis > Hymenolepis diminuta. The sequence continues at coordinate 3,496,551 of CAADRB010000006.1, forward strand.
GCCCCTAGCAGGGTCCTCTAGTACACATTTACCCCTAAGAACGGCTAAACTATGTCCATAGTAGCGAGAACGAGAACGGTGTCTCATTGAGAGAGTTTATTGCAGTTGTATTTAAATTATCAACATGTTAGTCATTAAATATGTTTACTGCCACGCTGCAAGAGTAGTGACTGCCGATTGGCTGATCGCAAATTCGCACTTGACCTCTACGCGATCAGTAGCACTTTCGCACTTTCCAGAATGTTCTAGCGCACGCATATTCCCTTGATCATCATTGGTACCATTTTGAATTCCTCAGTACTCTCCCTTTTGAGCGTTTTTAGATATCTAAAAGGTAGTAAAAAGTGCTCGATAATTAGTTCGTGTACATATTTGGTCAGTCGGAAAGGAAAGGTGACTCTTCGACCGTAACGAGTGCGAGAACCTTTGAGTTAAGATATACAAGAAAGGAGAATGGTAGAGTTAACAGTGTCTTGGAGTGAAGACTGGGATGAAAGATTGAAAGGCTGTACAGTATCCTTAGATGTATATTATCGAGGAACACAGCAGAAGGAGGGTTATCCAGAGGAGGGAGTCAGGGAGTTCGAAATAGGCCGGCCTCGACGTGCCAGTGCCCCACAAGTTCATGATTCCACAGTCACTTCTGCTTTACCTTTAGTATTAAACTAAACAAATTCAAAGAAGCAGCTTTTGTTTTTCAAATTTAATTTAGCATAATTTAATTCAATTTAAATAACCATTTTTTGTTGAACCTAGTTACTGAAATTAATACTTGTTTACACTATGAAAGGAATTTAAATGAAATATTTAAATTCAAATCTACTATTTTTTCGAAACGAAGTCCCATAAATCAGATTCTTTTGAACTTTTCCAGAAAAATTTCAGTTTAGGAGTAAATTGCTGAGTGATTTTCATTGCTTGTTTTAAAGCAAAAAATATGACTTGAAGGCACGACACAGTAAAAGTGAAGTGTTAATGAGGAAGTCGAGTTGAAGCCTTGACTAAGGTCAGGACATCGTTTAACTTGTGAATTTATCATGTCATCTAATGCTCTGGGGTTCAAATTTCTAGAATTTGACCTCATGGGTGTTAAATAACTAATTAGCAGTTATCTTTATTGGGTGCTTGTCCTGCTAAGTTGCCATGTTTGTCTCTAATAGCCAAGATCAGAACACCTGATGTTTCAATAAAACAGAGCTCACTTGAGTTCGCATAGGGCGAACTTTAATAAATTAGTAAAATAACGATAATAACATTTATCTAAATCCGACGAAAACGTTCTTTTTATTTCTCACCTTGTGTGGAGAGACGGCACAATGCCTATCTAGTTTAGAACTTTACATTTTCAAATCCGTATGTTTACTCCGAATACTACACACACACAAAGGCTAGTAAACGATTTCACCGTCATAAAAATCGGAGACCATATAAAAATACGTTTTCAAGGTAATTTTTTCTTTATAATATTCGTTTGGTCAAATCATGAAGAAATATCATATTAGCACAATCATAACTCCCCGAATTGAAGAAAAAGTTTTAATGACGAAAATTAAAAATTTGTTTTTACTGAAATTTTGGCTGTTTGATATTAATATTCGATGCTTTCTCAGTGTTAATTACACGTTTAAGTTTGAAGCATGTAACAAGAGAAAATTGAGCACGATACAACTGGGACTCAGAAAAAAAGAAGCATTCAATTGAAAGTTAATTAAGCACTCAATTTAAATTATGACGAATAATTTCAAGATCGGGAACACCTTCACAATTAATATCGCCTCACTGATTGTCGTTAATGCCAACTTTGATCTCTACTTTTCCTTTGTTAAATTAAGCAACTTTTACGCAGTACACTACTCGTTGATAGGAATTGGCTTGAATGGTTCGCTGGCATTCAAGTTCCGAGGATAACATTTTCCTACACCTCACTCCACTCCCTTCAGCGATTCCATATAAGTAGAAAGCTCAAGTTAAATGATCAGCCAGTGTTTGCCTTCGTTGTCAATCAAGTGATGTTATCGTCATTGCCGCTTACGTCTATGTACACAAACACCAGTGATGATAATAGACATGGTATATTGAATAGAACTGTTGCATAAACAACAAATATTTGCGTAGCTGGTGGTTGTATTTACTCCATATTTGAATATTCCATGAAACTGATGAAACACTTGGACATTTTCCCTCACTCTCTCTACTTCAAAATTAAGTTAGACCTGAAGACGCATATGTGAATCCCTGAGATTAACTGTTTTCTCTGAAAAGAAAAGGGGTGTCGAGCATTTTGAGGATTAAATGTCTGATTAGAGACAAAAGGTTGTCGAATTTATATCTAGTGAGGTCTGTAAGAGAAATGTTTTGGGAGATAAATGTTTTTCAATATAGCTTTGTCTTATTTACAGATATTGAACTGTTTGATAGGATGTACCTAACACAAAGCACATTGATTCGGATAAAATTAAGAGTCTATTTGGTTAAATAAAGGATTCAAGTATAAAAGATTGGCCGATACTTGACAATATAGAATGAATGTGACAAATAAGAATGATTTGTTATGCTAAACCAATGCATTTTTACCCATATATAGCGCTTACACACTGAACTCATCAAAGGAATAATCAAAGAGTAATAATACACAGCTCTATTAGGTGTGTTGAATTTGTCCTACAGCATTATTTGGCACTAAAAGTTCACCTTGAAGGATGTTATAACTAATTAGCTGAAATGGCCGCAGATCCCGGAATTCAATAATAACGTGTAAACGCCTTAAAGATTTACTCCAAAATTATGTAGCGCAGCGATCCCGCAATTTGGCACATTTTAACAAATGCACAAATTTAATGAATAATTAACAATATATAGCCAATTTAATTTTTCTTTTATAAAAATGAATAATTTTTATTCAATAAAGGAGGTCTAGAGAGTTCGGCTATGCACAATTAAAATGGAAATGTGCAAGGTAGGAATGAAGTAAGAACCCTTGAGTGACCTGACTTTATCCACCACTTTTTTCGACCACCTTTAACTTCAAACTTTATCGGTCTTTTTGATGCTTCTATTATTTGCTTTGGTATAGGTAATAAGATTGAGGGCAGGAATTGGCAATACGTTAAGAGAAGTGAAACAAAACAGTTTTGGTTTTATAATAGTAACATATTCGTTGATACAATATTTCCTAGTCAATAACAAGTGGAGTGTTGCGAAATTTTATCAAGTATCCAATTATATGCGATGTAAAAGTAAAATTGAGTTCGGATTCATATAAATACACATATTGCAGCGATTTGCAGAAAATGAACTTCTTTCAAATGAAGGTTGACTTACATACGAATAATAAGACATTTATCTTGGCGTGGCTTGAATTTCTCATGTAATATCTTTGAATTCTGTTCACATTTATTGTAGATTAAAAGAAAAGGGAATTCTTAACTAACGTAGGACTTCAAACAAAAGTAGTTAAAGACGGAGCCAGATCTATTTTTAATACCCAAAGATTACATTTGTAATGTAGAATCTATTTAATTTATAACTAAAGAGGTTAGTCACATTGCCTACTTAGCGAGGATGTGCGTCGAAGTAACATGTATCAAATGACGTCGACAAAAGAGGAAAAAACAAAGTTCCGCACAATGTTTGACTGACTAATACAAAGAACAAAATGCACATCATTTACTCCATCCATTCCCGAATAAAGGTTCACTAAAGAGCGTCAAATGTCTTACCGCTACTTTGTATCCTATCAAATTAGATCCCATAAGCGCACTTCAACCATGAAAACAGTGAAATGAGCTCATTTTTTTCCAAAATTAAAGATCAAATAGCAAAATTAGCAGAATCTTATTAGAAAACATTAAACATGTCCATCTATTTTAATTGTATAAGTAATCTGTTAATTGTTTGCGATCATTTTCTATAAAATGCCCTTTTTCCTATACCTTAAAGAAAATTATTATTCATACTTTTTGAATTTACGGAAATAATAAGGAAAATTCAATTCAGCCCTATTATATTCGTTCATTCAAAATTTTAATGAATGCACCAATAGAAAAATATTCCCAAAAAATAATGGAATTTAGCAGTTTCCTTCCAAAGTTCCTCTAAAACATTTTTTAGTTGTCCATCAGATGTTTAGAAATTTTACCTTTTCTTCTTCCATGACATTTCTGAAGCAACGTGAAGGATGTTCTAAAATTTCGTAAGGGAACAAAAACGAGCGATGATCGAATTGCAGAGTTATCTCATCTGCCTATTCCAGGTTTTAAGAAGATTAAAATGAATTAGAGTGATATTTATTTAACCAAATTAATTTAATAAATGTGAACTCAATGAAGCTTTGGAAGCTTTTCCATGTATAAATTTGAAAAGCTATTTTGCTTCACCTCAGATTAAACCTAAACTAGAAAAGAAAAGATTTAAAATATAAGGCCGAGGTTTTTTAATTTTAAATACCACCATTTACCTAAGTCGTAGCCTTAGGAGACGTTACAACATCACTGGCATTATCATGCGGAGCGTAGCCAACTCGTGAATTTTTTAAGACTCTCACACCCACACGTACTCAAGGGGTCCACACGGGGTTTGGTTGGGGTGACCACTCGGTGGTGCGTGAAATGCCTTCTCATCATCCCTCATGGGACCAACTTGGCCAAGATGGGTAGGGGCAGGAAGGAGGAATTGGAGGAGCAATACTTGGTCTATTCTCTATCTCTGGACATAGGGGAAGGGAGAAGTGAAAATTTTCTGGCTCCAACTAGTCACGCTTGTCAAAACGTACGAACTCCCCCAAATGACAAATTATTCAAGCACATCTTTACTTACTTATTCTTCACTTCTGCGATGTCTTGTGGTTCAGTTAATTTACATGGACCTTTACGCTAATGCTATTTTCTTTCTCCCCACTTGATCCCAGGTAGTTTTGACTATCCTAATAAGTACGAGTACGAAGGGCTCACACAAATTTAGAATAGGTACGGTAAGGATTTTCAGTAGATTGAAAATATGTGCAACTTTGCTCTCTGCTTTATCTATTTCGTTTCTGAAGTCGACCTTACCGTATTTGACATCTATAACTCCCAATGGGTGCCTGCTTTTAGGTAAAATTAAATTAACCGTTGTAAGTCGGATACCATAAATGATAAAGACTATACTCTTTCGCCCATTTAGTCTGCAAACTATATTGCATAACTTAAGTAAAAGATTAGAGTTGAGTTTTGATTAGTGAAGTAAGTTCTTGAGTCTGCAAAAGAGAGCTAAATCTACCGGTTACGAAAATTTTTGCTCTGTTCGAGATGAGAGTAGAGAAGACTAACAGAGACTTATGTAAATAGCTTCATTTATCCAGATGTTCATCAGAGAACCATGATGAACAAAATCTGTCCAAATTGGCCTTTGAGCAAGTGAAGGAAACGTAGAAAGATGAGACCAACCAATTGCTTGATTGAACAAATAGAAAAAGAGACAAGAATGATTAATGTTATGGAGTGGATGTATGAGAATGTGGGGCAACAAAAAGAATTGAACTTTAATAACATGATAACATTCATTTTTAATCAAAATAAGCGATTTTGTGAACAGTAACTTTTGCTAGTACTATCTGAAATTCATACTATCAGGAAGAGATTTTTGCTGTCTTAAGTTCAAAAGGGATTTTAAAAATTCTCTTTTCTCAAATCAGTAGCATTATCATGCATTCTTAAACGCTTCTGTATAACGGTGCTTTTGTAAGCTAAACTGTGCAAGAAATCATTATGCTTGACAGATCATACCTATTATATACTATTCACTGTTACTTTTCTGAAAGGTAGTATTGGTGAGACAGGAAGACTCGGATTAAAATAATATTTCCTAAGTCGATTCAGGAATGAGTATGAATATTCATCTTGGATTCTCCTCTGGTTTCAATGTAGCCTATTCATCCGGAAGAGAAACAAATCCAGAAATAAAACAGATGTACATTAACATCAAGAACATAGAAGCCCGACATACTGTGTCATATTCAGTAAATGAATAGCTGATGACCAGGAAATCCTGAATTCAAGGGAAATAGGACTCAGTTGATACCTTCGCCTTATTTGTCATTTTAATCAGCCTTCCTTCACCCTTTATGGGGACCTTTTTACTGTTTTGATATTTGGGGTCCTTTCTATGTGTAAGAATTGTAGATGATATATCGTGTGCAACAGCAATAAGCAGTCGAAATTTCAAGAAATTCATTTGGATAATTTAAACTTCAAGAGGAAGGCATTGAATTTTCTAATCACTTTCCAGCAACTATGGCATGTGTTTAAAAATACGATTTTTATGTTTTTTAATAATAAAAATTTAGACACGTAGTTACTAAATTATATCACAAAGCGGTGTGAGACGCAGCAAACTTGCATTCAAACTGTGGTGAAAGTGTATGAAATTGCATTCATGCGCATTAAATCGAAGGTAATTTGCCCCGGTTTATTTAAAATATTAGTAATTCAGACATCTAGCAATAAATCGCATTATAAAAATTCTTTAAAAATTACCTACCTCCACTTACAAAAAATCCATCTTTACGCAAGAATTTTATCATTCACTGGAGGATAGCTATTACCCGGATCTAATAGCTTGATAATTCTTTCTCACCGTACATCGAGGATAAACCGAGAGTAGGAATTTGAAGATTCCTTTGTAGGTTAATTAAAAGGTTCCTTATTATTGACCAAAAAATTTATTTCCTAATCATTTACTATGTAGAAATGAAACATGAGAGGATATTTTACTTTAAATTCGATTTATCCTAATAAATTTCTCCGCCATTTTTCCAAAACAGTTCTTGCCGACCTTTCTATCGATATGAGATTGTATAGATTTAATAATCCACCACCATCTCTAAATTCAAATAAATGGTCCTGAAAGACCTGATATTAACTACGTATGTTCTTGAATATTTAAATGCCTGTGAATGTTTAAATTGTTCTACTTTTCAGTTACTTGGGCTCGGATATATGGATTTTGATGGACGTCTTGTTAATTGGTACTAACTAAATATGATCCGTAATTGTCAATTCAGGTACAGCCTGCAGTCCCATTTTCCAGTGAGTGGCTGCATCATCATTATAGGTCGTCAAAATAGCGATTATTCATAATTTGCTATTATTGGTTTTTAACCTTCATTAACAGTGGCTATCAAAGTATTTGCAATTTTGATCATAAAGAAACATCTAAACACAATGACCACGTAGGGTAGTCAAAATAAAGGATTGAGTAAGGGAGATGGGGCAGAAGTATACCGTAAAAGGTCAGACTTCATTGAATGATTTTTGTGATAATGCGGTCTTGCACGACGGATCTCGCTAGTCTTGGCATCGATCCGAAATTATCTTTCACCATCTATGCACTGGGACAATTGGTTTACAAATGTCATAGTGTGCCGATAACTTAGCGTGTTCTAGAACATTTAAAGGCTTGGAGGCCCTGATAAATAGTATCTTTTGAGTACCCAATCCATTTTATTTATTCGTTCTTCAAATTTAAATTCTCCTTTTTTCACAATGTTGACAAAAATATCAGGCCCTTGTGCAGTGTTCTTTACCCCCCTAGGCGTGTGATATTTGTATTTTTATTATACCATTTATATATAGATAATGTGAATGACAATGTAAACGTTTTTGTATACATTTGATTTGGAATTACGTCTACTTGAAAAGGGACTATACTTTGATTTGCACTAAAAATATCCTAAATGGCTCAATTTCATTAACTAATCTAAAGTAGAATTTATGTAACGTCCCCAGCACAGAGCACATATGTTGAATAATATGATTATACTACGTTCTTTTGAATATTGTAAGATTTATTTTTATAAGAAATCTATTTCCGCTTGTTTCTTCTCCGACTTTACTCTTATGACATGGTCCACCACACATTTAATTGTATTTTGAATAAAGAAAGGAATAGAAGCCACTCCAGATCCCCTTTCCTTTGTTCAAAGTATGCATCAAAAACCGAAACTGTTGTTGATTAATGTTTTCTTCCTGTTTTGAAGGATGACTCTCATGCACTTTCCAAAATTGTTCTTTATTTGCATTCTATATGAAGATACTTCGATTTTTCCGTCTACGAAGTCGCAGTGATGTCTTCACGTCCCTATAAGTCAAAACTCCTATCTGTCATTATCTAAACGCGTTTGTCGATTCCCCCTTTCTATAACCGTCCCGTTTCACTAAAAGTACACTTCCATTCGTGCTCTCACCCACATCCCTGCCCAAGTGACTCATATAAATTGTCCTTATATTTCCATCCATACCCCACATACTTGTCATTTGCCGACTCCTAAACTGCCTCTCATCTCCTTTTTTCTACATCTCACTTACTGCCTTGAATCCACATCGTGATTTGTTCAATACACTTTGGCCTAGTCAGGTCTTGGAGTTTGTTCTAAAACTGTTGTTGCTGTCGTTAGCTACTAGTTATAGTCTTTGCGTCTACAATCAAGATCTGAACCATTAGTAACTACAATTTACTACAGTCTTATTGCATGAAATGTGCATGCAATCCATATACACCAAATCGAGTGACCCCTATTTCAAGTCAAAAGGTCACGAGCTCGATAGTCATTATCGCAAACCAATTGAACAGAATTCCCTATCAATAAATGAGCGGTGTAGTTACTGCGCGCTCTGACTCACAAGCCTGCTCAGTTTCTCTATGTATGACGCACCTACTGACACATATCTCTGACCAAATGGTCAGTTACACTTCAATAAACAAAGCATTCCCTATCGTCCCTCGTTTCGCTCGGTCCTCACAAACGCGGTTGTCCTCTCTCAGTGCAGGCGCTTTCCTTTTTTCTCCTAATTCCACTTCCTACTCCTTCCTCCTTTCCCTTCACATTCATTCTCAATTGCCTAATATACATGTGATCCTACATAACTTCATTTCTCACTCGGAAAAAGGCTGTTATATCCTGCTAGCCTTAGGAAGATCATTAGTTCGATGAGAGGATATTTGGCTCATGTGGAAGTCCCATTGTCCGGACCAGTACTACTTTAGTGGCAGGATGCGAGTTAATCTGTCAAAAAACTCAGAAGTGTACAAACTTGACTAATAATAACGTTTTATTTCAAGATGCCTGGGAGCCACCATTGTTAATGTATGAAAAATGGAAGTTCATTTTATAAAGATAATCAAACAAGTTAAGACGTTCTCAATGAACACATTTTTTAGTTAAATAAGTTCCCAGCTTCTTAGTTATTACAATAACTCAAGTAATTAGGTCATCATTTTGTAGTCCTTTTATCCTAACGTATTTTCAAACATTCATTACAGCTTTATTTTCATTATCTGATACCTAAGGTTAATTAATGCCTAAGGTCAGTCACCTGCTTCAAAATAGTGCTAATAGCTGCCAAATTTTCTTTTTCCAGTGAATATTATATAATTGAGCCAATCTATATTTTATTAAAATATTTCATCTTAAACAATATATTGAATCTCTTCTATAATAGATTTTTTTTTAATCGACACCACGATAGCTAAATTGATTAGAAATTAGTTCCTGGTAACATATTCATTTAGGGAATTGTTCGCGGTTTCCCGTTGGCATTTCGCTTATTATTTTCGCCTCAGGCGGGAAAACTAAGTAAAAATTTATTGCATTTGTGAAAATATAGTAAGTTCTCTAATATTTTAAAAACCTAGCATATTCATTTATTTCAGTCGATCAAATGATATATACGCTGTGGATGGATGCCTATTAATTTTACATATAATGAGAGCAAAGGAAAGTAAACTGGTACAAATAAACTTAGCTTAAATCAAATCAAATAGAGCTTCTGGCACTGAAGTATTTATTATAGCAATTTTCACTAGCCTTATTCGCTTTAAAGACATTTAATGTTGTGATGCTTTCGCAAAGAGTAGAGTTACGGAATCATCACATGTAGAGCGCTTAAATAGTCAGAAACCAATAACTGATATACGACATACTATGGCATGTATTCAGCACAATCTAACATCAAGCAAGCAGACATTCTTGGGTCAAAAGTTCAGAAAAGTTAGTGAGAGACAATCTCCTCCCCCGCTTCGGCAATATAGTCGACTTACATGCTAGTTCAAATTTAAATCAAACTTTGCATCAATAAGAAATGGCCGTGTAGAAGGAAACATCAAGGACACATCTAGAAAACAATTATGCTTACTTACCGCTTCTATATCAGGCGGAAGATGTAAATTTATACTATTTTCAAGAAGGGGCAGAATTTATCGAGCTAATAATTTATTCATAAGTTCACTCAAACCTCCTTTAAAATGTTGTCTGTATTAGTATACAAAATCGATACAAACCAGAACTCACCTGCATTTAACAAAAACGTGCACCCAGAAAAGAAAATGAAAGTGGAAAACGGATGCAAAAATTGTTCTAACAATAAATCATACATATAGAGACATAATAAGATATGGAAAATCGATTAAAAATTCCCATCACGACATCTTCTAAAACTGTTTGCATCAAGAAGTTTGCCTCAAACCTCCTTAAAAATGTACTGAAGACTAATTTGCAAAACATGTACAATCAAGTGTGATGCATAAAATGGGACATCGCCAGATCTTCATCGATTTTCTTAGACAAGCAGGACTTCCATATCTTCCAGCACTTAGAGTAACATAAAAATAACATAACGTAAAGAGCATGAGTGATATAATTAATTTGTGAGAGATATATTCTATAAACAGTAAAAATTCAGTTAGAAATGCTTTCTGTCCATTTTGATCCAACAAATACTGTAATAACAGAACATTCGTGTTATTGAATTTCACTATATGTGAAAATCTACCAATGTTCTTAGAATCGAGTTCATCAAACAAGGTTGATTGCCTGAATCGCCTTCTTTGTCTTGATCCATGACATGATAACGAAATTGTTCTTATCATATTTAGGCTCACTTTCTTTACCAAACTACTATATTTTTGAATGAACTCTTGTGACTTATGCCGTTGAAAATATATTGGCTACTACTAAATAACTATTCTTGGTTATTAGAGGATACAAATATATACAGACAAATAAATGACCGCTGTATTAATTCAAACAGTCAATAAGCTCTGAGCATTGTGAACATGAACTCACTCAGAGACTTAGGTGCATTAGGACATGAACGCGGTGAAAGAAATCCATCAAGTAAAAAAATTACCCCTACTGAATCTAGAAATCAAAATAATTAGAAATCGCCTCAATTATCTGATCAGCTAGTCTACTTCTTCCTTCTTCACCCTTATAGTACTATTATCGCGCTTAGATGCTTTTACAAGATAAAGCCCAATTTTTGCTTTGGTCGGGGTAATAGTGATAATAATGAAGCTCTTTTAGTGTTTATGAGAATAGACAGTATTAAATAGATCGATAAGTATCTGTTCACGTAATTTGTTACTGAATTGTAACACACGATACGATAAGTACGCGATTGCCGCCCTAATTTCTCTACCATCATAAAATAACACTTAGTAAAATCCTTATTGCTATTTTAATTTTGTCAGAAGGCATCATGAAAGCACACGTGATGACATAGCAGTCTGATGAAAGCGGAAATAAACCTAAACTCAATTCAATATAATTGATTAAAATAAGAGCAGAATATATGATATAAAGTTCTACTTTTAATATCATAACGAAGACAGATTTGATAACAATAATCACAAGTAGAAGCGGTTTAAAGATCTACAAATGAATTAAAAGACATGCACCTTAGATAAAAGGGCGTCACATTAGAGCGTTAGATACTTGAACGCTCCATATCCTTCCCTCGTCTTCTCAGCCAAATCTAGATTCCAATCCTTCGCGCACCACACGAAAATTTCCTCACTGTGTCTCTTATGCGAAAGAGCATGCGCGTGGAATATCTCCGAACACATGGAGTATTCTCTCTCCTTTAGCCATTTCAGCACCGATTCACCATACACCGGGTTCTGAGTTAGCTCAGAGAACATGGCTATGTACTGAGGCAGGGATTCACTGTTTGGATAATTTTCTTTGAGCCAACGAGTCGGATTTTCATAAAAGTAATCGGCTTCATCAACATTATCCTTTGAATTTGTGTTATGCCATGAAGAAAGGTCCGGATCACAAGCTAACAGACGAAGACTCGTGTTTATATGGAGGTTGCTAAAAAAAGTCAGCTTATAGTCTAATATGAGTAGAGAGGACTTCAACAGCTCAGCTTTCTACTAACCTTAAGAATGGTGTGCTATGACAAGGCATAAGAACCAAAATACCGGGTTTGTTGGACATCTCCTCCCACTTTGCAGACTGAGCTTGTCCAGCAAGCACAGACATTAAGGCGTTTGGTCCTCTCTGATGAACTGTACATGTATAACCAGCTAAAACAATATTCACAGTAATGAGAAGGACAATCAACCATCGGAAAGGTGAACAACGGGACCGATCGAAAGCTCCGTTTAGGTAGAACAAACCTCGACCTGCATAATACATAAAAAGCGGGAAGAGAGGAAATAGGAACCGAAACTCTTTGTGCGCCAGACAGCTAAAAAGAGGGAAAAATGACAATCGTAAATGACGAGCTGACAGGAGACAGGAAACTTTCAAGCTTCAATTAAATGCACACTTACTGCTGTCTATTTATTTACCTGTATGCAAAGACAGTCCACAAAATCCAGACACCAAAATACATTGCAATGGTTGATTCTTTGATATCTTGGAAACGTGGTCTGAATCCTTTTCTTTTCAGCAACGAGCAACCCCGAGAGAAATCAACACACCAACCAATCAAAACCAAGGGTAAGTGAAGTGCAAGAACAGATGGTAGCCCGATACTTAGATACCAATGCCAAGGTTGGACACCGTAGAAATCTGCCCCACTTGAAAAGAAGTTGAAACGAAGGAAATTGATCTGGTTCACTGTCCATCGACCGAAAACCCATCGATCAACTCCAATAGAAACAGCCATACATGGTACCCCGATCAGCAACGCAAGACCAAGTGTTCGACGAAAGTCTCGAAAACTTGAAGTGAACCTAGAAGTCAAATTTTGAGTTTCTAGATGATTCCGTCTACTTACCAGACACGAAGAATATAGTGCAAACAGACTGGTGCCCATAGAACAGCAGCCGTCGGACGAAAGATGACGCATATACAGACATGAAGCATAAAAAGGCCGGGAGAGGATCCAGAATTTAAACCGAGATTTGATGGCCATGGATAATATCGGAAGCAAACAGCATGAAGTGCCCACTCAATACTGTTGCTTAGACTCCTTGGGCCACAATATGCTGTAAACCAGTTTGTAACTTCTGCCACTAGCACCCACTAAACGAAGAGAATCATTTCCAAATCTATAAAACAAACTTTGGCAGACGCCTTTCCACATAACTGTAGAGCCATTTTGTAGACAGTGAATTCCACAACTCCGGTTAAGAAACCGTGAAATAAACGAGGAGCTAGAATGATAAGAGTTCGAGAGTCAAAACCAAAATAAGCCATAGCCTTGTAAATTCCAGTAAACATTAGAGGATATAGCGGAGATCGGATAGCTACAGATGGTTCCCATTCCCATGTTAGAGCACCATATCTGGGAATAAAGTAAATACAATTTACTTATTTATTTATAAGTAGACACGACATTTAAAAATAAGAAATTTACCCGTAAGCCCAACGATGAGCAACCTCAACAGACTGCCATATTTCATCTGGTACAAACGTAGTTTGTATCATTAGGGCATTTAACAAACGAAATATGATAAGGCCTGACAGTATGAACAAAGAAGTGTTAGATTCAGATTTGGCCCTTTTCTGAGGCTTCTGAGTTAAAGAATCTTTGGGTCTCGTAACTGCAGTTTCAGTTTTGCGCGAAGGAGTCTTTGCTTTCAATTTTTGTTTATCCTTTTTGGCCTTACGTTGGAAGGTTTCCATCTAGTAAAAGTATCATTGTTAATATATGCATTGATTCATTAGATTCAATACTTTAAAAACTTGTTAAACCATTTCCTATATATGGGAAGGATAAAGATGTTTCTTATAACTTGCTGATCACCTCGAATCCTTGATCTTAATGTCAACAACAGGGCACAGCCAAAACATATTAGTGATTCTATTAATTATTAAGCCGCCAAAGGGTAATCATCTGCGATATACGTTCTAATGTATTCATAGAATACATAATTCTATTTGACTGTCATTCTAAGAAGCATCATCAATCAGTGTAGTTGGTTACTGAACTCATCTACTCCGGTATAATAGATAAACTCACCAATGCAAAGTCAATCCCCACTTAAATATAAAAATTGATCACTTACATAGACTCGTACACCCGAAAAAGGGCGAGTATCAAATGAATTTCTCAATGAAAAATCTCAATATGCTTTCCTTCTATGAATGATAATCTTTTTGATGTAACAAAATCTTCATTAATAAAGCAACATGCCCAACACAAAGAGGTGAAATGCGGTACAGTTAGTGCATATAAAGCCAAGCAACCAAGTCAGAATGAAAATGATAATAGGATTAAGATATTACAAAACCGCCTTTATTATACAAAAAAGGATATTTATTAAATCGTTTCTACAGAGTCACATTGACTCTCTTGAGAGCCTCAACACACCATTCTGGTACCTGGTCGAATTCATACTCTATGTCCGGATATGATTCCTGACTACCTTCTTGTGACCCTTTCGGCGGTCTGCAACGACGCTTGAAGAATTGCTTGAGGAACTGGGGGAACTTGTCGGCTAGAATGGCCTCTCTAGCTCTACACATGAGATTGAGGAGATAAGTCAGATTGTGAATACTAACATAGGAGGCTGCAGTAGGTTGACGAGCTCCAAAAGCAATATGAAGCCAGGAGCGTGAAATTCCGTCGGAACAAGCTGGACACGAGCATCCTGGCTCGATTGGACGAAAATCATAGGTGTAATCAGTCAAGCGGAGATTCACCTAAATGGAAAAAATAAGCATATCTGAATGGATCTCAATTGCCACTAAAATACCTGGTCACTACTGTTTTAAAACGATGATAAAATGACTGTTAAAAGCTTCCATAAGGCACACAACACTTTCATAGATCCACAGACTTATTTCAAAAAGCCCCTTTAGAAAATTTTGCAACCGAAACTTAACTAAGAAAACTAGACCCTATAAATGACAACAAGTAGAGCGGGTAAATTTTTTCCCGACAACCAGATATCAATAATGAAGTAGGTAGAACCTACGTAATTATGGTAAATAAATTAAAAAGAGTGCACAAAAGAAATGGAAACAGACTCCAATAAAGTTAGTACCCTGAAAAAGAAGCGTAAAATTCTATTAACAAAATGTGTCCCTCACACACTGTTGTCTTTTCGATTACAGAAGTAAAGCCTTTACAATGATAAATCATTAATAAAAAATGTCGCCTTCAAAGTTGAGCCAATTTAAAAATAAAAATATCACTGGCAATCCTTCCTTTCCGAACCACGCAAGCTATGTGCACTGGACCGAACAGCATACCCAAAGTGGACAAATGCTAGATGATCCAGCTTTGAGAGCAATAAAAAATCAAATCAAAATCCAATAGAACACTCAGTTTCATTTTTTTTATAAAAACTGAAATCAACTCTAATTCCAAAGAAGTTCAAAATAATCAAACTTTTTCTAGTCTGTCCTCCTCTCTAAAATCTATGCTTTTCGCTAAATTAATCGCATTAGAAACCGGGGTTGTTAATGACCTGCCAGATCGGATAAATGGGCTGCATTCTTATAATAACCAAGTAATAACGACCATTTTACATTAAAATAAAATTAACCTTACTTACCAGACCCCAATCAACCAAAGCTTGTCCAAAGCGAGCAGTGCGAGTCGGATAAACGCAATCGAACATATCACAACCAAGAGCAACACAAATCATCAGGTCAATAGGAAATCCTACACCCATCAAGTAGCGAGGTCTATCCCTTGGTAATAGTCCAGTTGATTGAAAAACCGTTCTACAGAAATCGGATTTCTCTTCACCTCCACTCAAACCTCCAATTGCATATCCCTGAACCTAGAAGAGAAATCTTTAGAATCGCATTACACTTGCTTTATCTTTTCTTTTCATCATTTCTCCAATACACTCTTCCCTCAAATCTTCATATAAAGCACCTTGAGTGATAGCAAAGAGATTCTGCTTTGACAATTGTGGTTTGTGGGCTTCAATACATCGGTCTAACCAGCGAACGGAACGTCTAGTTGCATCGTACACCTCCTGACCGATGGTTTTAACATGAAGAACATGATCCAGCTGCATTACAATATCCGATCCAATTGAGGCTTGAATACGGCCAACTGATTCCTCAGGAGTGAGAAGCATTTCAGAACCATCATGGGGAGAGCAGAAATGAGTTCCCATTTCATCAGTTGTAGAGAGTTTCGAAAGCGAAACCATCTGAAAGCCACCAGAATCAGTTAGGATGCCTCTAGGCCACGACATGAAGTTATGCAGACCCCCAGCTCGAGTCAGAGTGTCAGGACCAGGTCGATGACCAAGGTGATAAGCATTTCCAAGTAGAAGTCGACAATCCATGTTCTCTAACTGTCCCGCTGTGATCCCTTTAATAGTTCCCTGAGTTCCCACAGGCATATAAACGGGAGTCTGAACAGGACCAGCTGGACAGTGGGTGGGAAAGAAGAGTTGACAAACTCGAGCCCGGGTTGTTGAACATTCAGCTATGAGGTCAAAACGAAGAGAAGGGCCAGTCCAAACGGAAGAGAGAGGCTTTCTACAGGCCATTTCTGAAGAATCCTCAGTGTGCTGCTGAGGAGGAGACGTAATTGTAATCGAAGTCTGAAAATGAGATGCCAATTTGAAGGAAATCAATCAAGCAGAAGCCACGCAGAAGCCAGAAGAAGAAAGTGATAACACATAAATGTACTTAACTATGAAAATAAATGCAAATACAGATACATTAATGAAAGATATTCGAGGCGCCCATTCTTATTTAGTTGAGTTATGAAGTTGGATTGATTGGATTTTTCCTCCAAGAAGTATCGAGAACCGGTAGGGTCTCTTGCAAAGAAATTTCGAGAATATCTAAATTCCTCCACCACGTTGACGGCAATCTGTCTGCTTGTTTCTACGAGAAAGGGAAAAGAAGATTTTGGATAAGCGACATTAAGTATATTTGCAAATGCAAGGCATAGTATCGAGATGGGCCTTTGTTAATAAGCCGACCGTGAAGATTTAAATAAGAGATTAAAGTGAAACCTAACTAATCAATCAAAAATATCTAGAAATAGACATTAGCATTCAATTATTTTTGCAAATAAGTAGACAAATCCCTGAATTAGAGGCTAAAATAATCAAACCTGTGCAAAGCGAATTCTTTCAAGTCTAACAGCCTACTCTTAATATTCAGAGGCTTTTAAGTTATTCAACATTCGTCTGTATATAACGGAGATTTAAGTAATGAAACACTGACAAAGCCGCTGAGTTTATGCTTTGAGATGAGCAATTTCCGCAGGTGTCTAAGTTGCCACTTAGCGTTATCAATATGCAAGTGCACGCCTCTTTTGGGGCCTTAACGGTCGAGACAAAAACCACTTTCCGTCCGGCGGCGTTTTGACCATCAATATCAATAAAATGAAGACTTATACTCACAAGTCCCTGTTGAATTAGCGAGATTTCTTGTAGTAATTACGCTTGTGTCTTAACTTTCTCCTGGTCTGAGTCAACTGTAGTTGAGCGATATCTAAAGAGCAATTAGATCATAACCGCAGAAACTAGATGTCCTGGCATTACAGCAGTCCAGGGTCTTACAGAAAAGCTCAGTGATGTAACAGTCTCGAATTAGGTAAATATTTAAGACGATGTGGAAGCAATCCATTGGGTGGATCGGTTAACTATGATCAACGAAAACAACAAACGACAGTTTCTCGACTGAAAAAATTGCTAGGCTTATTCTTTCAAATAAAGACTCTTAAATAAATAATTCGGCGATGAGTTTAGATATCAAAGATAAATATCTAACGGGAAGATGGAATATGGAATATTATCGACGATTTACTACCAAGCTAGATGTTAGAAAATCCTTAAACTGCTAAGAATCTAATACGAATTTACCTGTCGAAATTACAGTGTTCAAAGATTTTTTCTCGAGATCCCGACTAACAGACAACTCACAAATATCCTCTTGTGCTCCAGCATTCATCAATGAGGTTTCTGCGTAGAAAGATTTGAAACAAATCCGGAGTTCATATTTCTTTTTGGTTCTACTATGAAACTGAAATGGGTTGGTGGGCAGATTGAATACTCCTCCGACGAGATCGACGAGTACGTCTAGATGAATCATCGACATTTTCCGATAAAAGTGAAGTCTCGGAGATTGGTGGTAAAGGGTCTTCAGAAGCAATAAGAATATCGGATTGTCGACGACT
The DNA here is from genome assembly GCA_900708905.1 of Hymenolepis diminuta. Taxonomy (NCBI): domain Eukaryota; kingdom Metazoa; phylum Platyhelminthes; class Cestoda; order Cyclophyllidea; family Hymenolepididae; genus Hymenolepis; species Hymenolepis diminuta. The sequence continues at coordinate 3,514,922 of CAADRB010000006.1, forward strand.
TTGTCGCCAACGTTGCCGCCGTTCTGCCTCTGCTTGTTTCTAACAAAAATGGTTAGACTTGTAATAACCAAATTTTGATAAGAATGTAAAGATAGTATATTTATCATTTGAATAGCTCCCAAGCTCACTTTGGAAAGCTCTACATTCATCATGGGTAGAGAGGTAAAATCAGAGAGCTATCCTAATGAGAAATTCGATTTCTCCCACTCCGTACATCCTCGTTATTAGCCAGACCAGTACATGGATGAGTATTGAACCCGTGGCCTTTCATTTAGCAGAAAAATACAGTAACCGATGTCACCTGTGCATAGGTAACGTAGAACGTAACAGTTATTCGAGAGCCAATCAATTGATAAATATTTTTTCCACGCCAACTTCAATATACCTTCAAACGTACACGTTAGCCAATAATCAATATGGAGTAAACGAATGTAATGTAGATATCCATTGTTGAATAAATGATACATTTTTATCCAGAAGAAATTAAAGTAAAAATTTTATATTTTATTATTAATTATTTACAAATTTTACATACTTGCTAAAATGCACTAAAGTTGCGAGTCGTTGTTTGGTAGAACTTCAAAAACATGGAAATTTGCTTAATACCGCGTTATTATTGAGTTCGAGGGATTTGTGACCACTTGAGAGACTAAGGTTATAACATCTACTATCTAAAATCTGGCATGGAACCACGAGTAGGGTGAACAAGAATTACTATACAATTTTGATTAAAAAATCGAGCTTGGAAGATATCGACATCCAAAGTTCAACTGGATTTTTATTAGTAATCTAACATTTTAAAAGTTCTACATCTTCTTGTCAAATTAATACATATTCAAATACGGCCTATAAGTAATAACCTTGGAGATTAATTCCACATTAAATGTCAATAATAAATGAAAACACAGTCAGAAATTCGATAACCTCATTTATATTAAACTGCTTATTATAGTTATAGAAAACCTAGATTCTTATTAATGTTTGGGACATAAGAAAAGAGTGCAACCTTTCTATTCTTTAATTTTGTATTTAGAAAGCAAGCACAATTTACCTGTTGACAAAGAGCGCAATGATCGTCAAAGAACTTCTTTTTCTTGAAAACTCGTCCGCACAGTGGGCAGGCAAGAGGAGAGGTGTCAAATCGTTGTCTGAATGATCGTTTGACGGATTTCCGACGTTCAACAATGAGACGAATGTTAGAGTGTCGAAGAGGTGGGGGAGGAGGAGGATTTGATTTCAATGCTTCCAGACTGGTACTTCCATTGGTGGTCGGGTCGCTGGTAGTAGTTAGGAGAGTATCTTGAGATACAGAGATGACTGGCGGCTGCACATGAGAATTAGGACTCAAAGATTTACTGCTATAAAATGGAAAAATGTGGAACTAAATGATTGACACAAAAAAGTCTCCAAATGAAATCACCCACTAGCAACCGAATAACAAGTATAGTTCATGTCCGACAGGCTATTAATATAACTTAAATATCAGCTCGCCAAGCATAAACGATTGATTATACATAATTTTACCATTTCATTGACACCAATACAATCTAAACAATAATGCATCACACCCTTGCCACCTTGAAGTTTAGATATTTCTCATACTTTGGCAGCTCCATCAAGTGTTTTCCGAAGTCTCACTTCATTAAATACTCTGCCACCATAGACGAAAAAGCTACATGAATAACAGAAAAAAAGGAGATAGATACTAAAGATAAGCTAATCATAGCTGAATCATGCTTCTGTCACAGTGGAAGTGACAGAAGGTAGCAGAAGTGTGTTACCAATTGGAAACAACAAGTCATTTTAGCTGGTTGAGAAACATATCTAAAAGATATTCTACTAGCATTTCCTTTGTATGCTCACTTATAGGCGCGTAAATGATGTAAGGAATTACCCGGGTCAAATAGTGATTTAATGAGTAAATAGCCAATCACACTGGTTAAGTCAACCTAATATAGAGGGCGATAGAATTCAAATTTCTCATCAGGGAGGCTCTATAATGCCAATCTACACCAAAATGAGTGTTGAAAAACGCTTGGGAATTATTACGAATGACTGGTAGGCCATCACATTATTTCATAATGAGATAAGCGAACAAGAAACAAATAAATCAAGAAATATAAAGAGTAACTTACAGGCTTTGAATTTTCGCAGCTTTCGATGGGGAAATTTCTGCTATACTAGATGCTGCATGATCATTCAAGAGATGTATTCGTAATAATCCATACCGGGCGAATCGTCGATAACGGCAGATTGGGCATCTATAAAGGAAAAATAATATTAAAATAGTACAAATATAAAATATTTTAGATTTCTTGAAGCAAAGCTATCATTGAAAAGGTAACGTACTCTTATGACTTGAGTGAAAGGGAACAAGATTTAGATCCGAGATTTGAATGTACGACTTACTTGTTATCAAATACCCTAACTCAAATTACATATTTAGTATAGATTTAATTTGTACAAACTGCAAATCTTACTGTATACCACCTAACCGCTCCGTGACTAGGAAGAAGAGAGCGGTGACACCACCCAAAATGGTAAACCTATACAGTTTTAGATATACCTTTTCAAAGAAAATGGAATTGTTAAAATACATGCCTCTATTATTAAAAACGATAGTTACTGTTATTGTTACTTAATTCGTTCTGAACTCAATTCGGAAGCCATACTTGAAATGTCACTTTTCTCTCTTCCGATTGATTTAAGAGTTCCACATTTACCTGCACAAATCGAATTTCTAAAGGGAGCATTAGCCGATCATTTTTATTTGGTAAAATGAGTTAAATATTTAGCACAACGGAGCTCCAAGAGATTTAACTAAAAAATAACTGGGGAAATAGACCTGTAAAAATAAATTAACGAAAATACGAGTCCGCTTTATATTTGTAGCAGGCATCCTATCAGAGCTGCCTACTGCTAATCGTGATTCGTTCAGAAGTAAACTGTTAGTCAATAGCTTGGAATGTCGATGCGCTTATAAACTCAACCGCAGTAACTAAAACACATGCATAAAGCAAAGTCAGTCTACTTATTTTATTTTAAAGTAACTGGTTAAATCCGCAAAAAATACGAATGCATACCTTAATTGGGTTGTACCTGAACGTCCACTTGGAGAAAAATCCGGTGACTTCCTACTAAAATTAAACCTTCTCGAAGAACAACCTTTTTTCGAAGTGTAATGCCCAAGCAAATTTGAAGCACCTGGAAGAGAGATCAATAAGTACTCAAAAATCCAGAACATACTCTCAAATTGCCGCTGGCACTTATTACACCTCAGCCACTTCGAGTTGGTTAAATCATGAGCAACATTCAAATGTTCTCTAAAGGCTGCTAATTCCGTAAAGGTCTTCAAGCAGGAGGAAACAATACACTGATAAACCTTTTCGTCATTATGCTGCGTCATATGTGATCGCATCTTTTGAAATCCCTTCACCCTCAAACCGCAAAATTTGCACTCAAATTGACTATCAACTAGACTATAATTGAGCAGAGTTAAGTTTGATATCACCTGCACCCTCCGAGCAACAGGCATTATCGATCGAGATGGCCGTACAATGGGATTACTTGAAGACATTTTACCTCCGATTGAACGGAGCTGGGGCCAGGTTTTGTGAGACCTCATATGACGCTGGAGGTTGGAGGCTTGCGTAAAGGATTTTGAGCAAATACAACAACGAAATGGTCGCTCGCCAGTGTGAATTCGAAAGTGGATTTCTAGATGACTTGGGCGAGCAAAACGCTTATTACATTGGGAGCAGACGTATTCGTGAATTGGTTCACATGGTGATTCGGTCAGGATCGGAGAATGACCTGTCTCATCTTCCTCACCGCTATCCAGATGAGCTAGATCATTAACTTGACCGCTTTCCGGAATCTTTGAAACGGATTCTGAAGTTTGAACAGGTTTTGAAAGGGTGTGCAAAACATGAGGACCATTCTGAATATTAGAAGTATAACTTCCAGGAAAATTGTAAGTCTGAGATTGCTGATGACATGAGTGGTTACCGTTATTATAAACCTGAACTTGACCGAAATTATCACTGTAGTTAGCATAGTTATTTGGAATCTGAGAGGACCAATTTGATTGCTGATTCCCACAAGCATTTTCCTGCCAAACAGGTTGGACAGAATCTGCGTAGCTTTCTACGTATTGATTGCTTCCATTAGGCTGATGATAAACATTGAGTTGGTAATCCTGATAACTTTCTTGTGTTTCGGGATAGTAACTTGGATAATTCATAGGTTGATTATCATAACCCGTAGGCTGATCATAAGAAATAAGCAGGTTTGACTGATTAGAAGAAAACTTCGTTGAATAAGAGTATGTTTGTGGATTCTGAAGTGGATAACTATCTACCTGCTGATAAGCCTGTTCTGGCTGATAGTTGATCTGTGGATGACATGAATATAAGGTATTGGTTACAGCCGATGAATTGTAACCGTTGTTATAAGAGCATGGCTGACGATCTACTCGCGCAGAAGAATAAACACAGTTAACTCCATTTTGTGGGACTGAATTTGTTGGTGCTTGATACGTCATACAACCCATATTGTAATTGTGACTGTTTGGATAATGCGAGTTTTGAGGTTGAGAAATGCTATGATAAGTGGATTGGATCGTTCTTTGTACGTAAGTGTTATTAAATCCACCTGGGGTCGATAATTCATAAAAAGTGTAATCCGCGTGAAATTTTTCCACGGGTTGAGAAGTGTCAGGAAAGTTAGAAGGATTATAAGAACTATGAGGAATGTAATTGGAATAATCAATAGTTCCTTCATATGGTTGAAGAATTGAATCAGAAAACAATGTACTAGAATAATTGCCTCCATCACTAGGGTGTGGTTCAGTTGGTTGATATGATCGCTGATAATTAGATGATATAACAGGTTCCCCATAGGGTTCGAGCTGGTTATAGGGATAATATTCCGATGTTTCAGCATAAGCAACATTTTCAGCATTGCTAATACAACAATTCCCTTGATTATATTCATCATTAATAGACAAGTGATTCATCATACGAAATTGCAAATTATTTGCATTCAATGTTGGCGCTGTGCCAAACTAGTAAGAGGAGAAAATTATAAATCCCAAAAGCCATATTAATTTTATTAATTTTACGAAATTTGAAAGTAAAGTTAAATAAAATTTATTTATTATTATAAGCTTCATGACCTTGATTACATTTAACTCACATCCTTGGCGTGCTACTTGGTATATTCTCATAGGCTTTTAATGTGAGTGTTATAGAAGGTTGTCATATTAGTTAATTTTCATCGTTTGTTTATTTTCAAAATATTTTTTTAATTCTAGGACACATGAGTGAGCTTAAACCGTACCCAGGAATGACAGATAACAGAAAAAAGGGTAGGCATTCACCTATTTTCCCACTATCTCATCCTCCCAATACGATCGTAACCCCGGCAGGTGTCATTCTCTCCCGCAAATCTGTCGATAGACGTCGATACTTTGCCGGATTTACCGCTGGTTGTGTATCCCGTACCCTAACTGCTCCGATTGATCGACTTAAAGTTCTTCGTCAAGCTGCTGCTCCAGAAATTGACGGTCTTAATATGTACAAAAGTGAGTTTATTTGCTTATCCGATGTCATATTGATGTGAATTTAGATTTTTTGTGTACTTGTTGCCTGATCAATTGTTAACGCTTATCTTACTTCAGTTTCTTATCGCAAAGTATCTTTTAACTTCTCTTATGTACATACTTTTGTTACTAAAATAAGGCCGGTTGATTTATCTTTTTGTAACGATTTCTTTGATTTAATCCTGCCAAGCATATCCTTAAGTTATCAACTTAGAATTACTTCAGTATATTAGTGGATCGATTTCAAATCTGTCTGTGATGAATATGGAACTTATCAGTATGCTCTTTTAACGGTGGAATCTTCATCGATCTCGATAGATAACTTCCTAGATTTTGTTACCATTTTTCAACGTAATCTATAATTCACTACTATGATTTCACTGTTGTAATACTAGTAAGTACAGTTTTCGTCATCGATTTATATATCTACTAGATATCACAATTCAATAGTTGACACGGCCCTAGATAGAATGACAAGATTGAAGTTTATTTACTCCAAGGCACTTTGTTATCTTAACAGGGAATATGAATACAAGTTCTTTTCATACCTTACTGTTGAAGGTCAGAACAGTTTATATCCGAGATAACTGTCAGGACCAGGTGTGCGCTTGCTTATTGATAAGGGAAATGAGCGACAATCTCTGGCAATTATTGATCCCGAGATAAAACATAAACTCTTCGGCTTCGAACACTGACAGCTTCCCATCACTAATTTAAAGATGGAAGGTATTTTTTTGTACACTGTTAAAGTTGGAACTTGACCTAGCCATGCGTTTGTGAAATAATTTCGTAGTCGTATATTAATTAGTGTTATTTTTCCTTGTCCAAATAGGATATTTATACGATTCCTCAGTAAATCCAGATTTTGTACTCCAGATTTTCTAATGATATGAAACGATGTAGGTAGTAAATGGCTACAATCATCATTTTCATGTAAGTAAATGTGAAATACTTTTTTCTTTATTTTATTTAGTTGAAATTCTTTTGGTTTGCCAACATCGCATTTCTACTTCTAACAGATGTTTATGTTACAAGTTTTGTCTATAGAATGGGAATTTGGTACCAATATTGTTGACAGCGAATTTAGGTTAATACTTCGGCGTTCATAACATTTAATTCTTCCTATAAATCTCCTATTGAGAACACGCAAAAAAAATTTTTTTAAGTTTCCATTTTTATTATTTGCCCATCGTAATAAGATAGGGCTAAATACAACTAGAATAAATTAGGAAGAATTTGTTTTTCCTATTTTATTGTTCTCGTGATTTGCCTTCTTCCTATGAGTTAACGCCCTCTGGACGTACTATGAATTTTTGTCTTAATCACAATGTAATGTAGCTTCATATCAGTTACTAAATACTTAGAATGTATACAATCTTAGAAGCCACCTTTTTTGGCTTTAAATTACATAAAATTTGAATGGTGTCCTCGTTTGCACCTGATCAATTAATTATTCAAATGAAATCAATAGGTAGGATGTAAGTATTTCCGTTAATAATACCAAATTTATTATTCTGACCATCCTTTCCATATCAGGAAATATCTTTTTTCTACTGCGGCACGACCCTCCATTTATTGAGAAGGAAGATTTTCCAGATTCTTCAGTTGTGAAAAGTGTAATTTATCGTACTCGACTCAAATCATATGCGAAGTATGGAAGTAAATGGAGTTTTACTCCCCTGAACTATGAAGTCATCACTTTATCCGCTTTTCTATTTAATGGGCATCACAAACTACAGTTTTGGAATTAAAACTTACCTTTACATTCTTAACGGAATTCAGTAGACTGTGATAGCGTATGTCCGTAGAGTTCAGACCAAACAAGTGTATGTAACCGTTTAAATTATCAGACTGCAATTAGTTAATTTAACTGAGGTCCCTTGATTATTTATATACTTTTGTTATTCTGCTTTTTTTATCCTCGTTTCTCAATATTATACCCTTCTGTCCAATGGGAAATCAGGTACACATGATATTTTTTATCGGCCTTGAGTAAACGTTGCTTATTGAACGCTGCTAAATTAAAAATGTTAACTGTCTCATCTTTCCTATGTAAATAACATGTACACGGCTTAATTTCTTCTAAGATGTTCTACTTTCTCAACCTTAGAAGAGAAAATTAATTAATATCAACTGCCATAATCAACCGGGCATTTGGTATAAAATACATCTTGCTATGCTTAGTCAAGTTTCACCTATTAATGTTACTTTTCCCCTTTATTGCTCTCAAGTCGATTTAAACTTTCTCATATTTCTACAGGTTTTCGAGTCATTATTGCAGAAGGTGGTTTCTGCTCCCTTTGGAGAGGCAATGGTGTAAATGTCCTGAAAAATGGTCCTGAGACTGCCCTTCGCTTTGGTTTTCACGGCCAATTTAAAGAATTCTTCTTTCCAGATGCGAAGGAACTGCATCCTATGCAAAGGCTTTTTGTTGCTAGTCTTGCTGGTGCCTGCTCCTTGACATGTACTTATCCCATGGAGGTCAGTTCTCTTACTATAATTTCCTTATTTGTTCTAAAAATAATTTTTAATAATGGGAAACTTCCGAATACAAGAGATTGGGACTTAATATTATTATGAGTTATGTACAAGACATCACTTTAGACTAGATTACATCTTACCTAATTGTATGACTTATAATTTTTCGAGTAGACAAACGGGGGGAGCTTGTCAGCGGGAAGTTACGCATACTTAGAATGCCGTGTCTCAAAGAGAGTTTGTCATTTAGCTTGACTCTGGGAGTCTGAATACCAAAGGAGTAAAATTGAAAATATGGGGCTTTAAAGAGTCTTCATACAATTTGTTCATTTAGTTGTTCATTTCCGAGATGTACAGAGCTAATTGGTCAGTAAGGTGATTCGGTTAATGGTCGGTCTTGCCATTTTCATGCTTTTGCCTCTTTTTGTAGTCATGGATTTGTTCATTCGATATAATATTATTGAATAAAAATGAGGAGTGGTTAATTATTTTTCATCAAGTTAATCTTGTATCACAGCTAGAAATGTGGTTAGTAGATATACCTAGGTCTTAACGATTGATATTCTACGGAAAACTATCAGCTTCAATAGAGATAGAAGCATTCCATTTTCTTCTGAGATAGAATCCAGTTTACAACTGCTTCACTGAGAAGAACTTGAAAATTTTAACACTTTTTTGTTTGGTTTTAGCGTGAAATTTTTCGTTTAGAAATGTGTTTGATTTTCACTTTCAAACTGGTATAGTGCTGTAAAGGTTATTAAAATCAGCTTCATATGTTAGAAGAGCAAATCAGATAACCTACTTATTAACTCAGTGTTAAAAGAACGTATATATGTGTGCATACATGTCGCTCAAACCCAATGGGTTGTGTCTTGATATGAAGATTGACTGCCCGTATTAAATAAAAATGAGATGTTTACGTTGCTAGTTATTTGTGCAAATTGATGCTGTTAACACTGTTAGATGATTATGAAATTAACATTGTGACTACTAACTAAATTCGTAATTTTCCGCCGTCTCTTAAATCTTTGTTTTTTGTGGACTGGAAATTAGTTCCATTAATTTTCAAACAAGTCGTAAAATCCTAATAATGAAAACAGATGGCACCATGCTCTACGGATGTTATCTCGAAGGTGCGTCTTCCCAGGCTGACTTTTGAGTTTTGTATTCATTACTGAATGTATTTATCTCTTCCGCAGGTAATGAAAACTCGAATGGCTCTTCGCAAGACCGGAGATACCAACTCACTCATCGACTGCGTGAAAATCCTCTATAAACAGGGTGGTTTTCGCAGCCTCTATCGGGGTTATTTCGTGAGTATGCTAAGCTACGTTCCCTACGCCGGTCTTGAACTCTCATTTTTCGAGCTTTTCAAGCGCGGCTACATGGAGTACTTCCATGGCTACAAACCCGGCGATCCTATGCCCCATTTGGCCACTCCCGCGGCTATCGGCATCATAATCTGCTCCTCCTTCATTCCTATGCTCATTGTGTATCCAGCCAACTTAATGAGAACAAGGTTCCAAGCTAGTACGGCTGTGAAGCCGCCCAGCATTGCCAGTATGTTCATGGGAATTCTACGGAAAGATGGACCTGCTGGTCTGTATAGAGGTTATTTGACAAGTCTCACAAAAACTCTCCCCTCTGTCACCATTAGTTATTTGACTTTTGAGGCTGTTATGGAGTTAATGGGTCTCCCTACGCTTGGATCAAAGTAGGCTCTTTAAGATCTAGGTTATGTAGGCATTTCGTTTTCCCTTTTTAATTGTACATTTTTAGTTTTACCTCGTAGAAATATATATCTAAGTGAAACATATATTTTGTGTACATTAAAGCCTATTTTTCTTTCTAATGAGTTGCGTTCTCTCTGATCTTGGACTTGTTTTTTTTTAGGTTTAGTTATGTTGGCTATTGGTGGTCGTCATAATTTTTTAATAATCAAGGAAGTTCAATGTTCTTGTACTGTCACCAGGATCAATGCCTAACGGGCATGATGATCGCCGAAGACCGTTGGTCTAACAGTATACTTTTGGGAGATTCTGGAGATTAGCATAGAAATATCGAAATTTAAATAGAAAGGAGGATTTTGTCTCTCCTACTTTCGTTTTCAGAAGGATGTGATCTTAATTATCTATAGCACGTAGGGAATTATTTAGGAAAGTCTGTGCATATGGAATGAGAGGACAAAATACTTATTTTGCTGAAACAGAATAGAAACGTGGGGCGTAAATCCCTATGGAGCCGGTAAGCCATATTACACGGCTGAAAAAATAGCATTTGTAATGTTTCTTTTTGAATATGGTGAAAATTTTAAAAAAGATAGAATATGAATTAATAACTTTTCAATCTATACCATGGTACGTTTGAAACTAAATTGAATAAAATCCATGGAAACCTGGATAAATTACTGTGCTAAATTCATGGGAGAATGAGACCAAATAGCGCAATAATAATCATATATATTCTAGTAGCTAACATAAACAACAAATGGATAATTGAAAAGACATAATATGCTGCCAGTAAATAACCCGATTTCAAAATTACAAGTAAGAACATCAAGGTAATGACAATGCTTGAGTCTTTAAAAGATAGCTCATGAGATTGTCATCTTTCCATACACGAAAGTGATCGGATTTAAAAAGGTTGCTATCTGATACTGGAGAGTTCAGATATCGATCAAAACTTTCAGTATGATGTCTCTATATCAGAAATGCCAAGTTTAAACATATATTACTTTGAAGGAACAACACTATATTCAAATAGATCAACGTAAGACGAAAGTGGAAGAGATTTACCCATGGCATTATACTCATTTAAACAAACTTTCAAGAACAAATAACTCAAGCCTAACAGGTTGGGTCAGAAAAGGAGTGCTGGAATAATCTCTACAGATTAATTGACTTTATTAGCGCCAAATTCTAATTGGACGGGATAGAATTTTCATGAATGCCCTAAATATATTCAGAAAGCAGATTTAATTGATAATAAATAAATGACATTTCAGATAATAATACCAATCACGAAAAATAATAATCATTAACTTACAAATAAAAAATTCGACAGAATTACAAAAATCATTACAATATCATAAGAAGTTGATCCATAATCAAAATACTTGGCAGAAGGTAGACAACAGAAACATGTATTTCAAAAGAACAAATATTATTAAAATATATAACAAATGCCTTGACAGGTCAAAATTTGACCGAAAAATATTTCCATATGGCTATGAATATACAAAAAATCATCGTTTTCACTTATTTTATAAAACTCAAAATTTGTTTTAACCAGTACACTAAAGCGCATTTTATATGTAAATTTTGCCTTTGGGTATTCGTTTTGTAAAAAATGGGAGGAAGTTCATCTAAGATTTTAGATCCCGAGGAAGTAGCTGATATTTCCACGGAAACTGGATGTAAGTAAAATGTTTGCCACTATCTTTTAGTTACCCCAAAGCAAATCCACCGTCTTTACAACCGTTATTCCGCTCTTGATCGATCCCATGCCGGATACTTACAGTATGGCTTTAAAATTTTTTTTTACGTAATTTCTCAGACGTCAAGATTTCCTCCTCATACCAGAATTAGCTATTAATCCTTTGGGTGATCGCATCATTAATGAATTCTTCAAAGGAGGGTGAGTAAATAACCTTAAAGTTTCAGTATCCTACCCTTAATGAGTTAGATCTTTTCCCAGTTTGACAATTTTTCGTTTAATTTATTGAAGTTTTAGCCTTAATTGAGTTATATTTTTAGAGAAGAATTAAACTTCCGAGATTTCTTGAAGAAGGTTGCTCGTTTTCGAAAACCAAGTTCAAACGGAGTTACTGAATATAATAATCGTGAGGCTAAGCTTCAGTTCTTATTTGGCATGTACGATCTTGATATGGACAATAAAATCTCTCGAAGTGAACTTCTCAGTGTGCTGCAAATGATGGTTGGAGCTAGTGTTACTATGGACCAGGTATTTCGTCAATCTTTTGTGCTATTAAGCAATCACGATTGTTTTATTTTTCATGTGATTTCAACGCATCTTTTTCCTATTGCGTCTCTTGATATTTTTATTTTCAAAAGTAAAATAAAATTCTTTCTTTTTGTATTTTTTTCTCAGATTAACCGAATTGGTGAGCGAACAATGGCCGAGGCTGATGTAAATGGTGATGGCTATATTACTTATGAAGAATTCAAAACCGTAAGTGGACTTGTGTAATTTTAAGTTTATAGTTTTTAAACTGGTTGATTATGTTTGTTTGTTTGTTTAGGTTTGTTTCTTTTTCTAAATTTTTATGTGCCAATTGGGCTTTCCTTACCCTTAAAGTCTTGGCCTTTCGTACTAGAAGTTAGAGCCTAATCTGATTGTTACCGAACCTTTATATTTATCGTACTTTCGGTGAACTTTAAGTTAATCATAGGGACTGTTTATTACCTTCGTATATTTATGTGTCACACTCTGCAAAGTTGAAGCCTTGAGATTCCTTTTGTGTTAAGCTTGGGGATAATGTTTTAGTCAAAGCCCTATTATTTGGTAATGAGAATAATTCAGTAGTGGTGTTTTCAGAATGTTTCATTTGATAAAAACTTTTTTATATCCTTTCGTCTCATTTTTTCCCAAGAATAAATTTACGTGGTGTTTTGTTCATCCCAGTGTGCCTTTTCAATGTTGCAAACAAGTGATTGTAATTGAAATCTTCTCCATTCTATCCTAGTATATTCAGTCATGAATTCTACGTTACTCTATTCAAAATGCTTGTTTCTGTTTTTAAGATCTTTTCTTGAGGTATTTGAAGTCGCTGAATTTGGTTAGTTTCAAGCCTATCGAAGGGCCGTTTTTATCATAGTTTTTGTGAACTTTTAGCTTTGACGTAAGAATGTTTAATTGCTCTTGAAATTGTCTTCTCACCCAATGAGCTCTTGTGTTTTTAGCTCTAATGGCACACATATTTGTGCTTATATCAAGTGTTTAGGATAGTGAATGCTGTACTAACAATAAGGTCTCATTGTTTCGCAATGTGGATGGGTCAGTAATGAAGTTAACGTGGTCATTGCGGAAACATTCCAATCAACTTTAGAGACTTAATTTCCACAAAATCAGGTAGACGCTGGGAGTAATGTATATTTCTTCACTACATCAAGTTATATTCTTGCTTGGTGAATACTTGAGGTGGGCTAGAAGCATCTTAGCTCGTGTCAACTAGCAAGTCTCGGTTATTAGAACAGCTATGATTCAATTATGGTAAATTATGAACAACACGGAAATCGAGATCGAATCCTAAAATTTAAATCAGTGCAATTCCAGCTAACAATTTCAAGTTATCCACAAAAATAGCAGTAGGAGAAAGGAAGTCAAATTTGAAGACGTTAGGGCTTTTTTGAAGCAGATTCAGTTCCCTCGGAAGGACTGCTCAACGTACAAGAATATTCATTAGTTTTGAAAAACAATTTCATGATTTGCGTTATTTTCAATAGAAGAGGAAGGAAAGTATAAAATAGATGTTAATGTCGTCAAGGAAAAGAATATCTAATAATTTGCATGCCTTCACTTTCTTTTTGACATAAACTCTGAAGCTTTTAGACTTGGCACACTAAAGTAACACTTGGACAATCTGATGAAATCTGAAATTCAAATGAATGATGCATTGATTTTAGTATCCTACCCAAGTCCCTTTTCAGGATTAAAAGGTTGCATATATTTTGAAAACAATTAATTATTTAATAAATCACGAAACAAACAAAAATGTTTAGTTTTGGCTTGTTTGTTTATTAAAGAATCTCATGGTTGAAGGCCTGATTAAGTGTTATCAAAATCCTCTTGTTGGGTGATCATTAGTCCTAATCCCAACGTTCTAGAATCAAATCTGATTGACGATAATAAATGGCGGTTGATTTACCAAATTTAAGAGATAAGTTCCTCTTAATCTACGTGCAGTCACCACAAATCATTACCATAGGGCTCCTTGTTTATTTCCCATGGCGAAGCAGAAAAGTTCTAAAACTTATGATCAAGGGAAAACGTCCAGTTTTTACATGCAGTACTGAGAATGGATAGGGGCAATAGTACAGATTCAGAGAATCGAGAAATTCGGGATCATCAGGTTAATTACCTTTTAAATTTGTGGTTCGGTCCGACTTATCTAATGGCATGCTTTATATAGATCATAAAGTCATATTCTATCGATAGGACTTCCTTAGTAATAGTAATTTGTATTAATTTTATTTGTTTTTAATCCAATGTTGCGTGATTTCGTCAGTTGGCTATAAGTGAGACTAGTTATTCAGGATGCTACTTTTGAACGAAACCAGTCACCATGTCTTTATTCGAAATAGTCTGTACAATTAGAGCATCGATTAAATATTGCAAAACGCCTAATGTGTTGGATACCTATTCATACCCATACGCCATACTTTATCCTAATGACTATTTTCTAGAATGCTGCACTCGATGCGATTGACGTAGATTGTCTAAAAGTATTTGTTTATAAAACATAATATGATGCAATTATTTTTACCCATGGCAAAGCGAATGTGTGAAGAGTGGAATTGTTGGAGTAACG